>JAOXNO010000013.1:57452634-57470314 GCA_028565335.1 Limnodromus scolopaceus | reverse complement strand
CTTTGGCAGGGGAGTTGGACTAGATGATCTCTATGGTCCCTTCCAACTCTAAAAATTCAGTGAAATTCAGTGAAATTGCTCATACTGCAAGATAAATTATATTTTAAATTAAAGTGAAGAATTTCCAGGTTCTCTTTAACCACAACAAGGGGAAAGAGATCTCTTTTTGCTTCTTCTAGATGTGCCACATATCTTCAGAGCATGAGGTACAGGTCAGTTTTGTAGTCTGTATTTTGCTCAAGGGACACGTGGAAGTGTGGTATCGAGCTTTTGAGTTAATATTTGCAATACTAATTTCTGATTGCCTAAGCTACTAACGGCAAAAATCTTGCTGAACGGCACTTCTCAGCTGGGGTATGTCCTTCAGGTGCATAAGGGCTTTCAGGCATACGCCTTTTCATTGAACTTTAAGCAGCAAAACATAACAATGAACCAGTAAAGCAATATAAAATAAATACACAACTTGAAAGTGTCCTGTGAAATAAGAAGAGACCTACTGGTCTGCCAAGCCCAGCTCTGTTTAGCGAAGAAGACAGGAAGAAATATTTTGCCTACCTTCCTAAATAATTACACAGCTCTCATCCTAATTAAAACAGCACAGAGACAACATTTTGATCCCTGCTATTGGACTCATTACTCTGAGGTGCTTTTCCTTAGAAAACTGGATGAGACGACATCAGAACTGGTCAAATACACTGAATATAAATCTGTTATAATCTGCGACTCATGGAGCAGCTACAGATCACTGAGCCTCAGTGGTGTTTCAGGTTTTCTTTTTTCCTCCTCCTCTCTCTTTTTTCTTCACTGTCTACCAGCATAATGGGCCCTTTTGCCCTTTCTGTTATATTGTTGTGTTATTTGCATTTTCTACTTCACGCAGAGAGAGCTGCCTAATTAGGAAGACCAGAGTGAGCTTCTAGAGTATTGCTGTTTAATACTGTTAGTTTATCTGTTAATTAATGTGCTACTCTTTCCAATCTAATTAGACTTTTTTACTGCAAAGATAAGTCAGTGAAATCATTACAAAGAAATACGGGAGGAGGAGGTTGGTGGGAGGTTCAGAAATATTTATTGTTAGAACTCGTTACGTGTGATGTACATAGATTTGTTATTGTCTCCTCTTCTTTCACTCATGTCCACAACCTTATCAGGCTTTTGTCAAGTAGGATGCAGTTCATTTCCCATAAATAATTCTTATTCCTGCCACTGAGCTTCTTCACTTCCCTATCTCTGTCTCCGCCATGTCCCATCTTATTCTTTTCCTGCTTCTTCCTCAATTTCAACAGCAAGGCTATCTATTTTTATGTGTGTGCATTTCACAATTAGTGCCTTCAAGTTCATTTATGACTTTTGTGAAGTCATACAAAGATGACACTTCACAGATACACTTCTAAAGGGCCAGAGTGCACGTACTGACAGGAACCGGAGATGAAGTCATAGTCTTGTATTTTACTTTCAATACTGTAAAAATATGAAAAAGAAATATGAAAGATGCTGGCCAAACCAACCTCCTCTTCTTGAGAATTTTGCTTCCATTATGGTTGCCCTTTATCCAGTTGCCTCCCAGGCGCCAGGCCAGCTGAGAGGTGGGTAGTGGTGGTGGGAAATAAGTTCGGATCCCACTGATCAGTACTGCTCACACCTTTCAGGACTCACTTGGCAGGAAGTTTCTCTAGAAACAAGTGATATTACCCTGGAAATTACTGAAAATTGAATTACTGCTCAGTGATGCACGATAGTAGAATATGTGCTGTACTTATGAGACGATTCAAAGGACACATCCAATCAAATATTTTTAAATATTTAAAATAAAATTCTTCTTCTAAATGGAAATAAACTTATTTGTACCATTTTTGAATAGTGAAAACAACCATTTAATTAACCTTTGATTCTTCTTGTAAGCTGTTGTGTATGTCACAAATAGGAATCTAGGACCTATGTAGCAAATAGGGCTTCATTCTGACATCAAAAGCTATGAAATATGTGAAACTAAGGAGAATCTTACTTTTGTCATTAAAATTCAGAAATACTTTAAATATGATAAGCACAAAAAATAAAGGGGATCAACAAAATGCAGTACACTTGCAAGAGCAGTCTATACCATTTAGAATAAGTCACAGAATCACAGAATGCTATGGGGTTGGAAGGGACCTCTGGAGATCATCTAGTCCAACCCCCTGCAAAAGCAGGTCCACCCAGAGCAGGTCCCACAGGAACGTGTCCAGGAGGGTTTTGAATGTCTCCAGAGAAGGAGACTCCACCACCTCCCTGGGCAGCCTCTTCCAGGGCTCTGCCACCCTCACAGGAAAGAAGGTCCTCCTCATGTTTAGGTGGAAGTTTTATTCAAGTTTGGACCCATTACCTCCTGTCCTGTCCCTGGGCACCACTGAAAAAAGACCGGCCCCATCCTCCTGACACCCACCCTTTAAGTATTTATGGGCGTTGATCAGATGCCCCCTCAGTCTTCTCCCGACCAAAAAGACCCATGTCCCTCAGCCCCCTCATAAGACAGGCTCCAGGCCCCTCATCATCTTTGTAGCCCTATACAATAGAATAATTTGGAATCACTAAAGCATTTCATATGTCAAATTGCACAGATCATAGAATCACAGAATCGTTTAGGTTGGAAGTTACCTTTAAGATCCTCAAGTGGAACCATCAACTTAACACTGACAAAAGCATCACTAAAGCATATCTCTAGGCATCACATCTACTCATCTTTTAAATACGTCCAGGTATGGTGATTCCACCACTTCACTGGGCAGCCTGTCCCAATGTTGGATAACCCTTTTGGTGAAGAAATTTTTCCTAATATCCAATCTAAACCTCTCCGGGCATAACTTTAGGATGAGATGGGAAATGGTGCATCAGTACGTCTTGACTTACTGGAAAAAAAAGTATTTACAATGTTTAATGATGCTCCTTTATTGTCCGTCACTCAGAAGTGGCTTTTCTTCTATCATAAACAGATTCCATTTCATGCACAAGAAAGTTTTTTCTCTCTGCACTGACACCTTAGATCCTTAGCCTGTAATAATATTGAAGAACCTACAACATGGCCTAAAGTATAATTCTGTGATTGCAATGAGTCTTTGTAACCAGTAGTAGGGAAAGTACAAATCCTTGTTAAGTGTGATTATATATTACTTTAATAATTTTTAGAGTAGACTAATGAATTAGACTAAATGTCTAATAGCTTGATAAAATAAAATAAAACAGCAAGCAACTGGCATCACTGTGTTGTTGGATTTTAGGTGGCTTATGCTGATGAAATACACTAGGAAATTCTGCTTTGTTTTTTCTAAAAGTTATTATTGCTCATTTCTGCCCACTAAGAGACCTGTAGGATAAAGCTGAGGACTTTTGTTTATGACAGACTTAGATGTTTCAGTACAATTTCTGATAAAAATCTTAAACAGTTTAAAGCAAAAAAAAAATAAAAATATAAAACCATAACCCCCCTGTAAAATCTAAAATATTACACCAAAAATACTAGTTCCTTGGTGCCATAAAAGCAAAGAGAAAAGGTCATTAAAATATTTAATTTGTAATTACATATGGAAGTCTTTATTTTGAGTTTTTACTCTGATAATATTTGAGCTTGTAAAGTCATGTCTAACTCATCTCTCATGTTCTTATTATAGAAACAAAAGGGCTTCTTGTATAACTGAAAATTATGTGCTTCACTGAGCATATTTTCTATCTTCATAGGTGGCATGTAGCTTATTATGAAAAATATTTAAATGTAACACCACTACAAGTAAGAAATAGAAATTATTCCTCAGAATATCTGAAATGTAAGATTTCTGAAGCCTGGAAAAAAAAATTTATTCTGACCTATGTTGTTCTCAATAGCAGTGTCTGGGGAGAGACACATCTTTTTATTCATCATGTGAAGTCCAGATTTGTAATAGCACTGCACATCCTGAAGATCCAGAACCACAGCTAGAACGATTTTCAAAATTATGAAGACATATTCCCATTTATAAGCTTGAGAAAATATTAATCTTTAGAAGTCTATATGCTTTTCAGATACAGCCGTAAGTTCTCTGATGTAAATAATTCCAAGAACTGTAAAGAACAGTTCATTTTAGTCTAAAATAAATATTGCTAGACTGTCTTCACAATAGTTATGATTGTATATTATATATCATACAATTAGATATATGCTAGTTATATCTATTAGCTATCTGATAGATATCTTTTTGTCTTAACTAAGATAGTTAAGATATCTTTAACTATCTTTTCGATAACTGAAAGATAGGTCTTTTAGTTAACTTTTGATAGTTATCAAAAAGGATCTTTTTGTCTTCAATCCTCCAATCCTTCGGAGGATTGAAGACAAAATTCAAAAGAAAAAATAGTCAGATGGAAATAACCTCTCTTAGAATTAGAATTGATCAGAAACTAATCGCCACAGAAATCCTAATAAACACAAGACAATCAATACCTACTTTAAGGTTCCTCCTGAAGTTTGGCCCTACAACAGAGCAGATTTTTTGCCAAGGAGGGAGCATGTGAACAGCCTTCACCATTCCTAATACTCTCTCTTTCTCTTTGTTGCTTTCCAGAGTATTCCTGACAGTCTGTCCAAGGCTCTGACCTATGATGAGCTCAAACTCCGTTACGGCCCATGGTGCAAACTTAAAGTGGTTCACAGCAAATAATCTCAACTAGTGACTCAATATACCTAATTGTCTGTACCTAATTGGAGGTAATCTGCAACTTCAACAAGATGAACTAGAACAGAGGAGCACCTAATATATGCTGGCAAAGACACACGAATGGGGTAGTGTCTGTTCTCAAAGTCCTCTGCAGAAATATATTTTTTAAAAATGTATCTAATCACCTTGTAATGGTAGGAAACAGTATCTCTGATAACTATAAGGAATTGAAGAAATGTCCATTTCGTTCTACTGCCTGCATTAAGGAGATATATATATATATATATATGCATCTGGACCTAGGTTGGTACTCAAGAAAGCAGATGGCATAGAAGAGGAGGTCTTCATCACGTCTTAAATGCCTTTTTTATCAGGCTGCACCAAGAGTCTGGGTACTACAGGACTTCTCCCTGCTTTCTAATGACCATCAGAGAATTCTTACTACAAATAGGTGTCAAGTTTAGAATTTAAATATGAAAAGAAATGTATCCTGCAATACACTGAGAAGAAAATCATCTTACATCACTCCTCCCATCGCTCTGTTTCTAATTTTAAGTTCCTCCTTTGTGTAGTTTAGGCCACACTCAAAAAGAAACAAAATCCTTATGCCCAGGAAAATAACCACCACCGCTGCTAAGCTACTAGACAAGATTAAATCGTATAATTTATGTATTCTTCTTTTAATATATCGATTCCCAGTACAACACTTGCTGGCTGAATCTATAGTTTATAAATTATGTCTTCAGCCTTATTGTTCAAAATCTTATTATTTTCTTGCTCTTGAGCAACTAGAGAACATACTGATAGTCCTTTAGACTCCAATTGATAATACCTGGGGCCTGAGAATATGAATCTTTTTTATACTTCATTGATTTATTATATATGTGACTTTCTGTTGGCAAAGTCAGTATCTACCACTAATATTTTGTACCCGAAGCATTCGACTGTGTTTACAAATTGAACATCAGAATAGTTTTTCCCGCCTGTCTCTTTCTCAGGCTTTTATGACCACACACCATTTGACAGTGCGCAATATAAATGTTCCTGAAAATATAAATGAAAGCAAAATACAGTACACTAAATATATCAAGCACTGGAGTGAAGCTCTTACCGATGACCGAAAGACAGCAGAGGTGCTGTGCCTGCTGGGTGGCAAGTCTTCAGCACGGGGGAACCCTCAGGTGCCAGTGCAAGAAGGTTATTACCAATGGACATACAGTAAGAGATCTCAAATAAGAGCCTGATATGACTACTAATGAGCTGCTACAAAAGAAATAAGCCTTTGTATAAAAAGGTTTGTTTTGTTTTGTTTTTTTTTAATTTCTGCTTACATAGTGCACACAGTTGAAGAATAATGTTATTCTTACAAATACTGTATGCTATTACAAATAACTTTGTTATTCTAACAAACTATCTCATGCCTGTTGAACTGCAACATAACTCTTTTTTTTGGATTTCTTAAAAATACTTACCTTTTCTTCTGGTGAACCATAACAAATGGCAACTCGATGACATTTATTAGGTAATGTAATAAAACTGAATTACTGCAGATTCCAAGAAAACAAATCTCTGGATACTGTCAGAATTTCTTTCTGCTTTGACATTGCATTCGTGGCAATAAAAAAGGAATATTTTACAATACTTCCTTTTCACAATACATAGAAATATAACAACACACTTGAATTTAAATTTTTACTCTGTGAAAAATTTCAAGGATTTAGAAATGTTTCATTCACTTCTTTTTAATGTGCATCTGGTGAACTTCACAGTGTTTCAGAAACAGCTGCCACTTGCCCAGGTTCTGTGATAACGAGACCAGAAACCTAGTTGTCCTAAATTTGCTCTTTACGGTCCTCTTGCTAAAGATCAGAAGCACGTGGAACCAGGGAACTCTGGCTCTTTCAAGACACTTTGACTCTGCCAGAACCTCCGAGGAAGTAGATGATGCGTATCTAAAGGAGGTATGTACCCTACGGGAACAGTATTCTGGGAAAAAATATTAATTTTGTGTATAATATAAGTCTATGGGTAGCTATGGTCTTTTTAGCAGATATACACTTGCATTTCAAATAAGAATGCTACTTATTTTGCCATACATAGACAAATAGCATAAGACATCAGAAGCTCATAAATCCTGTTAACCAAGCTCATGCACCTGTTCAGAACAAAGCTATGAGATAATCCTTAAATGATCATTTTTTTTCATAATTAATGTCATACACGTTTTAGGTAAGTAATTTTTACAGACTCTGCTGCTGATTTATCTGTTTCAGCTAAGCGTAGCATTACATTTGAGTCTACTGGAATCTGTATCTTGCTGACTAATTAGAGAATTATTAATAGTTTTACAAAATTCAAATAGTTTGAAAAAAATGAAGGTGGAACGTAAGTCTTCTAGGATAACCATGAAACAAAAAGGGTATTTTCTTAAAAGCATATTCAATAAAAAGAAATTCCAAAGAACAGAACCATTTCTATAAAATAACTACAAAGTCTTAGAAGACTCCTCTAGAAGAACTGGAATGCTTTTGTGCATAATTATTCCATGACAGAGATGAATTACTAACTTTGTACAGCATGGGAAATACAGATCTAATTCAATACCATATTTTGTTAGTAATGCTAGATTCCACTTAAGACTTTTCAGAGAATCTAGCAGTTAAATGTCTGAATGTTGCCGTTCTTAACATTTTTAGGTATTTTCATGCTTCTTCCAGCTACCTATCTACATCACCAGTAATTTTATCTTTTAAAAAATCAGAGTGCACTGAAAAATTACACTAGAAAATTAGGAAACATACCAAGGAAGTCCAATAAAACATATGGAGCAGCTTTACTTCTGTGAAACATTTCTGTTATTCAGAGAAAGTGCTGAAGGGTGTGGTCAGGCAGTAAATGTTTAATTATCATTACAAGCAAGCTGCAGTGGATAGATGTAAAGGGAGCAAAGACTCTTTAGCTTATCCAATACATAACTGAATTTCTGCCAAGAATGCCTCCTGTGAAAGAAAATACTTCATTACGAATTCTAGACTCTGCCTTTATGTAAGGGAAATTAATGGGAATTTTTTCGTACTAAGAAATGCTGAACAAGTATCTTCATTAACATCTAATTCATAGCTCCTGAATAGAAATATAGAAGAACATGAGGAATATGATTAGCTACACAGATGCAAGAAAACAGAGAATACAAGTTGCTCCAAATTTAACCTACTGTGTCATGAAATTGCAGATCGTTCAAAATGAAAAGCAACAGATATGAGTACCTAATGAACTGTATCAGACAGTCAGAGACAACGAAAAAGAACCTCCAAACTCTTCAAAAAATAAAGTTTTAAATAATTCTTTTGAGGAGCACTGTGATGCTGTTTTAACAGCACATTCTTAATTTGCACAGTACATAAATCTGATTTGGTTCATACTGTTTATGTTTTTGTAAAGAAAACGTCTGGAGGTCCAAGAATTAAACCCTGTTCCTTTAGTGTTAGCTTGTATAAGGCCACCAGCAATTATTTTTAGGGGTTTTTTTGGTTTTTTTTTTTGGAAATACTTCCAATATTTAAATTTCATTTACACCTATAAAGTGTGAAATATTTTCAGCATTCTGGGCTTCGCTCATGCTGGAATGGTAACCTTGGAGGAGCCAAGCTGGTCATTTGGTCCTCTTGAGAAAGAGCTGATCACTATGAAGAACAGACACCTGGTAGGTACTCTTCACGCATAGTCACTTCTGTTTTGCTGACACAAAGACAGTCCGACAAAGTAATTAATGGATCCTATTCTAATAGCTACATGACTACCACTTTCAGATTCAGGGTCAAAGCTTATCTTTGCTACAAAGGTATTAAGCTACAAAGACAGTAGCTTATCCAGCAACATGAAAAACCATGCTGGTTTCAGCTTAACTAACAGGCCAAATGGAAGTTTGTTGCAAAAAATAAGAGTGATAAGAATTAAAAACAGAGTATTTCACAGAAAGATTTAAAGAAGGAATTACAGAAAACACAGAATGTAGCAACTCCAGTTGGTGAAAAAATTACAGTCCTCCTATAATGCAGCTTTATACATTTCATAATTTTATGCAGCTAATGTGCAGCTGATTTAAGAACAATCCCGTTGACATTGAGTTGCCCCGGTACTAGTATCATTTCTATTTTGAAGTTTCCTTTTGCAAAGCAAATAACTGTCCCTGTAAGTCACAAATGTAGATCGCTACAGCCAAAACTCATATGGAAAAGGACTTTTCTAGTAATCTAGGTACCCTGTTATGGATAGGTATATAGGATATAACCCAGCTAATTCTGTAAGCTGAGGCCCATCTGACATTGAAAAGCAAATGTTGTCCAATTATGGCCACATTCTGTAAAAACTATTTCTAGTTAAGTATCAAAAGAGTCAGAGTAATCCTACTCCTTTTACGTAGGCAGTTAAATTGAACGCATTCAGGAAGAATTTTTCAATACAAAGTTCCCAAAATTGATTTCTAAATGCTGACAAGCCTTTATGCAAGTGTGTGAAATGCCACACATGAATTATTCAAAGTGTTTAAAACAAGCAGTGTGCAATACTTGCAGTGAGATTTATAGGCACAGAGAACTTTGAGAAAAAAATTGTTTTTCACCTAAGTCCTCAAACAGAGTCAGAAATTTAGGATTAGGCATGCAAACTTTGATAGCAGCATTTATTGTTTTCATCACATGACAAGACAAGAATAGATCCTAATATCCTAGTCTTCATTCTGGAAGAGAAGGCATAGATATTATTGACCAAAAAATACCCTTCTTTCACATTAGGGAGTTTCTGATCAGAATTTGGGTAAGCACACTGCATGAATCTGAATGCAATAGGTGACACTCAGAAATGCTCACATGACCCTCTCACTGTGAAAAACATGAAGTAGATGAATAAAGGTAGCAAAGAATCTAAACGTCCACCTGTCTTTCTCTCCACGCTAGCAAAGAATGCATCAAAGCTTGATTATTTCCAGCCCCAGAAACTTTACGGAACTGAGGACTGGACGTCAGCCTGCCAACCCAACCCCGTCCCAGTGCGAGAGTCCATCCAGGCATCCCCCTACTACCAGGGCACTTCTTCTGGGAAGCATTTGATCTCGGGTCATTCGACTCACAGGAGTGTGTTCTGAAACTGATGCGAATCTTGAATTTACTTTTAAGACTAAACAACAAACTACCAACTAATTTTCCTTCCATTTCTTTTAAACTTATAGCTCACCAGGTTTGTATGGATTGCACATGACATGCAGTATTGTTAATATGCTCTAATTACAGAAATATTACGTATTTTAAACTTTCAAGGACTAAATAGATAAAAAAGATTTCTCCTAATGCGTCATTCTAGATTACCCCTAATTAACGAAATACCACTTTGATTCAAGGGTCTTACTGACTTACTTACTTACAACTTTGAATAAAGTACCAGTTTCTTTGTTTTATTTCTGACACTGTATTCATTCTGGGGTCAATCAGAATCAAAGTGGTAGGCTAAAACATCACCCTCACCATATTCTGCTCTGAAACACCGGGGCAAAGTTTCTTTTGGAATAAAAATGCTTGCACAAGTTTGGAGGGGTTTGTGTGTTGCTAAATGTATCCTGAATACACAAGTAGCTAGACAAATTAGTTACTACTTTTTAAAGACGACACCGTTGTAAATATGCAAAATGGCATAAACATTTTTTTTCCAAATTAATGAGTAGCTTGTTTTACTGTGAAGCTTAAAATCACAAAGCAGTTTTTTCCACAAAAAAAGGAAAAATTCTTTCTCTACCCTATCTCTTACCCACATCAGCCAAAAATAACTAATATTTTCAATGGTCAAAATTCAAAATGTCAATAAATGTCAGTTTTATCAATTTGTTTATATGTAAAGAGTCTAGTTAGTGTTTTTAAGTTTTGATCAAGTAATAAAATTTCATCAAAAAGTTTTGGAATTTGGGATATAAGATTCAGAAACTTTAATACTTTCTTTTTCTTATAAAATTCTTTTTAATGTAGAGTAAGGTGTTTGTTAGAGATATATAATATACGCAGCGATGTCAGAGGAAAGCTGGTTTACTCTTAAAAAAAGTAGAAAGGTTGGGAAAGGCCTATACTAAATCTTTGAAGACACCAGAAGTCCAGGTCACTTTGTTCTATAAGGTTGTTCACAAAACTATGAAAAATTTTGAAACACAAAAGATTTTGAAATAAAATTTTGAAATAAAATAGATTTTGAAATAAATCTAAGCAGAAAACCAGCAAGCTGAATAAATATCATGTCTGACAAAGAGATGGAGGTGGAGACTGAAAATCAATGGATTTGAAGAGATACCAGAAACTGGGCCTGCCTGATGGACAAGACCATGAGGGACTTGCATCACCATTCCTTCTAGAACCCAAGACTTAATACAGGTGCCAGAGGGAAAAGAAGAAATAAGAAGTAACCTTTATTGTAAAAGTATGGCTCTAACTTCTGCATTGTGCCCAGAACCGCCTTTATCACCACTGGCTGCATAACCCTGACCCAGATGATGACAGTGTGTATGGCCACTGTGAGCCAGAGAAAGGACCCTCTTGTCCTGTCACTAGGGCCACGTCCAGCTGGGTTTGGACAGCCCTTACAATGACAGACTTCCAGCTCGCTCTCCTCTGTTCCTCTTGGTCCTTCTCTAGTTTATTTCCCCTTTTTATTTTTTTTCTCTTTCTTTTCCTTTCCTCTTTTATCTATTGTTAAAAAAAACCCAAACCAAACCAAAAAAACCCTTCTCTCTGGAAGTGACCATGTAATTTGCAAGGAATCAGAATAAGTCTAGAAAGTGTCTCCAGCACCACAGTTGCTGGTGTAGGATCAACAACATGTATGTGTGGATAACGTATCTACTTGATAAAGCAATTTACACTGGAGCCATTTTTAGCTTGACTCTGATCCTGCACTTTGATATTCTCTTGTAATATTTTATTAAGCTGATATTAGTTGGTTTTGTTTATATTATCTATTACAAAAGTTCAAAAAGTCTTCAGATAAAGCAGGGTCATGGGCAATCTCTTCATATAGCAACTTAGTATCTGAACCAGGATCAGAAAGTCCAGTGTTTATTTCCTGAGACTCAATGCAGTTATCACAGTCAGATAAGACTGACTGCATAGTTAAGCAATGTTTGAGTTTAAAAAACTGGGAACCGGGTCAAGAAAAAAGTAATGCCTGAAAGGTGACAGTCAGAGACTGATACACTTTGAAACACCAAAGATAATAAAGTTAACAAAAATAACAAAAGCTAATAAAAACACATTACGGCAAGGTTTTTAAACAGCTGAATTACATAAGCTCTACTCCTGAGCTATGTAACCTATCAGAAAACATATATGACGTTAAAAAAAAATAATTATTGCAATTATCTTTAAATGTTGCAAGTTCTTTTGTTTGTTAATTTCAACACTGTTGTTTTCTTCAAGCTGTGAACTACAGCCTTGCTATTGTTTCCCAAAACTCAAGGGAAATTGCAGCTCAGTAAGAACAAGGAAAAATTATTTCAAAGAAACTATGACACAAATTTATAAATATTCCACTACTCTTGGATGAAAATTTTCCAGCAGTGTTTTTCAACAGAACCTGCTAATTCTTTGACTTAAAGATGTCAATAGAATCAATAGAAAAATGGAGAAAATAAAAATACAAACTGCGTTAAAATTGGGGTTTTTAGTGTGACAACTAGATAATAGATTTCTTATTTTACAGAAAAAGATTACTACCTGTTATGATATTCTCTTTCTGTTCTTTTAAAAAACAAACATAGTCATGCAAAATGTTTCCAACTTCTAAGAAGTAAGAAAGGTAAAATGACAAGAAGTAAAAGAAAGTGCCTAATTGGCTTTTCTCACATAAGTGAGCAGGAAACTTTTCAGAATTATCAGAAATTATTAGGCAAGGAAAAAAATCTTTCTTCCAGCTGATTCTATTATTATTCCAGAGAGATGCTTCAACAACGTCCAATAGGATTTGAATTGGTCAAAATATTTTTCCCTTCAGCTCAAACGAGGGATCCTATTGGAAACACAGAAATTTCTACACCCAAATAGGAGATTACTCCTCACTTTATCCATCTACTAACATAAATAAAACTTAAAGTACATGGAAAAGATAGTTGAGATCTCTCCTGGGTGAAATAGCCTTGGGGTACGTGCTTGCCCAGCTTGATAAAGTTTCTCTCTACAGCAGGATGTAATAAAAGGAAGAGCTGGGTTTATTCACAGCGAGTATTTAATGTCTGCGTTATGACAGAAGATCAATTGTTCAAATCCCTCTGCTTTATCTGTAGAAAATCCAGTGCCACAAAGAAATACTTCGTTCACTGTGTCTGCAGCTGTCCTAAGACATAGCTGTCAAACTTAGGGTTAGGATTTAGGCAGAATGATGCAAAAGTAAAGGTTTTTGGTGGAATTGCCTAATAACTCAGTGTTGTGTTAACTTGAAGTCTCACATCTCATCACTGTATCCTATTAATCTGCTGTGAATAAACCAGTCTTCCAGTATATTTTTGCTTGTAGAAAAAGTACTCCGCCTGATTTCATCTGAAAGTTCCTTCGACAGGGGAAAATACATAGATTTATTGCATAAAAATACTGTAAGCATTTAATAATCAGCTAACAGAAAGCCCGTGGTGGGAAGACACCAGGTCTCATTGCAAGTTTGCAAAGGAAAAACTTCCAACAAGCTGCTTCTTTCCCCTCTGCTGCCTCGAAAATTTACACCAAATTAATGGGAACTTTCAGCAGAGTGTGAGGTATGGTACTGTCTTTGCCAATTTATATATTTTTTATATATATTTTTATGACCACCTAGCTCAGGTTTACACACACATACCTCAGGGCCTGGGCAATTATTCTGCTGGCTTGCTCCCATACCGATACCGTATACAATGAATACTTGTAATGAATTACATCACAACTGATGATGACAACCATACCCCTCTGAAGCTGCTATATCTAATCTTAGCCCTCAATTTACATTAAGTCCTTTGTTGAGTTTTGACTGAGGCGAAAGGTGGGCCTGCAAGACTGAGTCTGAAATTTCTCGTATATCCTGAAATTTCATAAATTATAAATTATCATCAATTATCTCAAATTTAGGTGCCTTTACGATCACATATCCGTATTTTAGAAAAAGTGATACAGAGACTGAGGGGTGCTGGGTATGCCCAGCTCAACACAGCTCAAGATGTGAATAGCTCAACTGAAATCACCCTAGCACAGGTGGGAACTGCTAGACAATTCGTTCTTACTCCCAGGTTCACACATTCATTACCCCATTCATAAAAGGGATTGTGCGTTTCTGCTGTCATTCAGAATTCAGAGCACAATCCTGAACGTTTCCCGTTGTTTTTCACACTTAGGAAAAATCAGACAAGGAGGGACCGGAATTGGGAAACTGCACACATTTAAAAGCAACGCGAGAGCACTCACAAGAGAGACTTTTGTAGAAACGAACTGAGAATGGAGGGAAGAGAAAAATTAGGTCAGCACGGGAAAGGCTGCAATGACAAACATCAGAAAGACAGAGTTTACAAGGTTCCTTCTGCCTCTCCTAGTAGGGCAGTCAATAAAAGGGTGGCACTGAAGATGCTTATTAAAAGCGTTGCCTCAGTTCAGCAACCATGTACTGTAAGACATCAATAAACTGAATGAATGGAAGTCACGACTACACTAACGCAAGAGAATTCGGCTGAATTTACGACTGCAAACCCCCACTACCTGCTGCCCTTTTAGCATGTGCTGCAGCTCAACAAGCTTTTCTCAGATCGCGCTATCGCCAATATCCTCGACCACAAACAACTACAAAAACACTCTCTCACCTTAGAGAAAACGAGCAACCACCTTCTCTGAGCAATACGTGCTTATTGAAAGTTTGTGTCTCTCTAATGGCTCCTCACCACTTAACAAAATACCCTATGTCTAATTTTTCTTTAATTTTCAATTTTAAGTAGAAGTTCTAATCCAAAGCACATAGAAACCAAACGGTATTTCCTACCGATGTTAGCAAGCTGAAGCAGAGAAATTAATTCGCTGCTAAACAAAGCGAATCTCTATGCAAGCGGCAACACCAAGCCTGCAAACAGGCTTGATACATGAATTTCAGCTGTTGCTGACCAATTCCTTACTTTTTTTTAGCTAAGGAAATAATTTTTCCAGCTAAGGATGTTTTTACAGCTGTAGTTTTAGGAACCCAGTTTCTCAAGTTCTTCAAATTATTTAGAGCCAAAAGGACAATTATACACATACAGCCTATGAGAAAAAAAGTGATAAAGACTATGTATGGATTGAAAGAATTAAGCTCCAATTACCTTGCCGATCTGGAAATGAAAAGACAAAAACATCACTCTGCAGAAAAGGATTTGTGGGATCCCATCCCATATAAAGTTATTATTTTTTAACAATGATCAATGTGAAACCACAAAATCCTGGCTGATATAATCTGATGAATATTCAGAATTAAGCAGGTACAAAAATGTACTTCTTTTTCTCCAGTTTCAAATTACTTCTAGGCTTTTTAAAATTTGTTCAGATTTCCTTATTATTTAAAGATATAATTTTAAATTATAAGATTGCTAAGCAAATTTGTGACGAGGATGCTTTTCTAAATTGGTAGGTAGTATAGGAATGACTTAGCTGTTTATTTAGAAACAGCTCAGACTAAGTACACGATATAGATATCTATGTATATACTTATGGGCCATATGCCATAACTTTATGTTCTTCTTAAGGAATATAGATCTCAGAATTCAATTTGCAGTGAAAATACACTCCAAGATTACCTCCAAATTAGAACGTGAATTTTCAGTCTTTGCTTACGATTGTCATTTCAGCGTTGTCACTAATGTTATTTGACAGAACATTTGCCAAATGTTAAAAGAGAGTTTCAAATGTAATTGATACGTGTAAATATACAAACATATTTAAGGAAATGTTTTCATACAGTATTTACCCAGTTTCACTGTGAATTTCTAAAGGATACACAAATTTTAAATGTCCCATAAATTCTTATTCTTTAAAATGCAGATAAATATCTTTTTTCCACTTCTACGTACATTTCGCTAATGTTATATACACTGTAATAAAGACAGGATACTATACGAGTTTTAATGATCTCTGATGTATAATGGCATTCCTAAAAAATAAAAACTATTGTTGTTTAGAAAATTTATCTTCACCTCAATCTGCACCAAGTGCAGAGGCACTTATGAAGTGATCTCTGCACATCTTCTCTATCCAATGAGCAATCCATGAATCCGTCTAAAGATCCATATGAAGCCATACTCAAAAGTAATTATAGTAAAATACCAACATGAACAACATTCGAGAGAAAAATATCCAGTATTCTGTTGTTTTCCTGTGCAGCTCAGAACAATATGAGAAGTGCTCCAGCATCATGGAGCTTAAAAGATTTTGTCAAATCTTCTAGTAAGATGGGCTGCATCTGATTGAGCTAATATTTTATCATACACATTGTGTGGGACACTTTTCCTGCCATTTATGGACCAGTAACTTCTTGCGAATGTGACAGCATTAGAAATGCTTAGACTAAAAGAACAGCAGCAAAGAACCCAACCTCAGAACCTTTACGTGACGTCTGACACTGTTACAACTGAAGCCATTGAGTCTAGGAGGGTCTCTCAGTCAAGCCAAAGATTTGGTCTCTTTCAGTACAATTCACTGCTACGTGAAACAGTCCCAGAAGACCATCTGACTGCCCTTTTCCCTAGGGACCCTCAGCAGTTACGAGAACTGTTTGACTGGATAAACGCCAGCAGGACACCTTAGGTACCATTGCCTCATTCTCCTATTAGTTGCATCTTCAGGAGAGGCGGGAGAGAAAGGGAAGTGTGCCCTCTTGGGATGGGGTTACCATCACAAGAGTTGAAGGTAAGCCAAGGGTTGGCATGACATTGTCTGAGGGTGGGGATGATGATGGGAACATTTACATTGCTCCAGGCAGCACTGAGGGTTTAGGAACACATCTGAAATGAGGGCTCACCAACACACGCTGTATGAGAAACCAACGGGGTGACCTGGAAGGGTTGGTTAGTTCCCACAGCTATGATGTCAAGTGAGACTTGGTAGAATGAGTCCCATGATGGGAGTGCTGGGATGGAGGGCTACAGGCTGTTCGGGAGGGACAGGCAGGGCAGGCAAGGTGAAGGACTTGCGGTGTATGTAAGGGAGAGGTTTGACTCTACAGCCCTTACAGCTAGGGATGATGTGTTTGAGAGCCTTTGGGTGAGGATTAAGGGATGGAAAACAAAGCAAATGTCATACTGGGTGTCTCCTATCCATCTCCCAGCCAGGATGATACCACTGATGAGCTATTCTGTAGGCAATTAGGAAAATGTCTGGATTGGTAGCCCTTGTCCTTATGGGAGGCTTCAACTTTCCAGATGTCAACTAGGATACCATAATTATAAATATTTATATGGTGTATATGTCATATATAAACCACAATTAATAATGCAGCTCTCCTGGATAGACTCCTTAGATCTAGGTCATAGCTAGTCAGGCATAACTCTGGGCATAACATGGCATAACTCTTCATTTCTTGCCTTGCCTTCCCTTCCCTTCTCACTTTGCTGTTTCCAGAAGAGTGAGACCTTGAAGCATGAGCATCGGTACCAACCACACTCAAAAGGAGAAGAAAACAAAGAGGTCTGTGATACCGTGGGGTATTTTCAAAAGGTTGACACGTACCAGTGGCAAGCACACATTTTGCCTTCCAAAAGTTGCTCTGCCACTGTACTTCTCAGCCAGTGCTGGATGCAAAGGGCTCTGGTGCCTGCCCTGGGCTGGTGTTGCAGCAGGGAGAGTGGGCAAGCGGCAGCTCCTGGTGGTGCCCCAAGGCCGGAGCCCTTCCCAGCAGAGGCTGTTTTGCCCAGGCAAGAAGCCCTGGGGAGAGGGAGCCAAGGGAAGAGCAGAGCTGGCTCCCGCTCCAAGCTTGCGATGGGCCAGAGAGGCCGAGAGAGCCAGGGCAGG
>JAOXNO010000013.1:57324546-57338955 GCA_028565335.1 Limnodromus scolopaceus | reverse complement strand
GGGCAATCCTGCTTCGGCAGGGGAGTTGGACTAGATGATCTCTGTGGTCCCTTCCAACTCTAAAAAATTCAGTGAAAAATTCAGTGAAACGGTCATCTCGTTTTTAACTCAGGTGCCTCCAGCCGGGCACCCGTGAGCTGCTCAGTTCCATTCCCTACCACTGCCCTACAGCTCCAGTTACCGGCGCTGCTTCTGCTCCCAGGGAGTTACCTCCTGGCTTTAGAAGTCATCTTCTCCTCAGCAAATCAACCGGTCCTAACATAAAATTATCAGAGCAGCCTGAGCTACAGCCTCTGGTGCTCAGCACCCCGAGTGAGGGGCGCACACAGATTATTAGCGCATTAAAAAAAACAACCCCAAAAAACCAGGGACACACAAACTAGGAATGATGGTTCAGATGTATGACAACGTCCCTAACGACAATGACCACATGAGACAAGATCCTATCAGGTCCCATGGTCCTCTCACTTTAAGATGAGGAGGGAAGATACAGGATTCATTAGGAACGAAAAAAAAAAGTAATCCATGTCAGATTTATCTACTCAGTTGATAAGCCTCTTATCCAGTTTTGTGTTACTTCTGACTTTTTTAAACCTTTAGCACATCAAGACTGGTCACTGACTGAATTTTTCTGACCTTTTAAGGTTTCAGCTAAAATGAGTGAGTGTGAGAGCGCATGGGGAAGTGCATCTACCGTTTTAAGCAGACGCACGGGCGCTGCCGCGATCTGATCAGGGGTTGGCTGGCACGGGGCTACGATGGAAGAAGATCCTCACATGGCCTGATACGGGGGAAAAAAGGCAGCTGTTACCCAAAAGCTCTGCGACTACATTAACACAGAAGCTGAGCCAGCTCTAATACAGCCTGCTCACTGTGGGCCAAGCAAAAACGGACGACAATGGAGACATGGGTTATCAGGCATTGGAATGGGCTGCCCAGGGAGGTGGTTGAGGCACCATCCCTGGAGGTGTTCAAAAGCCGGGTTGATGTAGTGCTGGGAGGTATGGTTTAGTGATGGTGATGCTCCTCGTTTGTTGTGTGGGTGTCTATTTTTGTCAGTTAGGTTGACGGTTGGGCAAGATGATCTTTAAGGTCCCTTCCAACCTAGAAGATTCTGTGATTCTATGGGAAAGGGGGAGTTAATCTTTACAATGAAGAGTAAAACCAGCAGATAGTGATATGAAGAGCAGAGAGAGTGGGAGAAATAAAGGATGCATCTTTGTTTCTCACTCTCACAAGCATTTGTGCTAGAAGCTAGGTTAAAACAATATGAAGATTGCCAGGTCACACAGTAAATAAACCCTTCCGAAAGTTGCCCTGCCCTTGGAACTGACTTTCTGCATCAGGGCCTTTCTCTGTAACCCGCAGGTAATAACACAATATTATTTTTTTTGCAATACATTTGTTACACACTAGTCACTTAATGACTTGCTGAGTGTTAATCCCCAGACTAATTTCTAGAATGAGCTAAAAGATAAGTAGTGTGAGCAACGTAAGAAATTGGAGGAGGAGAAAGATAATGTAATGTTTCAGGAAGATTAAGTGTCACTCCGGAGAACTATAGCCTGTTTCGACACGTAAAGCTGATTTCTAATATAAAGCTGGGCTTCATATTTGCATTCAAATATTAGTATTTGCATTCATCTCAAACTTCAGATCTCATGACTCAATTCTTACATAACTTACAAAGAGAGCTTAATATAGAGATGTTCATTTTCCAAAACGACAGACAAGTAACCATCACTTCTTGCACAACAAACTTTAAAAATATTACACTGTGAATACAGCAAAGATTTGGAGGATTAGTGTAAGAAATACCAAAGACATCCATCTTCACAAACACTACATCAGAAAACTGTATCTCCCATATATGTATTTCTAAAATCTTCTAGAATGCTTAGAATAGGTTTTTCCTGGTTAGTGTGACAAGTTATATTTCTGTGGACTTCAGCTTTCAACAATGAGTAGAGACAACACTAAGTAGCACCAGGAAACTCTCTTTAGTACCAGTGACACTACACGTTGTCTACCCACATCAAATATTACCATAGTTCAGAGAACTGAAATCTCTGTTACATTTCCTTGACTCTGCCACTGATCCTACAAGCCTATTTATTTTAAGCAGGTTTAGTAATCCATAGCCGTGATATTTACCTTCTCTGTCTACCACACGCACGGGGTTTTAAACAGAGGAAAAGTTTCTCAAGCTGAACCATACTCCATAATGCAGCAGGTTCAGCATATTAATGCCATTATTTGGAAAAAAAATATTTTATTTTACAATAAAATGTATAGAAGGACAATAGACCCCTTTAAGTATCACACTGGACCGTTTATGCATTACTATATTCCTGCCTCACCCTTTAAGTGCTTCAAGCCTTAAGGCTCATTTTGATTAGATGTTGCTCATCTTAGTCTGTACAACCACACTTCACAGCAACTAGAAGGTAGTGGTTTTATGAAATATGAATATTCAGTAAATGTCCCCACAACACTGAAAATTTAAACTTCTCCACCTAAAAGTATCTCATGCTGGAAGAAATGAAATAAGGAAAAAAAAAAAAAAAAAGTAGAAATGTTCCTCTGCATTCAGACTAGGAACACCAGAACAAAATTCCCTATGATTTGTCATTTAACTTTCTTTTTTCCCTGTACAAAAGGTGTCTTTCAAAACTTCTCAAGACTCAAAACCCCCACAAACTAACTCAAGGTTCTCTCCACCTTCAACGCAAAGGTACCAAAAAACCACTGAGAAAAGTCAATGAAAATCCCCACAAGAAAATAAAACAATGTTAGCAGTAAACTGAATCCATTACAATGTACTCAGGTATGTTATACCCAGTGTAATTTCTTTTGACAACAGTGGGAAAGTGGAATCAAACTAGGAAAAAAAAAAACCATCAAGGGCAGATTTTATTGATGGGAGACTGTGGCTCGACGGTGCGCAAGGACACCACTGCACTTCAAGGAGAGATGGTTTCTGCTGTAGGGGAAAGAGAACTGTGCCGAGAACAGAGTGGTAACCTCTTGCAGACACTACTAATTAGTGAAGAAAGAAAGCAGTGAGCGCTGTTTACCTCTGATAGCTTTCCCTCACCTCCGTAGGTCAGGCCTCGTTCAGAAGAGGAAGCCCTGGGTTCCTCTTCAGCATCTCTTGGCAGAGAGCCGCCCGCCCGCTCCTGCTCCGCCGGCTCCCACGCTTCCAGGGAAGTTCCAAGTTGGGGAAAGGGTAGTTTGGTATGACCTTCATCAGTAGGCTATTGGCTTTAAATGCCACTGCACATCTTTGCGTATTACTAATAGGACAGAGATTTGCTGTTCCTCTGCCTTATGCAGCTCTCTTACATTCCCTGTACCTGTACGACACGTATGTGATAAGTAGTTTTCCAGTAATTCATTTCACAGAATTTGCAATCCTCAGATAAATAGAAATTGAGTGCTCTAACTGCAATATTAATGGCTATACCCCTTATTCAGAAATTAATACGTTTTTAAATCTGATTTCAAAGACTGAAGCTTTTCACCTTCAAACTGAACTGTGACAACAGTATTTGCTTAAATACGATTAGATTACAATAATTATGGATTTTGCAGTTTTTACCGCTGCAGTACTAATGGGGGGGGAAGGAGTCTGCACCTTTATATAAAAAGAACTTCTTCCTCTCCAATACATAGGATGTGGAAGGATTTACAACAGGTATGTTAATTCACCAGTTTTAATACATGAGCCAAAGATGCTAAGAATCAGCAGGTTATGTATTCATCTCTCCTTTCGCTCCCAAGATGTTCCTCACACAAATCAGGCAGTCGAGAGATGGGGAAAAAAAGTTATGTGTGCAGGAGCTAGGAAACCATGAATTAGTTTTTATGTCCTTGAGAATTCCTAAGACAAACACAAACCCCACCTTTTTCTCGCAAATCTAGATATAATATAAACAGGATGATAATATAAACATTTCTAGTGGCAATCTATAGCAGGATAAGTCATCACACTGAAGTCCTAATGTCTCAGGGTCCTTGTTTAACCCTGACATCGTGTCGGGGAAGAGTCATTATTGCAGAGCTCTTGGTGTCCAGAGGAAGTCTGTTCTGAAGTGAAAGAATATCTAGACTGGAGCTACCACCAGCCAGAGGAGTTTATTCTGACCGTGCCTCTAGGAGAAAGAGCGACCAACCTTCGGGTCAGCATAAACGGAGGTAGCAGGATTTAGTAGTTTCTCATCAACCTAACCTTGAAAATAACGATAGAATAATGAATCTGAAAGCAGTTCCAACTAATGTATCTGCCAGTAACTTCATGCTAAACACAAAGGCAGTAATAAAAGCACTCCACTAGTCACACACTTGAATGAAATATGGGGAAAAGATCTAATCAATAGGTTGCCTGGTGAGATAGTCAAAACTGAACTCTTGTCATTGATCTATGTGATTCGCAGCTAAAAATAAATATAAAATTAAAAAAAGAGAAAATTATTTTACCTGACACAGACAGCCCGGCCATGCCAAAAACCTTTTACAGAGTTCAGCTTAAGGTCTGTCATTAGCATCTGCTCTCATGCACTAGGAATTCTCTCTTTCCTGGCTTATTTCCACTGATTAAATACTTGAGGTTGACAGAATTTCCCCTCCCTCCTCTCCCCTTAAGCTAACAATTATCTTTCTTTTTTTTTTTTTTTAAATACTGGACATAGGGAAGGTTTAGCCATTTAATGCCTGCAGAATTTTCGTGGTCTTGTTGTCTAGCATGGTATACAGTGTGATGTGTTCTTTCTTCTCCCCACCCCCTCTCCTGAGAGGGTCTGCCTTTACTATTTCATTGTTAACTAAATATTAACCTAGTCCCTAATCTCTGCTGCTGAACCTCTGTCCCATCCTTTTTATATCTTAAAAAAAAAAAAAAAAGCCTGAGTGTAACATAACCATAACCTTCAAGGCTCAAAAGCCTAAAGTTTGTGTTACAGTTGCTCCTGATTGCATCTGAACTTATTTTCTCTACGGAAACTTAACAAGAGTGCCACGTCAGCAGCTTTGCCCTATTTCTTGGCGCACTGGGAGTTACCTGATTTACGGATACGAACTCTTTATGGCTTTGAAAATGCTGCTTTAAAGAGGCACATCTTGAATATGTTTGTCCAACAGCGCTCTCCCTCTCCTCCCTCGCTTCTGGCTCTCTGGTAAAATCTATCATGAATTAAGGAGGCTGACTTGATGGTACAAAACCATGCTCGGTTTCCAGTAAATCTATGATATGGACCACTAAAGCTGAAAAGACTGCATCCATCCTCAGATGGTGTCAACTTTTTTCATAACTCGTTGTCTAAACACTGTAACACAGTGCAGGGGATGAAGTCACACATCAGAAACTGATCTCATGCTCCTAAATATTTCAAAAGAATAAAATAACTAAGGCCAAAGAAGTGATGAGCTGAAAAGGGTGTTTTTCTTCCCCATCTCCTCCCCAGTCGCTTTCAATGTTGTTAAGTTTTGAAAGTAGCGTGCCCAGCAAATCATTCAGTATGAGAAGTTTTGTACAAGCAATTGGCTGGATTTGGCCAGAAGTTTGTGTGTCATTCTTTCTTGAAGTATACTCTTTCCCTTTTTTTTTTTTTTTTTTTTTAAAGTCACTTCCTCCTACACTCTACTTCGTTAATGACCTAAGCACGAAAGTAAGCAATCCTCTGGATCATGGTGATTCATCATCATCAGAGCTTTTTTCTAACATTTTCAGATAACAGACCTGAGAGTAAGGAATCTATTAAGACCTTATAGTTCCTTTTACGGAGAACTTTGATTGCTGGTTTTGTAAGACAAAGTCGGAATAATACTTTGAAAAAGTTTGCGAAACAATGATTTTTGACACTTCTGCTTCCTAACATTGTGACAGTGCGACTATTCCTCCAAAGAGGAAGAATTTTTTTTTCCTGCGGGTAGTCCCTTTAGGATGATAACCCAGACTAATGCTCAGCAATCACTTCTTTAACCGTAGCTAAGCACGTTGGAAAAACTAGCATTTAACACAACTCAGCACAGCCAATGATTTTGGGGCTTAATATTTAAAGAGGAAAAATTACCATTGTCAGCTGATTGCTATTGGTGAGGGTATCACCAAACAAACTCAAACTATGCCCAAGAGAAGGTTTAGCCCTTACTGAGCCTTTATTGCCAGAGGAGCCAGGACTTACTCCTCTGTGGGGGTATCTGCAGACAGATAGCGTTAGGAGGAACGCTTCCACACCAGGTTTTCAAGATCAGTATGAACCAATTTTGCCTGCAACTGCACAAATGCAAATCCTTTTACAGCTTTGTAAGTTTATATTACATCAATTACAATTTCAGTTGAATTTATGTACAGAAAACAAACCAATGTGATAGGCACACTTGAGAGACTGGAAACGAATTAAAGCAAGTTTTCCTCTATTTGTCTACAAGAAATTAGAATTACAGCACTATTAACCCACAGTAATTCCCCACTTGAGCAGGTTTTTGATGTGCTGATGTACTGCAATTCAGAAACTTCAGTAATTTTTTTTTTAACTTTAATTCACATTCCTAAAACAGTTTTTAGTAAAGATTAACTCATAATCTGTGTGCATAAGCACATAGACTATAAAAGGTAGTGAAAAATATTATTGTACCATGCATAAGCATATAGACTATAAAAGGTAGTGAAAAATATTATTGTACCTAAAATAGCAAGTATTTATAGCAAATAATGTTATTAAAAAATTGCAAAATACCGCAGAGAGTACAGACTCTGTGTGATGATACAAACCCAACACTTTTCATGGAAGTGTTAAGCACACATTTAATTTATTATGCTTTCTATTGAACCCAACAAGAATTAAGATTCTACTAAAAGTTAAGGGCTTCTTCATGTACCTTTCTGAATCGAATCTCTATCAACAACAATGTACGATTCTCCAGCTATCTTAATGACTCGGAGGATATTTTAAAAAAAAATCAAAATCGCAAAGGAAAATTTAGAAATAACACATAGGAGTTTAACTACGAGCCTAACTTCTTCATATTGTAATTTGAATTTATTGCTCATAAACGGTTCAGATTGAAAACCCTCAGGCTGAAGTTATCTCCATAGCCACAGACATGTGGTGCAGCAGCAGCAGCTTTATCAAATTCCCCCTTAAAATTCCCCTCTGCTCTGAAGCCAGAGCTTATACACTGCTAAAGAAGTGTGGATGATTCCCCCCACCCCCTTTTAATTAAAATTTATTTTTAAATTCTAGAAAAAAGAACAGAAAGGTATTTCTAATGAAGGAAGAAGTCCACTTTCTAGCGTTAAGGGGGTTTCAGACCACATGTATTTGTGCAAGTAAATATTTTTGCCTAATCTCACTGGAGCAACTGTGTTGATTTTGAAGTTGATTTTCAGTTGAAGTTTATTGGCAGGACTTGGTCTGAAATGGTCAGCCTCCCACGGTGCGTTACCTCGCTTTTTTCTGTGCAAAGCTCAGTCCCCCCCGGTTGATAAGTACCAATCTCCAGGCAGAACCACAGGCTAAAAGGTACAATTCCGCAGGCGCGCGAGCCCAAAACTTTACACGGAAGTGAATGTTTGTGGCTTCGAGCATTACTTGCTCCTGGGCAACTGCACCCATCTTCCCTGGGACGTTAACGCCTAACGAACCGAGAGGCAAGTGGGAGACAAGCTCTGAGAGGCCGTGCTTTCTGTACACCAGACCTCCCCCGCCACAGAAGCAACACAGCAAAACGCCTCCGATTCTTCTCGTTGTGCACAGTCTCACTTTTACCAGAGCCACGCAAAAGAAAGATGGGAACATTTCCCTGCTTTGCACCGCTCTGACACGTAAGGTTTTTATTACCTGGAGTATGGCACTTCTCAAAGAATTTCAGTAAGACCGTTGTTCCTTTTTTCCAAGTACTATACCAACATACTCGGACACCCTCCCTGGCCATCTGTACTCAATTTTAAACATTTAGTCTTAATACTTTAATTTCAAAATTTGAAGTTTGGCATAGGGGCATCTACTGGATTAGAACTGAAATCATTTTGCAAATGCACTATTAAGAGGGAAATGCTGACCCACAATTAGATTACTGGTGCTAGGGATGGGTTTTGCCCTGAAGTTAGAACTAACATCTGAAGTTTCCTAACATTTAGAGACATTCTGTGATGCGTCTCACCAGCTGTAGCCAGCTATAAATTGCAGACAGAAATGAAAGCCACGTGCGTCGAAGAGGGGAGGAACACAGAATATATTGGGGTTGATTTGCCTCTTCATTTCAACAGTTAGCGGTTTGGGCTCATCTCAGACACCACCCAGAATCACAGGCTGGAGGTCTTTAGGTCCAGCTGCCTCACAACCTCTCTTGGCAATCTCTTCTGGAGTTTCATCACCCTCATGGAGAAAAAATAGGAAGTCACTAAGGAAGCCCTTGGTAGATCAACCTTTGGACAGTGCTACAGACAGCTACGTACAGAAGTCTAGTATGTATATCAAATATAATATAAGGTAACCTGATGGCTAAGTAAATGGGCAAGACTAACGATTTATAACTCCAGATATTCCAATTTAAATTAAGGCATGTCAAATATGTATAATGTATAAACAACATGTATAATGATTTTATTTTAGTCTTTTAAATCTGCGGAGATCACCAGAACTTCTCTTTCTAACCCTGCTTTTATCAAACGAAAGATTAGCCACACTACGCTAGATCCACTTTTTTTTCAATATATGATAAAATATAAAAATCAATATCGATCAGCGATAAAAGATCAGGTGTGCCATAAAGCAGATTTTGGGTCATATGCTGGCCTTCTGCTACAATATGAGCCACATAAATTACTCAACGTATTCATATATGGCAGCCAAACAAGAGGGCTGACAAGCAGCAAGGAAATTGTGACAGTCCATTTGATTCAGTAGATCTTAATCTAGACATTCAAATGTGTGTCTACGGGGAACTTGTAAAAATTAAAAAGCTTTGAAAATTCAGCTCTGGTTCAATCACACACACACACAGAATCACACACAGAATCTTAGTGGTTGGAAGGGACCTCTGAGATCATCGAGTCCAACCACATTTAAAAAAAAATAACAAAAAAACAAAAACCAAAAAAACCACCCAAACAAACACAAAAACACACCCACAACCCAAAACAAAACAAAACAAAACAAAACAAAAACCACAAAAAAAACCCCAGAAAAACCACACAAAAAAAGCACCCACCAACTAAACCCTAAGCATGCGTTCAGGCTTTCTAGAACGGTTTGAGGACAACCCACATAACTAAGCTAGGAGTTTTAAGAGCCTATTTAATGCACTTTACTCCGCTCTGTACCTACCAGGTGAGAACTGGAAGCATCGCTGCTATGCAAGCCCAGCCCAGCAGCCAGGGTGGGTCTCGCTTGGCGCCACGCATGAGCTACAAAATCTGCATCTTAGAAAGATTTGTTGGTGAGACCTGATGCCATTCAGCCATGGCTAAGCCTATTGTCATTGCCGAGCTGCTAAAGTGCACAAGGCACCCCTGCAGGCTTCCTGAAGGACCAGAGTGAGGTTGATGGTTGGACTAGATGATCTTAAAGGTCCCTTCCAACCTAGACGATTCTATGATTGCATATGAAAACCAATCCATTTTGGTTTTATTCAATGGCTTCTACAGAATTAATGGAAGGCTTGGACACCGTCTGCCACCACACCAGGAGGAATTTTGTCTTCTGTCTACTTGGCATACTTTTTGATAGATTAAAATAGTTCTGTTTGTGCCTCTGGAGATAGCCTCATACAATTATAGTCTCTTTCTCTAGAGAATCTTTCTGTCTCGGTACAGAATAAGCAGCTTGCAGTTGAAATTATGATTTTTTTTTTCATCTGATCAAAACCATTTCCAAAATGTGAGTGTATCTTTCCCTTAAAAAATGTATTTAAAATTATAATCAAACTCATGAATCCATGTTTCTGCTAAAAAAAAGCAACTCAAACTTAAAAGGTCTTTCTGCACAAAATACGTGATTTTAATGATTCGAAACAAAAATATGTTTAGAAGGTCTTATAATCAGGCCATAGTTTCATATGTGAAATATATTATTAGGTAGAGGATCTAGCTAATACCTGTAAGTATCTATTTTAGTTTTTCAGAAAAATCAGGATTTAAAAGTAGCATTATGGTTTATCCCAATTTGGTGTTAATCTTAGTCTTCGAACATGTAAAAGGTCATCAGATCTTCTGTCATTGTAATACAAATACAGCCTGCAGCTGTGGCAGTGTTTGGCATAGGTATCTTTTGCCATGATATTCCAGATAACCCCAAGTGTGTTTCTCTTGATGCATTAAGAATGTATACAACTCCTCTTAACATTCCACACAGCGAAGAGGAGATTAGGAACCAGGTTTCATCAGGACAGCACTGATGTTTATCTGTAAAGTTCTATTCTTCAGGGTTTCTAAAAATTCCATGTCAGCAACTGCCTGAATTTCTAAAGGTGTCCTATCAACACTGTCTTATATTTTTTTGACATAATAGCAAGCAGAGACCATTGCACAGATCTATAGCAGAGTTTAGCTTCACTACAGCAGAAGAAATATTTTCCTGTAGCTGTACCCGTTCAGCCACGGGCCCTCGATGTATAGGTTAACGACGTGCGCTAAGTGCTGAGCCACACTGGCTGCAGTGGGAGTTACAACACCTCATTCGCTCAATACTCCCATAAAAAGTGATATTGGCTGTTGTGAATGGAGTAATCTTTATAAGATAAAGGCATGGGAGACAGGGACTCGGAGACGTAGCATCCAGGCAAGCGAAGGTATAATGAAATTAATAAAAGGCACTCAAGAGACTGCAGGAGAAAAATGAGAATTTTTTTTTTTTTTTCACAAGAGGAAAGTTATCATTTAGGTGTTTCTAGTAATAAAATACCTAGAGAATTAAGAGCCAGTAAAAATGACACTGGTCACCTTGCAGGCATTGCTATGGAGACAGCAAGATACTAGACATAAAAATCCTTTCAGACAGGATAGGTCAGGGCATCCTTAAATAGGATAAATTCACAACAATAAATTCACAATAAATTCACAACTTTCCCAAAAGACTTTGGAGCCTTGTTATAAATACTAGTCAAACCTTTTGCACTGACTAATATATCAAACCACTTTGTCATGTTTAAATAGGTCTGCACAGTATCTGATATTCCAGTAGCAACAACAAACGGCAAGTCACAGACCATCCTAATCACATTTTTGTAGTTTTTAAATGCTCCCATAACTGCAAGTCAGTATAATGTCACATAAACTAAATCAATTCAAGAAAATTATTTAATTCATTAGAAGCACTTTAAAAAAAAAAAGGCATAAGAACCCAGGCCCGTAAGCCCATTAACCTAGCAAATCTTTCTAGGATTTAAGTTTCCACTCAAGATCTCACAGAGCAACTACAAAAAGGAGAGCAGCAGTAAGGATCAAACCCAGGAACTCTTTCGTAGCATACTTCATTCACGTTGGTTAGTTTAGGGTCATGGAAATAAGTTGGCTCTCAGGGAAAAAGCAGTGACAGTTTTTCCAAAGCAAATAATTTTCGCATGTCCTAAAACAGTGAGTGCATCTTACAAGTTATTGTTCTTCACTTCAAGTTGACATAAACAAATCATTGTATTCTAAGACACAGGTAGGAAGCCCTTGGTTAGCTGTAAATGATGCTCTGTAGGGCAGGCAGAAGGAACTTGCAGATTTTTCCCTGAATAATCCAACCAGAATTAGGGTGTCAGGGGGAACAGAAAGACTGAGCAGATGGTTCCCACATAATTTCAGCTAGCTAGAGCTGCAGGTGATTGCCTCATATCTACCTAGACATTAAACGTTACTTTTGGTCTCTCTGATGGTTGGTGTTCCAAAGGCACCCAAGAGCATTACACATCTGAAGTCTCAAAGAGCCTGAAAAAGTTAATCATCCCACTCACTATTGCTTCCTTTCACAATCGGTTTTGGCTCAATATTACGTCAAAATACTCCAAAGTGCTGAGAGCTCATTTTTCTATGCAAGTTAAATCTACTGTGCTCTACCAACTTCCTTCCTTCCATATAAAAGGGAACCATGTAAATGAAGAGACTGCATTTTACAAACAGTAAATTGCTCCTCAGTGCCCAGAGAAATGCAATGTTCATTTTAGAGTTAACATACTGGATTTCTGATTATTTCACCAAAAAAGGAACAGAATGAGCAATATTAAAAGAAAAAAATAAATAAATTGTGTTTAAAGGTAGTAGGTAAATAGATAATTTAAATTATTTCTCAAAAACCATTCTTCATAGTGAAAGCCATGTAGTCACTCAGTATCTTTTCAGTAATAAAAATACTACAAAAGCAGGTATTATGCATAACTCAATCTACGTTTAATTAAACTGAAAGAAAAGCAACAAAACCAGAAAAATGTAAATACTTTCAACTGAAGTAGCAGCCACTTCGTCCAGGGCTAAATTTTCTGTAAAAAAGCAAAATCTGCTTTCATTTACATCTTTGCAACTCCACTGATGTTCACGGAGGCTGAAGGTAAGAGTCAATTACAGAATATAATTTGGAGGTTATGTGCAAAGGGTCTGCACTCCGCCTTTCCCAACAATATACTTTTTGAAACTCATAATTACAGTAACACTTCCTCCTTCATCACCCTGGCTTTGATGTCCCCAAGAATAAGAAAGTGAGACGGATGAGAGCCGATCACAAGTTCTACCACAGTAAGCAAATTTTAAAAGAAGATACCTCGTAAGACCTCTGTAATTGTACCAGGGGTCTCTCAATTTCTTTTAGGAAAGGTCTGAATCTTACTTGGAGGTGCCCAGCTCTGCCACTACTACTTTCATTTGAGTCTCAATGTTTTCATAAGACGTCAGTATTTTCTTATTATACATACAGGGCATATTTGCATTATGCGTAGTGCGAGGCATTTACATCATCTATACCCGAGTTAGGAAATAGAAACAGTATTATATGTAGATTCACGTCTGGTATGTATTCTTTAGGCAAACAGACAGATGGCATTGATGGAGAAACCAAAATGAGCATCTATACCACAACAAAGATGCATCGTGTACACGAAACGCCCCAGTGGATTGACACGTGAAGGGAAACCTCACGACCTATCAAAATTAGAATCTCAGACTACAAGAGCGAAGGTAGGAGATGTGATCAAAATTCTCCAGTTGCTAGGCATTCTGTGGAAAGAGGCCACATTCACCCATCTCATTAAAATTCATGGAAATCGAAAATATCCAAAAACCCAGGAGGGGTGGGGGTCAGAAAATCTATTTTGCAGAACTGGGAAGCTTACTCTAAATTCACCTTGAAAGCACTTTCCCCATCGCAGATTTCCTGAGAGCCTTTTGATTCCTCTCCCACTTAGGTGATAATTATAGAACTTTTTTTCCTCCCTGACTAATGCATATAGAAGGGTTCACTTCAGCATTTTATCCAGATTATCATGGTTTGTTGTTGGAAATTACTTCTCCTTTGCTGTATCTCCAACTAATCAAGCGAGCTTTATTTTTATTTCCTTCTGTTTCTGGTATCTCATCCTCTGGGTGTGTCATTTGATATCATAACTGTTTCAGTAATAAATATCATAGAACTTTGCACTCCTATTTTCCTCTTTTTCTTTCCTTTCTCCTTTAATTTTAAATTTACTGTAGTCAGGAAACAATGACACCCAGGCACGGGGATGATGGAAGAGGGACATTAATCAAAGGCTATACAGCACCATCCTCTTGGGGATAAAACTTCTAAAAGGTACAAATCCAAAGGGAAAAACTAAGTACTTCCTAAAGGATTTCGAAGGGCACCAGAATCAGCTGAGGCTTTTAAGATTATCACAGCCAGGAAGAATCTGACTTTATGAGTTTAAATTGCCGCTGCTGGATGCTTGGCTCATGTGGTCTGATCCAGCCCTCACAGCTTCTGCCGCTTTTAATTTCTTGTACAAAGTGCCACTCAGAGGAAGATGCGATGGGAAATGCTGCATCACCACATTTCCACATCAGGGAACCCTGTCTCCCCGTAACACCACGGCAACAGCACGACAGAACTGCTCCGTGCTCGGGCACCTCCCCTGCCCCGGGGACTTATTAAGTTTAAGACTTATTAACAGCTAATAGCCACAGCGTTTTCAAGATTAAACCGAGGCTCAGGCATCACTTAACAAGAGAAACACCACTTTTAGGCACATTAGAAGTAGACTCAAGACCCCTAGGTTGTTTTATTTTTTTGTTAGTAGCTCAGCTTTATTCTTCCAAAGAAACCTGGGATGGACTCGTTTGTGGTTGGGGTTTTTGTGTTTGTTTTTTGGGGGTTTTGTTTGTTAGAATCATAGAATCATAGAATCATCTGGGCCGGAAGGGACCTTCAAAGGTCATCTAGTCCGACCCCCCTGCAGTCA
>JAOXNO010000013.1:57202977-57213673 GCA_028565335.1 Limnodromus scolopaceus | reverse complement strand
TGGCTTGTGATCATCCTGTTGTCCACCAGGACTCCCAGGTCTTTCTCCTCAGAGCTGCTCTCCAGCAGGTCGCCCCCAACCTGTCCTGGTGCAGGGGGTTATTCCTCCCCAGGTGCAGCACCCTGCACTTGCCCTTAAAAGCGTACCTGCCCATGGTACCTACCCATGAAGTGAGACCAGAGCCAATCCTGAAAACAGAAAGAGTGCTGAGCCCAAGGTCTCACCATCACCTGTTTTGCTGTCTGGTCCCATCCATCTTGGCCAGCCCCACCTGCCAATGTGGGCATTGGCTGAGACACCCCCTTGCCATTTCGATCCCCACTTGTCATTCACCTGCCCCTTCCAACCACCAGTGGATCAAGGATCAATCATATCAAAGTATCAGCCGTACAATATTGCACACCTCAGCAGAAATCCACTGCTCACTTATGCAAAATCATATATTAGTGTAAAACTGGTGTAAACTAGACCTGATTTTTACAATTGTTCTCAGTAGAAATTCTATTATCAAGATGAAATACCTCTTCATCTCTCTGTAACTAAGTTAATCACGTATAATTTAATCATCCCTTATGCACTTCTGTCTCTCAATTTACATTTACAAGGTGCCTTAAAATTTTCCAGTCAGGGTGCTATGAAATTGTTATTACTATATTATTTTGAATTGAATGACTTCATCTGTTTGACATACTGTGAGTTCCTCTCCTTTTGTCCCTTCTGGCTCCTCAACTCCTAGTAAAAACACATCATTGTGCTACAGTCTGAAGAGGAAAACAAGTGATGCTGGTGTTCACAAGTCCTGTTCCTAACATTAAAGACTGGACTCCTCCCAGAAGGGCTACTGATTCTCAGACCACAGACAGAAATGATGCTGGTGGCATGAGACTCTTCTGTCCACCTGCAGGCAATCAAGATTAAAATACTGGTATTTAATAAAGGTTCTCACAAGTGGATTACCCATCACCGCTCTGTAAGAGGCTGCAGGTTACTTTTTTTTGGGTGAAACTCCTTCCTACAGTTTGCTGTTTATATGTATCTATATAAACATATTAAAAGCGTGGCAAAGCTATGTCGTTGAGAGTCTTACCATCACCAGATAATCCTTTTCTTCACTTACTTTGAGGGACGATCTATTAAGTTCTGGAAGAAAAATGTGCTACTTGGCATCTCTGCAGAGAAGTATCTGACAAATATGCGAAAGATGACCTTATGGCTCCAAAGAGCTCTTGAGATAATTGATCGACAAACACACACATTATCAGACAGCAAAGCAAATTATAACCAGCCACTAAAGGCACCGGCGGCTCAATAAATGATTTCCTGACATTTCAGTATATTACAGAGGCAGCGTATCTTTCCTTTGGGGTTCGCATCACAGCGGGTCTATTTTCTTTGTAAACTCTAGATGGAGATGCACAAAAAGAAAAAAAAAAAAAAAAAAAGAATCTAAACAAAGCCATAAATATAATGGCAGGTTTGACTTTTGAAAATGAAAATGTCTTGGTAGGCTATTTGCTCAAAATCTAGGCTACGGCAACAGTTTTCTGCAGGTTTTCCTGTCTGGTACTTACATGATTGTGTGGTGCAGTACTGTATATAATTTCCCAGAAAAACAGGAAATAAAAAGCCTTACATTTAAGCTGACAGGATATGATTAAAGTAACTTTTTCTCTCTTTGACATCTATACATACAACAGCAGTAGATGAAACCTCTGACTGTTCAGATTGTTATTCTTTCTCCCTCTCCAAATAAGTACCAAACCTCCCAAACTCCAGTTGCAGGCAGTTGAATGGCTCAGAGCACCCACAGTTCTGCACGTACATTTTGACCTCCCCAGTCAAAATAGACAAAATATGAGTCAAAAACTCATAGACTCAAATCTATGCCGAGAGAATAGTAAGGAGAAAAATCCAACAGCTGTGCGTGGTTCTGTATGAAAAACTGATGATTTCAGGCAAAGTCCTAGCAGAGAGCCCTCTGTACAACCACAACTATCACTTGTGCTGGCAGTTTTGAAGCAGGTCAGAGTGAATGGGCAACAGAAATGGAATTATTTCCTTACTTCTGGAGGCACACTGGGAGCCAGCATCCAGCCGTCTGAACAGCTACTACAGCAACACCAAGTACTTACGCATCTCTTTATGTCAAAGCACTCTGAGTGGTGTAGCTCTGTTTTCTAACCTGTGCAATTTCAGGAATCAGGCTGAAAACGAAATTTTGATTTATTTTGGATTTATGAGTAAAAATTGCTTCAGTGACTACGAGAGCACCTTAGGCTTTCCAGGCATCTCCTAAGAAGCAGAGATAACAGAATGCCTAGAAGCATCCACTGAAATTTGTTCGCGTGAAATGAAACGAAAGATCTCATCTCCAGCCTTCGGCATACTTTTTTCCAGATGGACTTAGTCAGCGTCGGTTCTTACGACCTGGATCGAAAGCCCCAAGTCACCGTGGCTACTGAAAATTGGGATGCCCTTCACAGAAAGAACCTGAATCAAAGCTGTGCCTGCGCAAGCTTCGGATCTGTGACTTTCTGCATTCGTTTCACAGCCACACAACTGTCAGAGGAAAAAGAGCGGCTGCCGTTATCACAGTGGGGCAGACCCAGGCTTTCGTCTCACTCTGTATCAGCCCAGAAACCTCCACTGGGACCAATGACACTACACCGGTCTAAAAAACCTACAGTTAATTATGCATGCTTACCTAGGGTCAAATAGCGCTACCGTAATTCTACAGAAACACCCAGTTTCTGCTGTGGGGGAATGAGATGCCTCTCTCCGCATGTATATTCTTCCATCCAAGGGAGGCGTTTAGAACCTTCCACCCACAAAAGAAAAAACTGGGTAAATCTGACGGTAAATTTGGTTCCAGGACGTGGAACCAAAACATAGGGAACTGGTCTTTCTTACCAGCAGCTTTGGGAAATGGGAAATTTTCCCCAAATGGGATTTGGGAAATCTTTGGACTCATGGGTACCATTTTTCAACTGTTTTCCCTCCTCATTCAGATCTGCATTAAATTCTTTTTTTCCTCAACTTCTATTCCACCGAAAAAGCTGCACGCACATAATGTAATCCAAAGTAACTAAAACTGCAATAACAATACAAGCATATATGGAACTCGGTTGACTCATTTGTTAAATATTTATAAAAAGGTAAGAGAACAGAAACGTGGCAGAATCCATCTCAGCAGTGTGACACTACGATATGGCAATCATTCCTTCTCTTGCCTTTTGTTGCTCATTTTGCCTATGTCTTTGGAAATTATTTTTTTAAGCAAAGTTGAGTCACTGACTTTTCTCTCATTTCTGGTTCTGAATAAAAGCAGGAAGAAAATGTCTTGTGATGTAAAAAACACTCTTTTTTAAAGAAAGAGACAAAAAGTTTCAAAATCAGCTACCTTTAAGTTACCAGCTTAGATTTCCAAGACAGCAGTGTCTTGGAATTTTGTTTATTCCAAATTTATAAAATTTTTATTTTATTTAAAGCAGAATTGCTTTATCTTCATTTTTTATCTTCTGCTGTGTCACAAAAGAAAAAAGGAACACGGAAAAAAAACCCCACCAAAACAGAAACATAATCAATGAAAATACCAATTTTTAAAATGCTTATTTTTTTTTTTTTAAGACCTTCCATGCACAAAAGACAATTGATTAAAAACATTTCACAGTGCTGGGTACTTTTCCACTCTCGTTTTACAACCTTCTGTTATGTATTTACTGATGTTACTAACCCGCACGCTGCAACAGAGATACTGATCAAAATCCCAGAAGGAGAACTGAATTATATTGAGCTCTGTAAAAACTTAGCCTGTTTGGGTGGGATACCTCTGCACGGGCAGTCTTTCACATCTCAGAATCCACTGCTTGCTTATTAATACTAATATACATATTTTTAATATATTTTTTAAAATATTAGCACTAAATAAAGACCATTCCAAAACTACCCTTGGTGACAGCTGGATGCCAAATATTGATATGTCTCCATTAGCAGATAATAGAGAGGTGGCTTCTGGAATAAGATTTCTGACTTTCAGTATCAGGAAAGGCAAAGCTTCTTCCGAAAGCAGGGAATGAATACAGCTGAGCTGCATCGCCAGGAGCTCTGCTGGGCAGCAGGTCTAAATTTGCTTGAGTTTCGAGGGATTCCTCTTGCAGAAAGCTGGAAGGCTGGTAGGATGGTTCAGGGAAGGGGAAGACGTAGATTAAAATCTACCTGCCTGGGTTTGTGCTTGAAGGAGGGTAGCAGAACTGCCAGTTCACTAGCAAAAGCCCTACTTTATTTTAAACATCTGTCTTTTTTAAAATTGAGCTGGATTCTCTTCTGGTTTCTGGGTAATTAACAGAATGATTAAGTAAGGTCTGAGTCGTATTGAAAGATTCAGAAATTCCTGTTTGCAGTACATTTCTGAGAATAATTTCAGATCAATGATCATGCATTAATCTTTTCTGTGTTTGGTATTAACAACTATTTCTGTTTTGTTTCAGAGCTAGTTGGATGGCTAAGTGGCCCATGGACAAGGCATAAGGACAATCATCTACAACTAATCCATAGCCAAAGAATCTATTCGCTCTGAAAATGGTAAAACTGCATACAGAAGTGTCTAAAGGAAACCTGCTGAAAGGCCACACAATGCAGAAAATTAAATAAGCAGAAGCTAAAAATTAGTGTCTCCCCTTTGAAGTACTGAATTGGGTGAGGGTACAATTCAACTGAAATAAAATTCCTGTATTTTCTCTCTCTGCAGCTTATATTCAGCACCACTGCCCACTGCCCACCCCAGGCTTGGTCTCAGCAAACCCCGAACAGATTCTACGTTACCTTCAGTAGCAACACTCCTCACCCTAAGCAAAATGCCATGTTTTAATCGAGTCCACGAAGCGAGATGGAAACACAACGCAACCTTCCGAAACCAATGCTTTGGCACAACTGCTTGATGATCTATGACGGTGAACTCCTACCACCGCTACCCAAACGGCAGGCGCAGCGAGCGCGAGTGCACTCTGTCTGATGGAACCAAGGGAGGGGAAAAGGCAAGGGAAATCTGGGCAGAGGCTCACCCTCGTCACACCGCATCTAAGTTTCTCTACACGCTCACCCAAGAGAAAGCACGGTTTGAAATCCACTGACAGCTTAGTTGGATAAGTATGTCGCATAGAAATCAGCCTATAGAAGTGCCGGGCGTTTAATACGCGCGTCCGTTTCCTGAAATGAAGGATCTAGTCACTAGTGGTTTTCTTCCAGCTAAAGTTTAAATAAATATTCATCGTAAAACTAATCAATTTCTGTTTATCTTCTTCTCATCTGCCAATTTTGAGCAGTAATGAAAACAAAGCTATAAGCTGAAAATAAGACTTTAAGACATTGGAAGTCATTCTTTCTAATAAAGAGCACACCGTGATTCTTTAAGTCATCATTTTCCTCGAGAGGACAGATTTCCTCATGCAGTAAAATGCTTCTATTCAAAGCATCACAAGGTGGAAAAGCCTGTTGGATTCTCCCTCGCAGCAATATTTCCATAGGAAGTAGCAGGGAAAGTTAAAGCAGTATTTCAGCTGGGGTTTTTTGGTTCGGTTTGGACTGTTTGGGGTTTTTTTGCCAATGCCTAGAAATCATTACAGCTTGAAATTCCTTTTTTTTGTTGGTGTCTTGAAGCCTAATACATCCATCAATCCACACACAGAGAAGCGAGTGAACCCCTAAAACTATAGCTATACCTAAAATGCAGTGCATGACAGGAAGGTAGTGTACTTTGTCAGTATCCAAATACATGTAAGTTCTTCCAACTTAATTGCGTACTTTCCATATTCAAATATAGTTGATACTTTTTAAAGCATTATGCATTTTAAGTTGTTCATCGTGCTTTTTCCACAGAGAAGCAGTTCTTGTGAAGAGCACACAATACTGCTGGCCCGAGTTCGAAACGGGATTGTCCTAAGGAGGCATTAGGAAAATCATCTCTCCTCCTCTAACCTGCTGCTGGATGTCCAAAATCAGGAAGCACAAAAAAAAAATCTGGTAATGAGAGAGAGGTAGCTACTCAGCCTGAAAATTACAATCTTTATATATTATATGTTTAACATATTTATACACACATTAGTAGGTGTTTACTTTATACATACACTCAAATGCCAAAATACATACCTCAAAATAATTTTCAGTTGATAGCTGTAAGAAGTCTGAGTGTAGTCAAGCAAAGAGTGTTATAAATTGTACAAATGTTCTTAAAACTCTACCTGTAAATATTTAGGGTGTGCTTTTAAACTGTTGGGTTTGCTCTAATCTAATGAAATTATTGTTCAAATAAAGCTGGCTGCAAGTAGTAAGTCAACCAACACCCTAAACAGATGCAAACCCAAAATGCAAATTAGTGTGAAAAATGGAAAAAAAAATATTCTTCTTCTTTCTTCTCTCTTTTGGGATTGTAATTATATTCCTGTTAGAACAGACAAGGTGTACACAGGACAAAAAGTACATACTGAGTACAACTCTGAATTTTAAATAATGTAACTTCCTGATGCCCTCATGAAAATCTTTTGATAGCTTTCAGAATATATCTATATTTAAAATTAAATTATAAGCCACCCAATATTTGACTGACAACCCACTCGATCGCTGGATGGGGTTGCCAGGATACCACGCAAGCCACTTGCTTCTCTCCCAGCAGTCTGTCAGACCTGCACACGGCGCCGCGCACATTCTTCTTTAATCCTGTTCTAACTTTTATCTGACCTTTTGCTTAGAACAGTTTAAGCAAAAAAGAAATGTTTGTCCATCAACAAATATAGGTATTTGGTGATCAATATTCAGGTCACAAGCCGAATAGGAAAAGCCGTGTGATAAAATCTCGTGCCAAACTGTACAAGAGAGGGCAGGACCACACTCTGTAGGAAATCCCTTTTCCTTTTCAAGAGATCGCATGGCAGACGGAGATGACGATCCCCAATTTCAAAATATATGTCAACAATATCAAACAGGTCTCTAAATATTCAGATGTTGGGGGAGCAGAATGAGATGAACAGAAAAGTCTGCCGTGGAACTGCAATCATATCGATAGCCTTGTGGATAGGAATTAAACAAAGTTGCTCAAGACTACTTGGGGAAGTGTTACTCTTTAAATACAAATCTAATTATCACCTAAGACGCAGAGCACACCCCTCAGAATTTTCTAAGAACTAACATCAGAGTTCCAGCAACGAGAAAGAGAGAACAGAGAGAGGGAGGAAAAAGGAATCAAATTAATAATCTTCTGAAATGCACGTCATTGCAATGGGTCCTTATGACTGTAGCACTCTGATACAATTACACACTCAAGTTTCTCTATTTCCTATCAAAAGTTAGTTCTGTTCTCGGGCAGTGGACAGAGCACTTGATGTGATGCATAAAAAAGTGGCCTAATCACATATGTTGTAAAGTTAACATAAAAGAACCCCGTAATCCCAGCACTTCACTTCCAGATACCGAACAGTAAAACCAGGGAAATGCTGACTGAACCGAAAATGGACAAACCCCGCTTCCATGTGTTTATAAGAGAAAGCATCTCTGGAAAAACCAGTGGCGAGCGCTTCAGATGAGAACACTCCATCTGTCCCTAAAGGGTCAGAAACGGGTAGTGCAAAGACATCAAAGAATCACAGAATCCCATGGGGTTGGAAGGGACCTCTGGAGGTCATCTAGTCCAACCCCCTGCCAGAGGAGGTCCACCCAGAGCAGGTTGCACATCCTCCAAGTACAGAGATTTCCCAAACTTTTTAAGAACACTTCATTTACAAAACACTCATTTTTAATTATTTTCTCTACAAAGAGAGACTCTACCCGAGTCAGCCAACAATGTGAGGGCAAAATTATCCATCAGCATCCAAAGGTCTGGTGTGTTAGATAGAACCGTGGTGGTAACACATTTATCACTGAGACAAGACAGACTAAATCTCAGGATGTGGCTCATTACAGCTAATCCAGTTTATCCCAGCTACCAATACTGGGTAAGGAACAATACTGCCTTCGGGAAAACTGAGCGGTTAAAAACTTTCTCCATTCTCATATTAGAAAGAAAGTTCCAGATCCCTAGATCTACAGGAAGAAACGAGTCCAGAATGTTCTGAAGAATCTTCACTTTTAAATTTCTGTCTATATTAATGCAGTATAAATTAAATGTCGAGAGATTTTAGAAGAGAAATAGATTACTGGCTTTTATGAATTAGCCTTTCAATTATGTCGGGAAAAAAACCTACTATTTTGCAAAAACAATGAACTAGTCAAATCTAACTGGTTCTGGCAAAACCTTGTGGTTTGCTGTAGTTTTGTTTTGTTGATGTTTACTATAAATCATCATTCTCCCTCTGCTAAAGCTCAATAGCATGGCACAAGTACAATACAGGGACAGCTACAAATTCCTTGTCATCCTTTGGCAAGGAAACCTCGACTCAGGTAAAACCTCTTCTTAAATGTCTCATTCGCCAAACACCAAACGTGTCGGTAATGCATTCTGACGTTACAGCAATACAAATATTTTGGTTTTAAGATAGAAGGCTTCTACAGATATTTTATTCCTATCCTTTCCAAAATTTTGAAAGCAGAGGAGCTTTGTTTAGGCCAAAGCAGAGAATGACTAACCAGATGGCTTTGCTCTATTCTCCCGTCTACCACACCGGTAACGGAGCAGCAGAGAAGCACAGGTTTGACCACGAAAGCACGGGAAACTAAGCTTGCTAGTCTTAAATTTTCTAAAGAATTGCATGGGATTCTCCTAGTCTACCTGGATTCTGTATTTATGAGTAATGACCTCAGATAACCCAACATCTATAAACAGAATATGCCACCTTAAAGTGACAGCATTTGCACTTGAGCATTACAGCATTACCGCTCCCACCCTTCGCTCACAGCCTAAGGAAAACCACATTTGGGAAAATTCCTCCTTTCAGTGATTTCCCCCATCTCCGCCAAAGGGCCAAGGTTTTCCCTTCCTCTCCTATTCATCACTCTTCCCCGGCCCCGGTCACATCCCCAATGGTCAGTGTCTGATCTTTTCGGTAGGTAGCTCGAAAGGTGGGATGGATTTGTTGTTAGGAACGGCCGCCTTGGTACGGAATTCTTTGCTTGTTGCTACCACTGTCTGTGGATGAAAGCACGAGGGCAAGTACTCCAAGCTCTAGAACTATGTGCACAAAAAAACCATACGTTGAAGAAACCAAAAATAATTTTGCCATTTGCTGCTTGCTGTAGGACTGATAAAAAGCCTCTCATCATTCAATGTGTAACTCCTGAGATCCAAGTGCAGCACCACCACGAACAAGATAGGATTGTCTTGGTGCTTCTAGCCTCTGGTAGTATCTCAGCGCGTCGAATATCGAGAATAAAGACACTTTTGCAGGCGGAATTCACTGCTAGGATGTGACAGCACACAGCTGAATTACTAACGGGATTCAACTCAATTACCGGTTTTTTGAAGCTTCCTTTTGTTTAGGCCTGGTTAGAATGAAACATGTTTCTTCCTCTACGTTAATTATTTTAGCTGCTCTCCTCACGCAATCAAAGCCGAAGGACAGACTGCTTTCATTGGGATGGCACAGAGATCCTTTCTTTGTTTAGGAAACAAGCGCGTATTTCTGATTTGAAGAACTAAGCTGAACCACTGTGCCACCTCTATTCTATATCTACCTTTGCAGCTGCTGCCACTCTTATTTTTAGAATAACATCCTTACAGAGACAGCTCCAGACTCCAGGTGGGATGGCTGTGCTGTTCAAAATTCCCCTCCCATACCTACGTTGGACATTGGTCCCTATTTTATCTGCAAATTTGAATTCTTGCAAATCAATGAGTAGCTTTTACATATAAGACCGCTTACAGGGTACTACATACGTACCAACTTCAATGGGTGAAACTGTCAGACTTCTAACGATGGGGATCCCAAAGACGCTTCCCTAAAACACCGTTAATTCTCTTTTACATGTTGCTGCTCTCAAGAAACGAGAAGAAAGGAAACCTTTATGTTGGCTTTCTTTAGAAATTTTGACACAATTTCCTTGCTAAATAAGACTTTCCATTACTTCAGCAAAGGAATAAGCTGCACGCGGGAAAAAACAAACAGCCCTCAGCTGAAGCAACACAGCCAGCAAACAAGTCACCCAAGAGCATCATTTTGACACTGTTTACTATTAATAATAGCTTTTTTTTCCTATTAGCCCCTCCTGAGTCATTCTAAATAGTTTTTTCTACTGCCGTAAGAAAAAAATAGCAGCAAAGATGAGCTTGAAAAGCAAGTTTTAAGAATACAGAGCTATCTGCTACCTGTCTTTGCTGAAAAGCAACGAAGAACCTGGGATCTCCAAGAACGTAGGATCTCCAACAGATGCGCTAGTGGCAATAATTGATGCTGGGAGCAACTTCTCTGTTGTACCTCGGCAGCTGCTATTTTATGTAGAACTGCCAAAGAGAGCTTTTGTGCTCATCAAATAAGAAGCCTTTGATAACCGACTGAAAGCATTTGGTGGAATAGTACTTCAGAACTTGCTTATTCTACCCAAAAGTGGAGTAAAAAAGGGAAGTATTTTTTTAAAAAAAATAGTAATACCAGAATGCATATTCATAAGAATATAATTTTGAAAATGACAAAACAGAATATTTCACTGAATTTCACTGAATTTCACTGAATTTTTAGAGTTGGAAGGGACCACAGAGATCATCTAGTCCAACTCC
>JAOXNO010000013.1:57139228-57152484 GCA_028565335.1 Limnodromus scolopaceus | reverse complement strand
CCCACCAGACCAGGTTGCTCAAAGCCCCATCCAGCCTGGCCTTGAACCCCTCCAGGGATGGAGCAGCCACAGCTTCTGTGGGCAACCTGGGCCAGAGTCTAACCACCATCACAGGAAAGAATTTCTTCCTAATATGTAATCTGAATCTCCCCTCTTCCAATTTAAAACCATTACCCCTCGTCCTATCATTACATTCCCTGATCAAGAGTCCCTCCCCATCTCTCCTGTAGCCCCTTCAGGTACTGGAAGGCTGTTTAAGGTCTCCCCGGAGCCTTCTCCAGGCTGAACAACCCCAACTCCCTCAGCCTGTGGTCAGAGCAGAGGGGCTCGAGCTCTCTCATCATCTTCATGGCCCTCCTCTGGACCTGTTCCACAATGTAACTGGCTTAGATTACGCTTATGCAAAGTACTTTTGTACATGCCTAATTCATATTAAGCACATCCTTAAGCGCTCAATAAGGATTGGGCCTGTGAAGGAGCAGGCTTTGGATCGTTCTTCTGGAGGAGAAATGGGAAAAGTTGCTTCATATACAAACGGGATTTATAGATATCCACAGGAGCAGACTGCTTTAGAACTGCATAGTCTGAGAGTTTTAGAAGCCAAGATCAATGTCTGCACTTCTGAGAATAGTTATCTTAATTTACAGCAAGTATCCACAGAATGACACTTTCAACATGCAACATTCTTCTAAAAAGAAAGAAAAAGTGACATATGACGTCGCACTTCCAGGATACTACAGTTCAGCTGAGCACATCTTATTTGGCAAATGTAACCCATCACTAGCCTTGACAAGAAATTAATGCCAGAGCATTACTTTTTTTGTGACGTGGTGCTGCTGGTTGGAACTGTGGTTCTGTGGCAACTTTCCTTCCTCTTTAAATTGATATATGAGCCTGCTGCAGACACAGTCTGCTCTCCCACTCGGCTGAGCAGACTTTATGATTCACAGGGCCAGCACCGCTCTAAATGAACTCTGATCCAGCAGTGCCACTGGCAGATCTTCCAGCACATCTTCGTCTCTCATCCATGCGGTTTGTGCTAGAACGTCAATGAATGACAAAGGAGAAAAAGTTAAGCTAGCTCTCAGCAGCATTTTAAGAAATGGAAGTCCTGACTTTTCTCTTTAGGATGAGAAGTGATTTTAAATAACAAAACAAGCCTCTAGATCTTATTAGAAAAAAAAAGGAGAGAGAGAAAGCACGATGTTAATAGAGAAGCTGGACTCTGCTGTCTGCAAATTGAGCCCAAAAAGCACTGTGAACAGCTCTTGTCATTTCCTCTTAAACAGCAAAGTTCCAAGAACAAACAGAAGCTTAGAACAAACAAAATTATAGGGGTGTCAATCATGCATCTTATCAACATTCCGAGAATTGCCTGTCTTGATGACAGCTTCTTCCCAAACTTGCTCTGAAAACACTACGCTTTACTCAAATATGCAACCACTAAAAAGTGCTGTCAAAATTCCTGACCTCATTAACAAAAAACTTGAAACTGAAGTAATTTTAGTATCTCCAGTGAAAATACCGTAGATTTCCACCAGTGTTTCTGACAACAGAATCTGACTTGATATGCATTACACAACTAATTGAAGGCTCAAATATAGACATTTAAATGTGTATTTTTCCGAAATCATTGTAAAGTGCAAAAACATTTTCGCAGACTAAATCAGACAGACAGGTAGCGTTCTTAGACTTCTTTCCCCTCCCAAACATATAGTGAACACAATTTTGGTTTTGCTAATTTCTGTATGAGAATTAAACCAACCTTCTAACACTGAAATTAAAGTTATGGATGCCTTAGTGCTCTGGGGTATTTATATGACAGTGTTGCTTATATACCAAATAGCTAAAATTGTTTCTTTACTGTGCTCAAAAGTGTGAAATTAAAGTATTTGTTAAGACTGTGGGGCGGAAATAAATGGATAACAGAAGACTGTGGAGAGGTTAAAGACCCACTTCTCTTCCAGGAAACCTAGTGGATAACAAAGAGGGATAACATGCAAAAGCTGAGAACTTTGTGATCTGCATGGTTAAATTTTATGGTGCTGAGCCCCAACTACCTATAAACCCCTGCCTACTTCCCATTAGTCAAGGAAGCCTGGAGTGCCAGTTACAAGCTGACATCTCAATCCATGCTAAATTTCCACAAATCATGAGCTGTTATCGAAGCCAGCAGGAACCCAACACTGAGCAAACAGCCGGCTTCAGATTAGCATCTTTCCTTGGAAAGATTAAAATTTATTTTATGCTTCAAAATCTTGTTTAAGCTGCAAAAGGGAATGGAGCTGAGAATTATGAACCTGTTCTGCCACTCACTAAATCAGTCCTAATAGGATTTCGCCACCTGTGCGACAGAGAAAAGGGAAAGGAGGGGCAGAGGTTGGAATCAGAGTATCTGTCAAGCCGCAGCAGTGGCACACGTTATCTCTGCTTTCCAGCTTGGTGCTCTGTGTCAACAGTAACCCCAGCAGAAGAATTCTGGTCAAAAAGATGAAGTCTCATATGGGGAAACAGAAAGACACAACAGAGCACTGGCTACTTTTGCTCTTTTCTGACTACATGATTTGGGAATGGGAGAGTGTTCAGGCTCTCAGGTTCAACTTTCAGAGCACAGCTGGAAATTAATCCAAGAATAATTCATGTCGAAAGGTTAAATGCAGTGGGGGGAAGAAAATCCCATGGTTTCTAAGCCAGAGATTCCCTTTGGATTCACAGTTATTCCCCTCAGTTTTGAAATATTCAGGCTTTGGACTGAAGGCTTTGTCTATCATGATGCCACTTTCTCTAGGGAGTACCTGAAAGAAATACCTCAGTTCAGCTGTTTGATACAGTAAGAGCTCTCCTGTGGTTAAATGTATTTAGTGGCTTGGGATCATAAACAATAAGCAAAAGTTTTCACTGTTACTAGTTTGCTCCCAGGCACTCGTTTCAGACCCTTCTCAAATCCTTACCAGCATGAATGACAGCTCAAAGTCTCCCAAGCTAGCACCAACCTCTAGCTGTCCTTTCCAGCAGAGGAAGAATAGAAAATACAAACCAATTTGTTTATAAAACCTGCCATACTACTATATAGCTACCACGTAGCTCAATAATATTAGCTGCATAATAATGTGTAGCTCTTCACATCTTATGCTTAGAATTAACAGAACATGCAACAGTTCAGGGTGAAGGGTATCCAGCTACCAAGGAACAGGAAACTTAAATCTTTGTCGCATTCGTAAGCCCAATATATTAAATTATTTTAATATATTAATTTATTAATAATTATTTCTAGCAGCTGAGGATTGGGCCCCTTTGGAATCTCAAAGCCCTTAAAGCAAAAAAACCCAAAGAATGGTGATAGCCCCTTCTCTACATTTCAGTGACAAACCGGGCTCTCGCACTGTAGTGATGTACCACACTGTAACTATTAAAAAACATCTGCACATATCCATCTCAACCACAAAAACATCCATCGTAAAAAAAGGGAAAAGTTTAACTAGGCTGCAAATCTGACAATGTACCGGCCGTTACAGCTACAGCAGCAACCTGCGGCACCTTGTGCCTTTTCAAACATCGACTCTCTTCTCCTTCAGTACACTGCAGGAACGAGACTTGCTAGCCCACAGACTGCTTTTTAGATATACTCAACACCAGCTAATTTTTAGAATCAAGTCATTCATAAATATTTTTTCAACAACCTGTATCACTAAACCGTTCCCCATTTTAAGGAAACACAAAATCTTTATAGAAATGAATACCTTTAGTTTTCTTACGGACTTCAACATACGTTAAGATTTTCAAAGTGGCCAGAGTTCCGTATCTGAAATAATTTTTATTTATGCAAATTAATTACTTCTGTAGAGATCCTAAAATATTAGAAAAGTGCCAAAAAGATTTCACTAAGGATATTGCCCAAGTTGAACTGAAACACTTTGTGAGCTCTCCTCCTCAGCCGTACCTCAGTGAGACTGCTAAGTGCAAGCTTGCCATATAAGTGGGGAAAAAAAATATATACTTCCAGGGTTTACGACTGTGTCAGATCAACACCAGCTGCTCAGCAGGAAGGTCAGTTCCCTGCTAGGGTTTAAACAGAAGGCAACACGGAGGAGCCAGATCTTCATCCAGGCTTAGTCCAAAATGTTACCATTTAATTACTTTTGGGAGAGCAGTTCCGCATGCCCTCAGTCTGAAAGCGACACAGTTAGTAACTCACAACCCAAAGCAGCTGACCCTTTCTTTCAGATTTATAGGTTTACAACAGACTTGCCAGCCAAGGCTGTAGTTTTATCACAAGATGCTCTTCTTGAGTTGCCCAGAGCATCTCCTTCAGTTTAATCACTTTCGAAACTCCATCAGTTCTGCAATGACTGACTATAAAATCATTTTAATCTCGGCTAGTTGGGAAGCTCTAATCTTGTTGGGAAACCTTGTCTGTAAGGAACAGCTGAGATTTTAGATGTAAGATGAATTTTGAGATATAGCTAGAAACAGTATGAATTTTATGTCTCATTAATATCATAAATACACTCAGAGAAAAAAAGACCTCTTTTCCCTGCTAGTCAAGTGAAGAATGATGAAGGTCTAAAACTTCTTGGTGAAATGAGAAACAACTAAGAGGGAGAACAAAAACTATGTACAGTCTAACAAGTGACAGTCCATAAATTGAACTGTGCTCACTAGGAAACTGAAAAAATGACTATCATATGGATTTTATGACAATATCAGCTTTTAGACATGGACTCAATAATCAAGGCCAAAAAGAAAGAAAAAGTGGTGTAAGTATACGAAAAAAGGCTTTGTTTTAAGGTCTAAGCTTTCCTGTAGATGCACATCTCCCCTTCCCATACAGCTTACATTGTTCCTATTTTTGGTACAATAATTAGTTTGGCAAATTTTCTGGGGAAAAAAAAACTGCACAATTTCTTATTATTTTTTCATGGGCATGTACTTGCTGGAGTTAATTTTCTCCATAGCAGCCTGTGCGGTGATTTATTTTGGATCTGTGATTAAAACAGGGTACGTACCACACCAGTGGTTTTGGGTACCGCTGAGCAGAGCTTGCACCGCATCAAGGTCTCCCCTTTTTCCCACTCTGCCCCCCAGCAAGGAGGCTGTGGGTGGGCAAGAAGCTGGGAGGGGACACAGCCAGGACAACTGACTCAAACTTACCAAAGGGATGTTCCATACCATTGTCCTCAGTAATAAAAGCTCAAGGAGAGGAGTGGGAAGGGGGGATGTTTGCAGTTATGGCGTTTGTGCTAGATGTGCTGATGCCTGCCTTCCCAGGAAGAGGCTGAGCATTTCCCTGCCAATGGGATGCAGTGAATAAATTCACCTTTTTGCTTTGCTTGTGTGCACAGCTTTTGCCCCACCTATTAAACTGATGGTGTCTTGATCCGTGAGCCTTCTCTCCATCTGTTTTGCCCCTGTCCCGCAGCAGAGGGGACCAAGCAAGTGGCCGTGGGGGAGCCTGGCTGCTGGCTGGGGACAGCCCCCTGCGGAGCATTACCACAGAATCTGCACTAAAGCAAAAGCATCCTCTGGCAAAACCAAAACTGCCAAAAAGAGTGGGGGCAAAGACATAACCAGCCTTAGCGATGACAGAAATGAGGAGAATTTTCCTTAGGGACTAAAGCAGTTGTACCCAGTTTGTTGCAACCTCGTTTCCTAGTCTCTGCTACCCCTGTGGACTTATTTATCCGTCTCTCTCTTGCTGTTTAACCACAGATACTGAATTAGCAGCACTGGATACATAATAAGTTACAAATAAAACATACCACATTGCTGAAGGCTTACCTAAGCCAGTAAGGAACTAGCTAAAGGACGATGTGTCAGCAAGCTAAGTATTGGCATGCAGGAAACCTGAACTCCTCATGGCTAAATCTTCTATAATGCTTCTATTAAATGGCTTTAGCACAAAAAGTAGACTTGCTGTGATGAAAATGGATGATGGCATGAAGTTGGGAGACATCAAGACAAAGGAGGAACAGAATATTATCCAGGAAAAATTAGGTGGCTTTGAGGTTTGTAATTGAAATGGAATGAAGTGTAATAGAACAAGGGCAAGGGGCTATTAACATGAATCCATGATATAGAATGAGAGTACATCAGCTAAAAATGATAAAAAGGCCTGGCTGTATTTATTGATCACAGGGTGACTATAAATCACCGGCATGATGCAGCTGTGAAAAAATCAAATGAAATTTTAAGATGCATCAGGAGAAGTGTTTTGATAGAAGCAGACAGCTATTAAACCCTTTCTACAAAACCCCTTGTGTGGGAGAGATTTCATCTGAAACGTGTCATCTGATTCCAATTATCCGTATTAAAAAAAAACCAACCACCACCACCTCTATCAGAGTAAACGTGGGGGCCAGCTCCAAGGATGACCAAAGAAACAAACTGCCAATGTCATACAAGAAACGGGAAGAAAACTGGATTGCTTAGGCCAACAAAGGAAGTTTGCAAATGTAGCGTGGTTAGTCTTTAGAACTACGCAGCTAGGTAAGCCCAAAGGAGGGAAAGAAAATAGGAGACATGGGATTTGTGCACATCCCTAATCTTTTCAGAGAAAATAACTGATTTATTTTCTTATCTGCTTTTCACCATCAAATCTTATTATAGCTGTTTCAAAAATGCAATGTAAAAGAAAGAGTGATTTTAAAAATAAGTGTATAATAAGTTGTGTGTACCTACCGAGTAAACTTAGCTTAGTTTTTTGAAGGATGGAGACGGCAGAGGAAGACAATCATTTAAGGCAAACCATTATTAACTGAAATGGGCCACGAGGATCCTCAGAGGGCTGGAGCACCTCTCCTATGAGGACAGGCTGAGAGAGCTGGGATTGTTCAGTCTGGAGAAGGCTCCGGGGAGACCTTATAGCAGCCTTCCAGTACCTGAAGGGGCTACAGGAGACACGGGGAGGGACTGGTTGCAAGGGCATGCAGTGACAGGATGAGGGGAAATGGTTTTAAACTGAAGCAGGGTAGGTTTAGGTTAGACATTAGGAAGAAGTTCTTTACAGTGAGGGGGGTGAGACACTGGAACAGGTCGCCCAGAGTGGTGGTGGAGACCCATCCCTGGAAACATTCAAGGTTAGGCTGGATGAGGCTCTGAACAATCTGATCTAGTTAAAGATGTCCCTGCTTACTCCAAGGGGTTGGACTAGATGACCTTTAAAGGTCCTCCCAGCCCAACACATTCTATGATTCTGTGGAAATAACCATAAATTATCGGGAGCAGTTTTGCTAAGACAGACCTAACAAGCACACCATTCCACTCCTGCAGAAATATGAAGACCATTTATCTAGTTACACTTGCGAGATAGACAAGTTGCACATGAATTTTCTAACACATTAAAAAAAAATCAGTAGAGCAAATTCCTCAGCTTGACTTTGTTCATGTTGATCTGATTAAACATTCCTATCTCAGACAAAATATAGTCTGCATTTGACAGAGCTGCTGCAAAAGATGAGAGCCTGAAGCATGTAATTAAGGTTAGCACTATGTATTTCCAGCTCCTATTATCAGTTTAGGAGACAGCTGTTAGCACTAAGCAAATTTTTATTTAAAGGTATCAGAACGGAAAAGCTAGAAAAAAGCCCATGTGCATTTCATATTTGACTCAGTTCAGAACTAGATGATTTTATTCCACCTGAATACATGCAAAAATACAACCCCTCCCCCTACACACACACACACCCCCAACAACAACAACCACCAGCCCCAAAACAGTCCATGATGGTAGTCAAGGAGGAACATAGAAACTGTGGGTTTACACCAACCAGGAAAACTATGGTGCATTTCCTCTAGACCACTCACACCATTTTCCTCAGAGAACCTCAGTGCAGTCTACCAAAACTATGACATTCATAATCACTAGACACAGCATAGCTGATACAGTAAAAACTTACAGTGGGCAACAAATTAATTGAGCAGTAATTTCAGCAGTTTTCTACAAAGTATGCCTTAGATGTATTCTCAGTCCTCATTAATTCCAATTGAACGGACTGGTGGTAAAATTGACATAAAAATAATAAAGCATATAAAACACGGAGTCAAACTTTGAGGCTTAATGCTGCTAAATTGCAAAGCAACATCATAATAACGTGTTGAAAATTTAATACAGAGTTGCCTACATTGTTTACCAGTTCTAAGAGGCACCAGAGCTTTACAGTTATACACAAATTAAAATTAAAAAACAACATAAATTACAATCCTGCTGGATACCACCAATCCATAAGAATGAAAAACATTGCAAGAACGTGTCACCACAAGATAAGCAAAGGCTGTAAATCCCTTTCCCACCTTTCAGAAGAGCAACATGCAATCTGTCCTTTTCCTTAGGAGAGTCTCACGTTACTGATGGTTTACAGCATGACACAGGACAACCTGAAAAGAGTCGCTGTCTCGTACCTGACAGCTACACCTGAGCTGTCATGGTAGTCAAAGATTTGAGGTGGGCAAAGCTGATCAGGCAGAATCAACTGGCTCACAGTGGTCTCTGAACAACGTGCAGTCCTGTATCACCAACATAGCCCTTGAAGTTGAAATACAAAATGTCAATTTCAACGGTTTCCTTCCTTAAGAAAGTTAAATTCAGTTTTCAGGATTTTGTGAGGGCTTATTCTTGATAAATTCCCATTTTTAACAGTGGCAGCTTTACTTTTTGGTCATAGCATGGTAAGACCCTAGAGAAATATGTCAGATGTCATATGACAGATGTCCAGAAGTGATTTCTTTTTACCTATGTTTGTAGCATGTCCCTCAGCCATCACACCTCTCCAGAAGGGCAACACAAAGCAGCAAAACTCAACCTCTTCTGAAGAGGCCACGACGAGTACAGATTTTATTTCATATGCAACTTCAATAGCCATTTAAGGTGTGAAAGAATTTTACTGAAGTACGAAGAGACTGAAATTCAATACCAAAAATAAGCACTCTCCTAGGTCACTAAATGTTTCATGCAGCTGTTGTTCTTACTGCCATGTAATCCTGAGTATCACAATGTTGACAGAAATAAAGGAAAAAAAAAAATCGCCACGGTCTGAGAACACATTTCTTTGAGTCTATTATACAAAGATGACAGCTGGAGTGACTAATATGCAGCCTTTTTTTACAGTTCCTTTTTAGAGCACACCTGAGGTTGGTTTGTCTGTCACTCAAGCTGTAACTAATTTGTAGTTATTGACTGTTGCGCAGTTGCAAAAGAGATCATCTTCTTTAAGTCCCCATTCCTTCTGATCATCCTCAGTTCACATTTTCTGCCACCTACTCGAGTTGCATTGTCCTACGCAATGCAGTAGAACTAAAGCTCAATGCAAAAGTATGCTAAATTACTCAGCTAAAACTGCCCTTGCATTGTTTTTTTGGCCTGCTAAAATTATGAATATGGAGGCAAAACACAAACACGTAGGGCTATTCATCTATTCAAATCAAAGCCCTTAGTATGCAAACACATCCTTAGGCAAAGCACAGCACAAACAATTCAAAGACAGGGATTCTCCAACGAGGAAATCAAAAAGGATTCCGGTGAATTTAAAAATCCAGAGTTGTTTACTCTATTCAAAATAGTTCGGTCATTTTGCATTCTGCTCAGTGTTCTGAAGCTGGTATTAAGCATACATTGTAAATGGACTTGAAGACATTTTTATAGCAGCCTGCTAAAGAAACAGATGTAAATCTGACAAAAATCAAGGGAGGGAAGAATGGGCCTGGAGAGGGGTAGAATAACCTGCTAACGAAAGTTACAGAAAACATCCAATCTATCAAACTATCAGCAGGGAGACTGTCAGCATCCTGAAAAACGAAAAGAAAAGAAGTCAATGCTTAAGACTTCTGAATAGCTTTTCAATGCTGCTATGGTATTTTTAGGCTTAAATACAATGGGAACAGATAAATCACCTCATGTTCCATGCTGCTGCCCGTATGTGGGCTAGAAAAGCATGACCCAGGGCCAACACTTGCAGACTTTGTCAGCCCTCCCTATTGCAGAGTTTTCAGGTGCCCTTTAGGGCCTCTTGCTTAATTCACACTGAGATTAATTAGTGCTACCACAGGGTGAAACTATTGTTTGCAGGTACTTCTGATATTTCTGAAGACAAACACAGCCAAATTAAGGCAGGTAGACAATAGTGTCTAATCCCCGATTTCCTCGAGCTATATGCTTAGTTCACAGTTTTCTTCTTTTAGACCTCTAAATAACAGAGATTCAGACACATATAATTCAATCTCAGCTTTCTGTGTCTAGACAGCCTGCAAAGAGCTTTTGATATATCACAGCCTCCAAATATTTCCTGCCCCAATGACCAAAGCAATAAATCTCTGGTAGTCTTGTAGCACTCATCAGATTTCCAGTGCAAGCTCATGGGTAGTCAATCAATAATGCAAATGTGCAGGAGTTATCTGTCACAAGCAACTATTTGACAGTTATCAGAAACTAGTAATTTGGCCAGCTATTTGACTTCAATGTGCTGGGAGACAACTGGAGGTACTGTTCCGGATGGGAAATACTGGAAAGATGGTTGTTCTTTTCTGCCCGCACACTATTTCTGGATGGCAAAGAAGACCTGGTTGGTAACCTTAAGAAGAGTGAAACAGCTTTTGTCACCACCAAAAATCAAGTATATATAAATCTCAGCTCTGGTCTCTATGCTAAGATTCCTCTTCCTGCTTCTCTTGGCAGTTCAAAGGAAGCAGAGGTTGTCAGGTAACTTGTGCTCCAGGGGGTTCATCCTGTATGGGCAGGCTGGGACCACGAGGGACTGACCCTCTGCAAAAATGTACCTGGGACTCTACAATTCCTCAGCCAAGGGTAGCAAATGATCTTACATTTGGCATATGTCTACACACAGTTAAAACCACCACCAGCTCCGAAGACAACAAAAATACCAGTATCATTCTGGATGCCTGGGAAAGTGCTAGCAACATGCTCCTATGAGACAATCTAGGGCTGAGTCTGAGAACACAACTGATGGGAGGGCTTCCTAGAGAGTATTAATAGAATCATAGAATAGTTTGTGGTGGAAGTGACCTTTAAAGGCCATCTAGTCCAACTCTTCTGCAATGAGCAGAGACGTCTTCAACTAGATCAGGCTGCTCAGAGCCCCATCCAACCTGACCTTGAATGCTTCCAGAGATGGAGCATCTACCACCTCTCTGAGCAACCCATGCCAGTGTTTCATCACCCTCATTGTAAAAAATGTCTTTGTTTTATCTAGTCTAAATCTTCCCTTTTTCAGTTTAAAGCCCGTTGTCCTATTGAAACAGGCCATGCTAAAGGCTCTGTCCCCAATTATTGTGGTTTAGGCCGAATTGGCCTATGACAGTGAAAGATGCTCTCCCTGCACTTTCTCCCTCCAGGAGAAAAGGGGGAAGAGATAAAGAGATTTACAAGTTTAGAATGGACTAAACTACTTCAATGAAATATTAAACTTAAAAAGGAAATAATGAACTAGATACAATATATACAAAATTGTATCAAGCTCCCAGGATAAAGTCACAGACAGACACTGGGGAAGTCCCAGACTGGACTCTGCGATGGATGGGAACTGGATTCCAGCTCTGCAGTCAGGAACACACAGCCGTCAGCCACTGAAGAAAGAGGGCTGACCCTTTGATCCCCCAGCTTTTATGTTGAGCACGGGGCAGATGGGATGGAATACACCTGTTGGTCAGGTTTGGGTCACCTCTCCTGTCCCCTCCTCCCTGTAGGTGGGACTCCTCTACGCTTTTCCATTTCCTGTAGGCTCCCTTTTAGTACAGAAAGGCCACACAAGGTCTTCCTGGAGCCTTCCCTTCTCCAGGCTGAACAACCCCAACTCTCTCAGCCTGTCCTCATAGGAGTGGTGCTCTAGCCCTGCTCCAAGAGGTCCATATCTAATATTTAAAGTAATGCACAAATTTGAATTGCCAGAAAAGAACAAAAATAGGAGCTACATAATAGCACTCGATGGGTCAAATTCACCTGAGAAGGTAGGTGGGGGACTGAGCAGACATCACCCTCTCCTCTTACTGTGCCAGGGGACACCTCTGCAGTCCCACACCCAGTATTGAATATCATTACAAGTGTATTATCTCTAAAATAAAGAAAAGGATGCATTTGTGACTCAATGCGACTTACAAAAAATGCCAAGTCTTGGTCTTATTATTCTTGATGTAATAATTGATAATGTAATATCAATATATTGATATAATATCATTATATTGATATAATAATTGATATACTAATATATTATAAATATTAATATTAATATTAATATATTATAAATATTGGTATAATAATTGATTACAGTAGAATTTTCTGGATTAAAACCAGCCTAAGAATGTAACTTTTACCAATTGTCTTGATCAGTGGATTTCACACCATGTGTAATTACCTACTGAACTGCAGTTATCAACTTCTTGAGTCTTCATCCTATGAAGAATCTGATCATGAAGTACTGTTTCAGAACTGCAGCAATGTTATCTATGGATCAGTCTATGATTTACTCTTGAAAAAAAAATGCGGTTTTACTGTTCCTCTTTATATAAAGCTAGTAATAATTTTGCTGGCAATCAGTTAGTGTTGTTGAACTATGAACATCAGAACACAACACAGGCTGAAATTGTTACATGACCAGAACAGAAACGTAAAAAACACATTTTTATAACCTATTTCCATTTTCTCAGTGAAACTTACTATCTTATATGCTCACTGTTCCACCAACAAGTGATAACATAGTTTGCCTTGTAGATAAAGCTGAAGTGATGCAAGTTTACAAACAGTTTCTGCAGATGGAAATCTGAACAGGTAACAGCTAAATACTGTTCCACACCAGCAGACAATGTTTTCTTTGCATTTTTGTTTGCCTTCATCACCGGTTTCTGTAACACGTATGATACACATACATGATTTTTTAGTAACAACTATTGAGCAACAGAACAGGCTCTCCACCAATATTAGATGGAAATTATAATATTAATATTAAAATTATTAAATGATCTGACTTGGAAATAATACCATTCTTCTTACAGTATAGGTAATGGCAGAATTTAAAGACAGGGTACAAAATAGAGAAGAACTGTGTATTTTTGCCAGAGTTACAAAAAAAAAGGAAGAAAGGAAAGCAAGAAATTCTGTTTGGTCACAACGCAATTTAAGATGATGTCAGGCATCAATGAACAAAGGGAGATGCAGAGTTTGAAAGAAATTACAGAAGGGGGTTGGAGCACCTCTGCTACGAGGACAGGCTGAGGGAGCTGGGGCTGTTCAGCCTGGAGAAGAGGAGGCTCCG
>JAOXNO010000013.1:57087700-57137922 GCA_028565335.1 Limnodromus scolopaceus | reverse complement strand
TTCAGCAGGGGAGTTGGACTAGATGATCTCTGTGGTCCCTTCCAACTCTAAAAATTCAGTGAAATTCAGTGAAATACTCGATTCAACCATGAATTCACCTCACTTGTGTATATACATTATGCAGTTTCTAAATGACGGCCTTTCCCCTCTCTCCCAGAAGCCCTGTGCCATTACGTACATGTGATAAATGAGAAGTTATTAATGATCAGCTGGTCAATATTTGCTGCAAACTGCTAAAACCTGTGATGAACCTGTTAAATCTGTTCATTTGTCTTGAACTTTCAATGGCACTTTTCAGAACAGAGGACTGCTTCACAAGACTTAATCAATCTCTAAAATGGCCAGCAAAATGAAAGATGGTATCACTCCATTTTACCGATAGTTGAGGCATAGACAGACTAAGGAAAAAAATCCTATTAATTTTTACACCCAACTTGATAACTCTAGCAAATGATTTTTCAGGTGGTGATTGCTATATGGTACTTCACCCATTCAAAGTAGCATTCCCATTGGCTTCACTTATAAGCACTCAGCATTTCTGCAAGATATTCCTACAGAAATTTCAAGCCATTACTCTGAAAAATTAGAAGTGCATTTTTTAACTGTTTGCAAGAAGTATGGCTTGAGTAACTACCTAGTGTTACAAAGAGGCATAAAGGCAAGAAGAAAATCCTTAGGGCAATTACTTCCTGCAGTATCCATCCACCACCCCGTCCAGTATATAATGACTGACAAAAAAGAGAGAAGACCTACCTCAACACCCCTCTCTTACTCCATGTTATGATTTCAAAAACCCATACCAATTTATTGCTGTTTAGACAATCATTCTATCACCCGATGACCCCTCCCCACCTGGGACAGGGAACCGGGGAAAACAAGGAAACACAAGGGTTGAAATATAAATAGATTTAATAGGATAAAATTAAATATTTCACAGTAATAGTAAAGAACCAGTAGTGATCAGGATACTAATTTAAGATATACAAGGATTATACTCAGCCCATTCTCTCAGCAGAAGCCGTGCACTCCCAGCAGGGACAGTCAGTGTGGGACCCAGTGAGAGCTGTGGCTTCAGGAGGGAGGGAAGGGCTCAGGGCTCCGGCACCGGGGCAAGGAGTTCCCTGGACCCACCGCCACCGAGGGAGAGTGAGCTATGCAGCAAACTTTCTAATTTATGTTGAATGTGACATTCATGGTATGAAATAATCCTGTTGGTCAGCCTGGATCAAATGCCCAGGCCTTGCTCCTCCTCATCCCTGAACCTGGTAAGGCTCGAAAACACTGAGACCTTGAATTCTACGGAGCCTGGCTGGCTTTAAAGTAAGTATTTTCACAAATTCACACACCAGAGTCTTCTAAAAGTGCAGTTTTCCCCAGCATTCAAAGAGAAGTTAGACCTGTGTTGCTCAAACCAGGACACTCTATCATAGAATGACAGTACCTCCACTTTGTGGAAGAGTTCCTTTGAATTGTTCAGAATAACAGGAAAAAGAAAAGAAAAACATGTGAAACCGAACAACAAACAAACAAACAAAAACCAACCAAACAAACAAACAAAAAAACCAAGCCCACAAAGACCCACATATTTCAAGTTTGCAGGATTTTCCACCCAATTCAAGTTCACAGGAGTTTGTATCCAAATGACAGCCTTGTCTCAAAAGCAACTTTGCCAGTAATGCCTGAAAACCAGGGGCGCTGCTATGATGCAGCCTGCCCTGTGAGCTGTTTCATGGCTCAGGAAGCTGCCACGGAGTGACCAGGTGGGAATACCCACATTATGAACGCAGCAGATCCACCAACTCGGTGGCTTGCCAAAGAGAAGTTTGGGGAAGTCAGAAAGAACAAAGTACAAGGAGCCTAGAGACCTTCCAGGCTTCCAAAATTTCACTGAAATACACACGGTGACAGGGAATATTTCTATCTTGACAAACAAAAATCTGGCAAAAAGGACACAGATATTTCTGCTATAATCTTCCATTCTCAAAGGAGTTGTATCTACTGAAAATATAGCAGAGGGATAACAAAATCAAGTACTTTCTGTGATGGAGGTTTCCTGACAACAGCGGAACCGCAAGTCTCTGGTATCTCATGGTCCATTCAGAGCTCAGAAAGAAAGCGATCTTCAGTGGATACAACCCTTCTGCGCATTCACCACAATTCCGCCTTCCCCTTCCCACTCCTCATTTATCTGAATCCACCACACAGGCTCCCTCAGCAGGCAGCCTGCACATCCTCAGCTACCCGCTTTCCCAGCCAGCTGTCAAACAGCCCCTTAACTTTAGTCTCAGCTAGATGATCACTAGCTTTAGTCCCAAACTGCCTGCTCTTCGCCACTTCCTCTTCACTTAAATACTCTAGCTCTCTGAATCGTTTTCTGTAGCCAGCCTCAGTTTTCCTCCTACATCTGCTCCAGACCTGCGGTCCCAAAAGACTCCTTTTTTCCCTCTCAACTCAGCTTTCTGTTCCTCTTGTATTTAATGAGCCAGCTTGCAGCTCTATGCACACACCCGTGCAGGGTCTGAGCAGCACCGAAAGCACTGAGAAGTTCTAGTACACTCAAGGGGAATCAAATATTCACAGAAGGAGTTACTATTACTTACCTTTATTAGTCTGTTCTCTTTCTCTTCCATATACCTTACTTTAGGATATTTTAGTCCAAAATAAATATCTTCCCCATTTGATTATCCCTGTGGGTCACTGTACTTAGCTTTCTGTTCTCTAAGAATGTAATTTATAACTCTTGTGTTCCAAAGGCATATGGGTAGAACTAATGCCAAATATTTAGAAAAAATGCTTTATAAAAGATCATATAAGGGAATTTATATGAGTTGATCATAAGTTTACATTTGTGTAAAGTGCTTAATTTACTGAAACAAGTTACACAAACTTAATCTATTACTTCGGCTTTTTCCAAATTTTAAAGGCCCCTTGAATAACAGCTCCTAGCTAACAAAGTTAAAGAAATTAATAAGATGTACAACAGACATTTAGAATACTGATTCCTTTAAAATCTGGGGGAAAAAAATCTCTTTGAAAAAGCACCTGACACTTCTGATTTATGTTGGTTCTTCCTATCTGTAATAACATTATTTGTAAGGAGTCTGCATTAAAGGATTACTGGAGCACATAACTGGAGGATGAGTTAATTAGGTTGTTTTGTTTTAATAAAATATGCTATTCAAAGAGTCTTGTATTTACCTGCTTAAACACCATTAGATAAAAGAAAAAAGGTTGTCAAAAGAAAAGCCAACTATAAAGGAAAAAAGTGAGGAAGACAGCATGTTCTGAAAGGAAACAATGGAAAATTTCTGAGCACCGATGACAGTTCCATCCAGGAGAGAACTGTCTTTCCTTTAATGTCAAAGCATAGGACCAAAAGCAGGCTGCAATTTCTGGGTTCAGCCAAACAAGCATAAGCAACAACAAAGAGTTGAGTCAGAGTCTTTAACGCAGCTAGAAATTCCAGGACTGCAGCCCCCGACCACCACTACGTGACCAGGTGTTACTCAAAATGCAGAAAGCCCAGTGTGTAACACTGGGAGGAATTCAGAAGTGTTAAAGAGAGAGTGAAGTCTTGATTGTCATGCAGACAAGACAAACAGGATACACCATGCTACAGTCTGCAGACACACCGAGGGGGAGACACATTGTGAGATACTCGACTATTTACAAGCACCTTACCTCCCGAAGCTGTAGGGTACATTCGAGGCTTTATGGGAACGCACTTCTCACCATACAAGCAATGTGCACGTCAAACTTAGTGGGTGCCTGCCACTGAATTTGCTGCCAGGCTGGGAATGTCACTGTGCCATGCCATCTCCTCTCGCTCCACCCCTGCCCGCGTTACCTAAGCACTCAGTAACAGCCTTTACATGGCATTCTGCATTCTTTATCAGCGCATCACCTCTCCTATACAACAGCAACGCTGAAAAAGGCAAGAGACCAGCGAACCTTTTTTCAAAAAGTCAAGAAGAAAAAACGCTTGATTTAGTCCGTTTCCCACTCTAGCTTCTGCACAGGGTAAAATCAACACGGCAACAAAACCTTCTGAAGAATAACTCAAATTCTATGGGCTTTCAGTTGGCAGGGTGTGCAGAGTTACAGAAAGGAAGGTGTGCTTTAGTCCAGGCTCGCGCTATGACAGCAATCAGTGCCCCCATCAACCTCCCCGTGCACCTCTCTCCCTCACACCAGAAGGAAGCATGAGCAGAGACTGCAGGGAACGTACGGCCCTTCCCACAGACTTACAATTTTCTACTCGGCATATTGATTGTATGCTTCATTTCCCAAAGAAATCTCAAATAGGAAGAAATGTGCTAAAAAACAAAGGAGAGAGAAATGTCTGTAGTATAGATTTTTTCAGCAGTCTCAGGAGAGAATGAAAAAAAAACCAAAACCACCCAGAGAAACAAAGAAAACATTCCGCAGCTAGTTAAACTGAGGGGATTCTTTTCTTTAAATTATCCTAATGATTTCCACATGCAATTTATTGAGTAGGCAGCTCAAGTAGATGGATGGATATTTAAGAAAAGATGCATAGTGATCAATTGAAATGACAACCACATTTAACATTATCAAGAATTACCTGAAAAACCATTTACCACAGTCATCTTTTGCATCTGGCTGTCTAATGGTGCTTTTAATGAAAGAGACAAGCATAACTTCACTAATTACTTAGAGATATTGAAATCCGTCATGTCAGTGACTTCTTAGCATACATTTTCTTGGACCTTCGGCTTTTTTCCTTTACAGTGGAAAAAATTAGAATTAGGCAGCTTTCGAAGTTATGAAATATGAGGTCATATTGTGACAAATTATACCACTCAAAAATGAACGTAATTCTAATTAAAAATCCATCTCATTTGAAAGAACAACTTTCAATCATGTAAAAACTGGAGATTCCAATGAGCACTGTTTTGGTTAGTTGAGTTAGAAGGCGTTACTCAACACATTGATTAGTTTAAGCCACAAAATGAATGCTCCTGTTGTTGGACCATCATTGCTGTCATTGGAACAAGAGGAATGGAGTTCACATTTTCATTTCTCCTCCCAAATACACTCCTGATGTCACCCCCAAAATCTTCTGCGGTTCCTTGTCTGCCTTTCAGTAGAGGAAAAAGCTACTATTCTTTTTGCTGATACAACCAACATCTTTTGCCCAATTTTATCTGGATCTTATGTGATCTTAGAAGCCAGATCACATAAATTCATTGAGTCACAGAACCAGAGAATACCTGAGGCTGGAAGGGGCATCTGGAGATACTCTACTCCAATGCCCTGGCTCGAAGCAGGATCGGCTGGAACAGGTCACTCAGGGCTGCATCCAGTCAGGTTTTGAAGATCTCCAAGGATGGAGATTCCAGAACTTCCCTAGGCAACCTTTGCCATTGTTTGATCAGCAACACAGTAAAAACAGATTTTCCTTGTGTTTAAACAGGATTTCCTGCATTTCAGTTTGTGCTCTCTTGGCCTTTCACTGGATACCACAGAGAAGAGTCTGGCTCTGTCCTCTTTGCACCCTCCCATCAGGTATTTATACACACTGATACTCCCATCATCTAAGTTATTAATGAAGCTGTTAAACAGAATTGGAACCAGCAACCAACCCCTGGGGAATATCAAGTAATACTCACAAAATATCACATGCTTTTGCATGTATAGCTGCTCTAGATAATTTGCTTATAATTTTCAGACGCACAAAAATACTTGAGTCATCCAAAAAGGTCCAGAAAATGCGCACAGGAATAATACAGTAAGAATACTAGTGGAGAGAAACAAGGAGATACATTTTATCCAGTTTTTCTTAAAAAGCCTGAAAGCCTGGTTTATCACCACCGTTAATGCAAAGAAATATGGACTAAAATATTATTTATTGATAATGTTAGCTTATTTTGTTTCTGTGGTGCATATTAGTATGTACTGGTTCCACGGGCATTACTGAAGACCTCTGTCTCTCTCTTTTAGAAGAGCAATTGTTCAGGGATACGTTCACCAAGTCTAGGTAACTTAGGTCTGAATTACTGTCCTCAGGACAGAGCTGTGCTAGGAAACACAAACCTTTGCAATTGCCAGCCCCAAGTACATGGTAGCCACTAAAGTCTGCCTACGTATTCTTTTGTACACTTTATGAATCTACATTCCTCTTTCAGTCACATTCATTCATTGCATGGTGTCATGCTCCTAACGTGCCGCAGAGATGTTTATCCCTCAGGTGACTCTGTGACAGTAGACCTTTCACCTTGACCCACGCAACAGGTTCCTATATGTTCACCAGAGTCCGCTGCAGCTAGTTCCATTCAAAGGATCCAAGCACTGTCTAGAGATGTAAACATTTAAGTTTCCCTAGCTTTACAAAAGTATGAAAACCCTCCACTTTTCTACAATTGTTGGGTCATGTTACTAATGATGCATTTTTTTCTAGCCTGAATGACCAGACATTTGTCCCTCAAAATCTTTTGGGAAAACAAAATTTAGCATTAGTTTTTGAGAATCTTGAGACATTGTGTTCCATCACCAAAGACAAGTTCTTTTTAAAATCTGAAGCGGGCAACAATGACAGCAATTACACATTTTATTTTACAATGCTAACTTTATCCTTCAGTGTCTTCTTTCAGTAAAATAATGGGTTTGATTGTTTGAAATATCTTAAAATACTTTATGGTTGATGCTGATTCTGAATACTAATGCAGCTGAGAGCAGCAAACAAAAATTATAGGTGAAAACTAGCAGTTTTCTTTCTTGGGTGTAGCAAGCTTTTATTATACCTGCAGATGAAAAGATTTAAGAAATTTCCATTCAAATGGATAGCTTAGCTTTCCAGCTGCCCAGACCTAACCAAAACTGCCATCGATTGGCATCAGGCATATCAATGCTATATATCATACGGTATTGCATAACATCACATATGATGCTTAGCAAAAAACCAAACAGATCAGATTCCATACTCATCAAAACAGTTTTTAATATTAGTTCAAATCTTTAACTACCTGCATCCCAAAACGTTATTTCTTAAGAACTGCTACTGGCAAAAATAATGCTCCAGGACAATACTAATAAATACCTTTCTAAAAGCGGTAAGAAATGAATGAAGCCTTTGCTGGTATTTCCTATTTAAAGACAGCACTGCAAAAGCAACACAACACAGTATGATCACCATTACATTAGTTCTTCTCTCTGCCTAATACTATCAAAGGCAAAGAAACTAGATTTTCCAACTTCCTTTTTCCTCATAAAATGAGGGAATCTTACACATCACTGTCCTGAAATATGCTCAGCCTACGGAGTCTCCAAGTTACGCTGGGAGCTCAGGACCTTACAGGAGGCTCTCAAGTGGTTTCATACAATCCAATATTGCTCGCGTTCCAAACCTCACCTGGCAGCATGAACTTCTATCAACTCTCACTCTCACTGTGAGAGGAAAACATCTAGCCAACAATTCATCAGCACTAAGCACAGCACTAGTGATTAAATATCACACACGTGTCCAAAGCCAGTTGCCCATTTTCTAAAGTAAAGGTGGGGGCTGATAGGTATGAATGTGAAATAGGAGAATATTGGGAAAAAATATTCTTTGCCTGGGAAGTGTAATGTGAGTTAGCACCATATGCATTTTCTGACCTCTTAGGTAAGTTAAGGTGAGAGAAAATCTTACCAGCATGATAATATGCATCAGATCTTTCCCATGTCTCAAAAAGAAGACTATAATTCACGTTTTAAATACTTCTTGACTTGATGCAATGCTACTAAAACTAAACTAAACCCCCACTTTTAATCAGTACTTTTCTTCCAGCAGGTAAAATAAATCGACTCAGGGAAAAAAGAAAAAAAGGGGGTGGGGGACCAGTTGAAGAGAGAGTGAAGAAAAGTTATCAAACAAATCCACAGCCACAGACAAAACTACTTTCTAAAACTGAAGGAAATAAATGGCTATTGATACCCCAGGGAGAAGTAGCTGGAGAAGTATGTATTTATGCAGAACTGACTGTCATTCCGTGGTGGGCCTGGGTTTTTTGGTCAAACTTTCACTGCATAAATTCTAGTGTAAAAAAATATAATTTTTACAACTGATACAAATGAAATTAAACTTCGTAACTGAGACCAACTGCTGGATTGAAGCAACAGAGACCGGATACTGAAAGTTATCTAATTAAATACCCAGAACACTTCCAGGTATGAAGAAAAAACACAGTGAAACCAATTAAATGAAAAATTTCACACGACATCACATTCTAAAGTGCTTGTCAAAACAGGTCCCAAACACACAAGAAAAAGTACCATCAATCTTAAATCGAAGTCTAACACTGCAGACAGCCTCGCTCATTTGATTCACCGAGTCAGAAGAAAGGAGATGGTCACTAAGTACAAGGTCTGATATATTCAAAAAACAAAGAAGGAAAAGTTGAAGAAAACAATCAGTTGAGTGTTTTTAGGTTTTTTTACAGATAAGGATCAGAGGCATGGGAGATTAAAAGGTCTGCAGAACGTTACAGAGTGAAGCATTGAAAGTATAACACCAAGCTGCAGTCCAGTGAACAGCATTTTGAGGGTATTTTGTGATTACCAACATATTAACAACTGTATTACATATTAAAATGCCAGAAGATTACAGACAACCAAAAGCTGCCAAACTGAAGCTACTGTAAAAATTGCATTAAAATATAAAATTATAGGTATCAGTGATGTTTTCAGTAGAATAAAACTGACTAGACCTGAGCAAAGGCTCAGATTTTCAGCACAGGTAGGTGGTACCTCACTTAAAAACTAGAACTCGCATTAGATAGAGAAAAGAGATGGCACCCTATGTAATAGGTAGTAAACCTACCAAGATTTATTATTTAGAAAGGGAATTAATCCAAAAGCATCCATTAAGCATGAAGAAGAAAAACAATGCAAGTAAGACCAATATCAGCTAAGGCCAAAATCTGAAATCCAAATTAACTGACACCAGCTACCACAACAAAAGAAATACTTCAAGCCCATGACAGCTACCAGCCCCAAACACTGAATGTACCAGTCAGGTATCTCACAGCTGGAACTACAATTATAGCTATTTTCCCCTGCAGTCATTTTGAATACACATTCTCAGTACTGAATTTAGCTTTGAGCAAAACAATCAAAATTTTTGCTCCTTCCTCCTACTCTTCTTTCTCTCCCCAAAGTCACCCTACCAGACTGTAAACGCTCTGCAGCGAGAGCGGATGAGTAAGTGCACGTAATCCACTCCGACTCTGCGCAGCTGCAGAACAGGAGCAAGCAACATGAAGTTTCTTTGCCAGTGGCACTGCACTGATGGCTTTAGCTTTGATTTGGCACGCATTTTTCACAACACCTGCACCCCTGATGGACCGGCAAGGTAATTACCCGCGCTTCTTTTTAAAGGCAGTATTCAGTCAAACTGTACACCAGTGTCCTCCCGCGTAGAAGCAACAAAAGGCAGAAGGCTTCAATCAAAGCTCCTGATCTAATCTCGAAACAACGGAGAAACAGATACATGCAGCGGAGGCTATTCACGTTATTTGTGTTTCCATATATATTTCCCCTTACAAATTAATTATGTGTGAGAGAGCTTTCTTTTCTCCATTTCGTAACCTGAAGTCAGCAGCTTAAGAAGTACATTTTTGTGTTCCTTGTGCCAACCTTATAAACCAGTGCTGCCTTTGACAGGGTCCTTCCTCTCTATCCTCATGCAGGTTCTGCGAAGTTCAACACGTCCCAGAATAAAGAACACCACAGGACACATTAGTGCACAACGCACAGCTCAGCACAGTGCTAGGTAGTGTACAATAAACCCTCAGAAATCCTAAAACCTTAGCCAGGGAGTGCCAACAGCAGTGTAATGAGGCTGAGGAGGTGTGGCTGATCAATCAAGTGCTGCTTAATAAAGGAGATACTCTGGGTCTTCTTTGAAATGGATTTCCTACCCCAAATAACTACACAGTAAGCAAGTCTTCTCTTTTCAGCAGCTAACTGTAGTTAATAAAAGAAGCCAGAACATTTCCTTTTCCCATTTCTCACCATGTATAATGTATAATGACTCATTAGATGATTAGAGAAAAAAAAAAGAAAAGAAGAAAGCCTTGCTGTAGAGAAGAAGCAGTAAATAGCACTGACCACCTGCAGGAGCATCTTCTACAACAGGAGGACGCCACAGCTTTGGGAAAAAGCAGCAAACACTAGCTATGTAAAAGAAGTTCTCACATGTCAATTACCACAAATTTGGATAGAGAAGAGTCAATGCCCATCACAAACAGTGCTGATTATCAGTTATAATTATGCTGGCCTGATTTAAGTGGGCTGAAATTTTTATCTTCTGACCCACAAAATTCTGTTGATGGAGAAAAATTAACAACGCCCTTTTGTGAAAGAAAAGGTATATCCCAAATTAAAATCCTCTCCTGCAAAACACTGTGTTTTTTCATTCATGCTCAACAAATTTTTATAACTTTCCCAATAATTGTGACTTTTAAAAAAGAAAGAAAAGTAGGATGTCAAAGGAATCCTGCTACATTGCTGAACAAATTAATTCCAGATTTTAAGTGCCATAAATAGGTGAAATTACTTTTATTTATTCTTAAAACCAGAAAAAAACCTATTAGTGTAAATCTTCAGATATAAAAAAAAAAAAAGATTCTTTATTGATTAATTTTCCAAATCACTGGTTTTATTCATCCTTTAACTCCCTAGCTGTAATTATGCTTTGCATCACCTTCAAAGAATTATATTAGCTTTTTTTATTCCATTAATACATTCATTACTTTCACCATCTAGCACAACAATGGCTTAATAGATAAAAACTTTCTTCAACATTATTTAAATACACTCATACCTAAAGCTCTCTTTGATGTTCTTCTCTACAGTAATGTCTCAACAGTACCTCTATTAAATGATAAGTGACAGCTTCAGGTATGATGGAGGTGAGTAATACCTTTTGGACTACCTTTAATTTTTTTATACAAAATCCCACAGTTCTAAATGTGCTGAAAACTAGAGATCGAATGCAGAAAATACACTAGACAGAGAGTTTTCCTTCTCCTCTTCAAACTAACTCCAGAGGTCTGGAAAAGAAGATAAAGGCCTTGTGTAAACCATCATGCAGAGATATTTATAGCAGTAGCATGCATGGCTGTCATAAAACGAAAGCAGCGGGAAGCAGAGGAACTGCAAACCAGCTCATGCAAAGCCAGGACTTATTAGAAGAGGTTCAGTGCCAGATAAATGCAGCCTTTCAGATGCCAGATGATCAGTAGTGCTTTGTACTAACAGTTATGGGCAGCATGAGGTCAAAGATCTTTTCAGAGTCTCCACTGAAAAACAACTTCTTCACTGCCTACGTTTAATTTCCCTACCGCGCAATCTTTTGCCAAGCAGAAGAACACTCTACTCAGCTAGAATCTCGATTAATCAATTGCTTTTTTTTTTTTTTTTTCTTTGGTCACCAGAGACATTTGTTTTAACTCAGCTTCCTCGCCAAACTGCAGAAGCATAATCACACAAAATTAAGTACGCGTGTTTAACTCCAGAAACATGTAGTTGTGTATTCTCCCATGCACGTTGCGCAATATAACCCTGGACTCGGTAAAAGTGTGCACGCGCTTCGTCTTGGAAGAAAAATTAAAAAACTTTATTTACAAAGTATTCTTCCACCTTTTCAGTAAATGCCTTCCTTCACTGATGCTTCTTTGGCACCGCAGTTTATGAATGTAAAGGTATGTTCTTTAAATAATGAGCAGTCATGTCATATCTTAGCAAATAGTTTCAGGTAGGTATGATCAAAAGAGGTTTTCAAGAGTTACTGTTTCAGAAATTCAGACAATTTGTCTGATTTTACCTTCCACATTTGTTTTCTTCTCAAGCACCCTCTAATGACTCCTTATTCTTAACTTACGCAGTGAAAACATTTGAATTGATCTCTCAGATCCAACTTACTGTATCCTCATTCAGTGTTACTTTGAAAGTGAGCTTCTTGCTCCTAACAGGATAACTTGAACTCCCACTGGATAGAAACTATTATATAGTTGGCATGAAACAGAATGGCGTAATTTAGCCTTCAGACAGGCTATCACAAATTCCACAGCAGTTGCAATTGTGAAATACAATTAAGATCAAACATACATATCAGAAGATCGGCCTTTTCAACCTAACCGAGTAAATCGTAGAGGTAATGACTGTTACTGAATACCATCATCTAAAAGGTGTTTTCCCGTTAGGTTGACCGAGACAGCACCGTACATTAGTCACGACTGACAGCGACCAAGCGCAGGCGCAGCAGTGACTGCAGGAGTGTTGTACATTGACACTCGTTTTGCCTGGCCACCAGTGGCACCGACCGTAACACCACGGGTGGGACACGCATTATCTGACCAGGTAGCGCGTCCACCCCTGCCCAGCCACCAGCGGTGGGCTGCGGGCTTCTGCCACCGCTGACCATTCAGGCAGAGCACAGGTGTCGGCTGACGGAGCCAGCAACGCACGCTGTGCCTCCGTGCTGGCTCCAACCCCTACAGCAGGCAGGTTCTGATCAGGGACAATCAGAATCAGGCTGAAAGCTCGTTTCACTTTTCCCTGCAGTATAGAACTGTTGGGCAGAATCAACTGCCCGAACGCTGGCTGTAATTTTTAACATTTCCTTCAGATGGCCTTCCCAATTTGCCTTCCCGGGCACATTTTCTATACACCTCAAAAACTCTTCATTTATGCCAAAACCGGCATCATTTATTCACATCTCCAATTTATAGTATGCGAGACAGAGCCTTGTGAGCCAGCACATTCTTATTTCTGTGCCAACCGTACTGAATCAAATTGGGTTTGTTTCCCTTTGAGCAAACCTGACACCAACATCTGCGAAGGCTTATACCCCGAAACACGTCTGCACGCGGACACTTTGATAATGGGACTCCGTGCTGGTCTAACACCTTGTACCAGAAAAAAACGATTCTAAAGTGTTTGCAGAAAAACTAATTAATTTCTCATATTACAGAAATACTTGGAGCTAAACATCCCATAATGTGAAATGAATTAGGTTGAAAAAGAACTAAATATTTAAGGATCTCAGAGCTACTCATGCACTTCCTAGTTTACAAACCATGCACCCGAGCCTATAGAGCCTTAGGAACATCTCTAGACGTACCCCTATGGGTGAACCCTGTCGCCTTGGAAAAGCTGAAATATTTCTCATTGTTTAAGCCACTAATTTAAGTGGCTATCTTTTACTGATTCATACATGATCAAGTCTTTGCACAAACCAGGGCTAATTACTGGAAATGTAAAATTAAATTACCATAATCAACAAAAGAATAATGATTGAGAAGGTACATGGGCAAACAGCTTCCATCAAATACAGTAGTTCCACATTTTTCCATATTTGAGCTGAGTATGTAACCTTGCATGTGCTATATTATATCCATAACTGTGGGAAAGTAAGGGAAGATCGGCGAGGAGGACTCTAAATACGCTCAAGTGACTCGCGTGTGGGGTGCTGGAAAACACATCTATCGCACTAATTGTTGCTTAGTTTTGTGTGCTCAACAAGTAGAACATCTGCACTCAGATAACACGGGCCTGGGATGGACTCAGGGACGCCTTATCGAACACGCCTGAGACTCCTGCCCCGTTGTTGAAGAGATCAAAGCCCAGCAGAAAACTCTGCCTGCCAGAATCCTTGAAACACAGGCTCAAACATCAAGTGGGAGCTCTCTTGCTCTCCCGCTCCCTTGCTAACAAGGACTCTCGTGCTATTAAGGACCCTCGCTCCACGGTGCCTGCGTCCCCTGCTTGCCTGCCTCTGCCCAGGTGCTGCTTCCAAGGTTCCATGAGGTATTGAGATTAAAGTTGTTCTTTGCCCTTAATCCATGGTTTTGTGGTTGTTCCTGCGTCCCGCCTGCATCAACTCACACAATAACCATCAATAATTTAAAAATAAAAACAATTTTTTCCTGCAACAAATATTCCTGTGATTACTGCAAACTAAAATACTGTTTCATCTAAACAATTGGAAGTGAGTTTATGTGAATTTATGAACAAATAGAAGAGACTTTTAATGAAGCAGAGAGGTTGTGAGGTCCATCCCTGGAGATACTCAAAACCCTCATGGATGCATTCCTGTACAGCCTGCTCTAGGTGACCCTGCTTTGGCAGGGGGATTGGACTAGATGATCTCTGAAGGTCCCTTCCAAGCCCATATCATTCCGTGATTCTGTGATCAATTTCTTTCAAATTTAGTTTGCAAACATGTTTTCGCAAGTTTAGCCACCATACATTAAGATGAAAAAAACAAAACTCCAAACTGATGGAAAAAAGAAAACAAATTTTGTTTCATTCTCTTAAATACATCTTGTAATTCCTAAATATTCTAACAAGTAATTGAGAAAGGAAGCCTGAAGTAATTGAGAATTACGCCAGAGAGATAGGATACTGCTCTCCACAACCTCACAAAATTTCCTTACGCGAACACGAAGAGATACTGTTATTTCTAAACCTCAAGAGTGCAGAAGACTTGCTTAATGTTCTAATAAGGAAAGTGTTCATGCTGTGGAACTGCAGCAGCTCACATCTCCAATTAAAGGATGGAAGTCAATAATAACTATAGAAACATCTGTATTAAGCAGGTTCCTAAAAATACTTTGAAGTGCAGCCATTTATTTCGAAAGTTCAAGAAAAATAAAATTGGTGATAAAGTCACAGATTTATTCTGGTCATACTTATTAAGAACATGAAATATCTCTACCACATTCTTACGTTACGATTTTAGAACCAATATCACATAGAGAACACCACTCATTAAAACCCCGAACAGGTAGTGTGAACTTTAGCTTTCAACTCTATGAATAATAGGGGAGCTCAGAGGCAGACACTGTGAACAACAAATGTATTGGGGACAACTACAGTCCTACTGTACTCCATACTGTAGTGTTTCAGTTGGAAACAGTTTTACAATTCTAATGCCGTCCTCTGGAAGGCATTAAGACCACCAGTAGCCAATTTTATTACTACTTTTTTAATAAGTATTATTAAAATATCTCAAATAATAAAACATAGTTGTCCACTATACTGTAATTAATACAATATCAAACTGATCACAATCAGGATGCTATGCCAGTATATGGGTTCATTAGTTTCCTGAGGAGGCAATTAAGGACTTGTAAAAATTATTTGTTTTCAGTTAAGCTCATTATCCAGAAGATTTACAAATAAATTATTTAATTCAAAAGATGCTCCCAACTGCCTTTGAAAAGGTAGCTTTAGGGACTGATTTCCAGGGTATTTTCAGATTTGTTGAATGCATCCCTGCTTCCTGATGCTTCCTTTGAAATCCTGTCTGTCCTTTCTAGTATAAGATTTTCTCACTTAGTTTACCCAAAGTGTCTGAAACAATGGTAGCGCATGGATCTTGCTGCAGAAAATTAACTTTTTTGCTCTTCATTTTCATCTAATAAACTCTGTCCTGCTCAGTGTGAACACATTTTGTTAATGTAAATGCCTAAAATGTGAAAACCCCCTTGTATATGACGGACACTAACTTGCCATCTTAAGCAGCTTTTCATAAGGAAAGCCTCATCTCGCGAAGCAACCAGTCATTCATCGTGCCAATCACAGTGTCACTTCTGAACAAATCAGACTCAACATTTTCATTATCACACTCCCACTGTGTTTTCCTCAAGGCTAAGAAGTTATTAAATTGTATCAACATTTTCATCCATGCTCTGACTAAAATAATTCAACTGTGCAGTGTCACAAATTCCATCAAAATGGGAAGAAATTTCATATTCAAGTGTTTAAAATGGAATCTATGATGATACATCATTGAACATATTTTACGCTTATGTCTCCACTTTATGAAAGTCTAATCCAGTACCTATGTCTGTTGGTGGTTATATCACTAGCTACAGCAGTTACATCTATAGCATGCTAGCCCTTCAAATACTGCTTTCAGGAAACAGGTTTGACTTCTGAGCACTAAGAAAAAATAAACGTCTCTTTGCTGAGAAAAAAAAAAAAAAAGATAGTACTAAACAGAGAATTCTTGTTTGAATTTAGGATATTTATCTTGTATTGCATTATTTTCCATGGAAATATTCCCTTTTAATTAAAACTCACATGGCTTTACGGAGGATAATCTTGTCCCTCACAAAGGCCACGCAAGATCTGTTACTGATTCTAGTACGACAGGCGACGTGCAGTCCCTCTGGACAGCCAAGACTGTGATGTTGATTAGCTTTCAGATGCATGAAGCTTCGTTGTATCTGCAGTAACGGAACTACAGAAAAATTCCTCCTCTAGTCTATAGTTCTTCATCTATACGTCCTCTCCAGTTCACATCAAAGATCTTACTATGCCTTATGTCTGTTTGCGCAGCAAATGAGTAAACAATACAAATGCACAGCACGCTTCGGACAATTATACATCAATAGAGTACCTACAACACCAACAATAGCATCTGAATGGGATGATCAAAAATGAGCTCCATAAGTTGTATTTCCTAGCCCCATTTAATATTTCTGACTGTGAAGTCTTCTCTGTGATAGATATTTCACTTCATTAGAACGCTTTGAATAGTAAGCAAGCAAATGAATTATTTAAACTTGACTGCAAAACGATCATGAATTTCTCTTTCATCTCTGAAGCTTTCAAACATGAGGTAGGTGCAACTATCAGATTTAGGCAACCTCATTACTTCAAATTGTATTCTTAGGAACAAATCTGTCTTTAGAAAGGGATTACATTTACATGTAAAACCAATTAATTCACCAAGTAAGATCTGTAACATCTTCTTTCTTTAAGGAATTGCAGATTATTGGATTAATTTTGTTATTCACTAGTATCTGGAGAACATCAGATGCCTACAGTTCTAAAATCCCACCCTTATTTTCAGGACAGCTACTGTTTTCCCTAGGCAAATCTGAAGCGTTTGTATAAAAGCTTTTGCTTAACTATTTGCCACCCAGACAGTAACACTAAAGAGTTTAAAAACTCTTAACAGACAATAAAAATTGATTCTACATTTCTGCCTAAAAGCAATGATTGTACAGTAACGGCTTCAAATGAAGGACCAAAGTCTGTCTTTCAAACATCAAGGAGCTGATATTCCTCTTCCATTTCATGAAATGAATGAAGCCAAAAGAGGAAGCAGAGGACCTTATTCACAGCAGTTTCTGCCTGCAGATATTCCTTGGCAGAGAGACTTCAGAGCATGAGGAAATTCTCTGTAAGGGATCAGAAAGGAAGAGGATTCCTGCCATTCTCTTACTAGTTCACTTAGGTGAAGTCACCAAGAGATCTACTGGGAATCCAACGCCTACTCCCATAAACACAAAAGCCCTAGAGTTCATTTAAATTTAATACTCAGACTTAAAAGGGACTTAGCAGTAGGCACAGTCTTCAGAGGAAATGAAGGATCAGGAAAAAAGAATTTAGAACTCTTTTACAGGCTTTACATAAAATCTAAGTGCATAAAATTTAAGTGAAGTGTAGTCGAGCTTTTACACAGGAAAATTTCATTTTAGAATGGATTCACCCTAAGCCTAAAGAGTCAGTACCACTACATGCTATGTATTAGATGTTATCATGTACACATGGAGTCATTTTACCTCTTTTTCCTAAGCAAGCCTTGCAGTGTTAACACAATGAGTGAACAAGAGTTACTCCCAGTTTACACTTAAAAAATAAACAAAAGGCCCATCGTGAGGTTTTCAAAACACTTTACCAAGTCCAGGCTCTACCCTCCATTAAGATTATATAAATAAATAAGTAAAAATATAGAATTATCTAATATATTGTCCTGGGAGACATTAGTAAACATATTTTTACTAAACTTGGAGACATTAAATGCTATTTCCATTATGCAACATGCAAGTTATGCATCTTTATTTGAAAGATCTGTAGAGCTAAAGAATAAATTAAAAAGAACAGCTGTTACGGTTCAGACCAAAGATCAACAGACACAGCCCAATGTCCTGTCTCTGGCACCAAATTGAAGGCCAAGCTTAGGGAAAAAGGACAAAACAGGTGGATATAATGCAGTTTTTCTCCTCCCTAGCTTTCAGCAGTCAGCAGTTTAAAAGCTGTTCTAGCAATCTAAGAACCCGTATTACCAAATTCTTGGCTGCTGTATGTGATGTTCAGCATAATACTTACGTGTATTCAGATTTTCATTCAGAATTAGGAATATTTCGTTTCGCCTTATGTCATAAAAGTTGGGTCCTGTTTGAGTCAATTCTTGTAAATATGTAAAAGGAAATCTAACAGATGAATAGGGAATTTAGGAGAGTAGGCAGGATGAAACATTTAAAAAAAAAAAAAATACTTACTGACAGATCAGGCATTGAAAAAGTATCCTGCATTGCTACTGTTTTTCACCTTTAAATGCTCAAACAGTATCGAAGCCAACGGTTTCTATCAAAATGTATACATTGAAGTTCCTTCCTTTAGCCTTGGCTTTATGATTTCTGTATTTCATCCATATCACACTGTCTAATTGCATAATTAGCCCTTGTAAAACAGAGGCTATTACATAATCTCAGGTGTAACACAGACATAATCATTAACATTTCTATCTGTCCTGAATAACATTTCTTATCAGCAATTACTTTTCAGGGCCTGTAGCCAAATGAGTAGAAATAATGTGAAGGGAGGCAGACAGAGATGGGAAGCGTGGGTCTGATATGCGCAGTGTTTTATGCTAAAAACTCAAATACATGCTTATTTCAGAAGCCCATATTTATATTTTTCTTCAGACTTATCTAGCAGCCTGCCTTGGGAAGTTGCTACTGTTGTCAGAAGAAAATGGCAAAAATAGCACGTTAGAGCAGCAAGTGACACTTATTTCCAAGGGTTATGTTATACAAAATACATCTTGCTCATGAGCAGCTAAAGCACACGGCTTGACAACTGACTATCAGCACTACAATAGACTGTAAATGTGATTGCAAGGGTTGGTTCTGCAATATTTTAAGAGAGATGGCACCCTCAATCACTAATGGGTACTTATATGTGTACCCGTATCATCTAGTTTAGTTTCACAGGCTGGATTTTATTACAGACACCTTCTGTCACTACAGTGGATCACTGCCAATCTAAACCATTGATCCTGCAGTAAGTACCCGACTCCTGCTGCAATGCAACTGTTAAAAGTTTCCCTCATTCATTTTCCCTTTCAGGCTGAAGAAAGCAGGCCAGGCTGGGAGGCAGCCATAGTGTTTGAGCTGTAGAGATGCACATCTGCACTTTTAATTTTTCCAGTCAGACTTATTATAACACAATTGAAAAGTATAAAAGTATTAATCCAAATGCAATAAAGACTGGGAATGTCAGTTTGGCATGGCGTCCATGTAATTTATCAGACTAGTCAGAATGGCAAGCTACTGTATTTCAGTTTCAATACCCTGTTTTTTCAGGAGAGACGGTGGATTCTGACAAATGAAAAATGATGGAGTTTAGTGGCAGTTCATTTTTTTTTTTTAAATATTCATCAATTTCCATATTCAGACTCCAAACCCAAAGACTGACATAATCTTAATTTCTAAGATTAGAAACTGCAAGCTGTCTTATTGGTACAGAGAAGAACACATGCCCAATTACACATGCCTGGCAGCATACCTCCTGCTCCTTGGTAGCACAGGCTGACCTGTGCTTTAATTTAATGCCATAGTCTCCACAGAGAAAATCTTTGTTAAATATTGAAGGGTTCAAGATGGTTTGTAAACATTTTACAACCGTTCCGAAACTGGTTTCTATCTGATTTTTATTTTTTAAATGGACTCCAAACATTCCGAGGAAGGGGTATTTCTTTCCAACTGCCCCTCCTCAACACTCATACCCTTTTTTCCATTCTGGTTGTCTTCTTTTCTCTGATTTTTCTAGTACAACACCAAATACTTACATACAACTACTCCCTCTCAACCACTCCCTACTTACTCTTCATATATATTTATAGTTTAGTAATTCTCAGGATTTGGGGATGAAGAAGACAGTATCTCCAAGATGACCTCAAACAGCTTCTGTGAGGATGTAAAATGTAAAACTCATGATCTCCCCATATTTCCAACTTATCTCACCTGCCCTGCCCTTTCTCTTCTGCTCCTGCAGTTCCCTTTCTCCTCTCTGTCAGCCTCATGCATCCTATAATCCTGGCACTGGCAATGATGGAAGAACCCTATGAGGTAGACAAATCTGTAGTAACACCTATTACAGAGAAGGGGATGCAGGAGATGCAACAGGAAGATGCAGGAAGAGCTAAGAAAAAAAAAAAGTTTACAATTCATCAATTAATTGTTTAAAAGACATTATTCTTGTTTCTCAGATTCTTGCATCTGCAGAAAATAAAGGCAAGGAGATACCCATAAGAAGCTAGCAGGGTATTCTTCCAAAAGGACCCAAAGCCAAAGAGTCTGGAAAAGAGCTGCTTAATTTGATGCATCATTCATAACAGATCAGCTTTGTGTAACCTCAACCTTTACAAAGTGTAGCAACTAACTGCAGCTGGCTTATACCATAAAATCTTTGCGTTACAAAGGATACAAATTTTGACACAGGAAAAGGAGTTTGACACCTGCCTTATCCTCCCCTCATGGATTCCTTAGAAGAAGGGAGAAAGAAGAATGTGAGGTTGCAGTAAGATGTCATGTGTCATGGACCAATGACTTTTCTAGCTGTTCATTTATTTATTTTTTTTTTGTTTTCATCTTTCCCGGTTCTTCAAAAATATACGTATTACTGTTAAGGTACCTTACTTTCACACATTGTGCCTCAACAGCTATTAGAAACATTTTCATTATAACTTCAAAATATTTTGGCCAGTTTTCTCCAAAGCAGAAACTGACAGGCTCCATTTATATAAAATAAAACCAAACCAAACAAAACCACTACGTGTATGGAATTTGACATGGAAAGTGTTCCCTGTGGCAAAACTGTATCTTCAGCTCTCTTGCTTGTGATGAGAATCTTTAAAACATGATTTGAAACTAAGTCAGAGATTAATTTTGGAAGGTGAACATCCAACCCATTAATAGCAAACACACAAAGTAAAGAAATCATATCATTAGCTACACCTAACTACTGCCAAAAAGATGTCAAAAGTTTAAGACAATCACTGAAGACGCCTGATTTCCTAATGCCTAAAGGTCCAAATGAACTTTGCCACTAAACAGGTTCCAGTTTCCTCCCAGGACTGTCTAATTATGTAGTATTCACAGACAAAAATTAACAGGTAAAAAATAAAATAAATAAATAAAATAATCCACCACAATAACGGCAGCAAACATAGAAATGCCAAATTACTGCATGGACTACATATTGGTTCTTTTTGTAATTACACTCAAGTTAAGCATGCTATTTACAGAACTAAATAAGGCCGACAGAATCTTTAGTCCATTGCCTCAGAGTGTAGCAACACCCAAAACCATGACATGAGGTCTTATTCCATACATCCTCCTGCAATATAAATAACTGCTATTGAATATATCACAAAGTAAGTGTAAATTATAATTGCACCTACTCTGAGTTATGTATGCATTAATAATATTTTATCCCTTACACACTCTTTAGGGTCACTAAAGAGTGCAAATGGTGAATCTGTTTTCAAAGTCATTTGGTTATTTTTTAAAATTCTACCCAATAACTGCAATGATGGTCAAAAAGCTCTAAGTTCAGTAATGAAACTGCATGGGCAGATTTTTTGCCCAGTGCTTATCAGTCAGGTAACAAACAAGATTAACACTTTTTAAATATTTATGAGGCAGGAAGAAAAAGGAACTGTGCTCACAGAGAATGTATCACTTCTTTAAAAGAACTTAACGTTCCTTGATTTCAGCAAGAGTAATTTGACAAGGCTGACAAGGGAGAAAAGCAGGTGGGCAGGAAATCTTGATTCACAGCTCTGTCAATTCATCCTCAACAACCTTGTTATGTGGCTGAATAAGTGACAGTTCAGGATATTTTAAATAAACACCCCCATTGACTGTTGAAAACTACTTTTCTCCTCTACAGCGAAATCATTAAAACTCCTGCGAAGAAGTTGTCAGATTTTTCCACCTGCTACCAGAAAGAGCAAAAAGTCAAGCTCTAGCAAGTCTTGAAGCGGGTGTCAATTATTTTTTTTTTCCCCAGCACTTACCCAGCCTGCAGTGCTAGGAGATGGCACTGTAACAGAGTAATGGCTACCCACCACCGTGTGCTCTCGCTGTCCTGCACTCCAGGCGCACTGCGGCGACCAAGGCAAGAAGCAGCAGAGAACGTAGATGCTTTTGTCTCAGAAACAGAACTTTCTCCTTACTGAGCTACATGACAGTCTCTGTTGACTGCTGCTCATTTTTGGCAGGGTGGCCTTTACATGACCAGAATGAATCAAGGCAGAAAAAACAGAATGAAAAAAAACACTTTACCAATACAACCAACCTAACAGACTGTAACTAACTACATTAACGGTCTCCGAACATAGGCAGAAATAATTTAACCCAAACTAGTAGACTTCATTCACAAGAAAAATCTCCCACTCAAGGAACTCCTGGGAGAAAAAAATATAAACATAAAAAAATAAATATAAACAACCCAAGTGCCTCCCCTGCTTCCTTCAACAATCTAACTAAAAAAAAAAAAAAAAATATCAATCTAGGATGGAATAAGCTCATGTTACTAAACAAATAGCAGGGATACTCAGAATTAAGTCTTGCTTTTTTAAAATCTGGCTTTTAGACCTCTGTGTGTTTCTGTTTACTTCTATGGAAACTCAGTATGACTAACAATCCATACAATCCTCCGGAATATAAGACAAAATGTAAGAAATATTTCTAACTTGCTTTTACATGTTGAGCAGAAGAGCATCAAACAGTTTTGTCCAAATATAATAATAAAGAAGATTCTGATTCAGCCTGGTTAATGGAGAGCTAGGCTGTCTTGGGCAACTTAGGGAAAAAAGCATTTCCAGACTGGTGGGACTGAATCCAAAGCATTTCAGCAAGCCTGACAGTGCAAGGATGACTCTTCCCCTTCTTGCTTCAGTGCTGGTAGGAATTACATTGTCTGACAATTCCTTTTTCATCACCAAGCAAGATGTAAAAAAGTGCCTGTGAATTGCCTTTCAGAACAGGTGTGGATGGCAGAGATGTTTTTTATTCCATTCCGTTCCTTTGCTCCTGTTCACACTTCATCTTGGGTATCAGACAATACATACAAATATACAAGCACATTAGAATCACAGAATCATAGAACTGTCTGGGTTGGAAGGGACCTTTCAGATCACCATGTCCAGCTGCCAACCCAACACTGACAAACACCACCACTAAACCATGTCTCTAAGCGCCACGTCCACCCGTCTTTTAAATACCACCAGGGATGGTGCCTCTACCACTTCCCCGGGTTGGCCTGTCTGCCTTGCAAGAGAAATCACAATAAAAGGTGCAATACAATTAGTGGAAGAAAAGCATTATTTTGCTTAAGTCTGGATGAAGCTTTGCATTAGCATTTAAAAGAAATAAGAAAAAGATTGGGTTAAAGGACCAAACTGACTTAGAAATTCAATTCATCTTCAGTTTCAATGGACTGCAATACCTTATGAGTATTTTGAAAGGTGTATGTTATATCTTGTATTATGAAAGTATAACAAAATTCTGAACTAATTTAGGTGCTGATGAAAGATTAACACAGACTGAAAATTAACTGTAGTAAACTTTTAGTCTCATAACTGACTCAGAGATGTTTTTCTATGAGCACGTCCTGAGCACGTGCTACGCCAAGCAGAACTCACTCATCTCTGGGAAGTGGTGGTACTACAGATGCTCCTTCAAATAATTTCAATATTTCATTTTAAAGCTGACTTCTTTAAAAAAATACTAGATAAATTACAGTCTCATACCCTTTTCCATATTTATGTTTTTTCCAATATTTCTTTGTGTCACCTGACAAATAATCAATGTCAAATGTCATCATTCATAAAGACAGTTTCCAGTACTGTTCATACGCTGCATGGTTCTCAGTGGACTTGCCTTCCCTAGTTCTATAAAATCAGTTGCAGACCTGAAACTTCAGAAGAGATCACAGTGAAAGCAACCGTTCTCACAAATACCTCAGTGAAACTTTCTTCACTCTTTAAATTCAACATGGGGAAAAGGAAGCAAATAAAACAGCACAGCGGAGAAAAAGCTGTTACAAAACGTTCACAACGATGCTTATGGAACATCCACAGCAAATTGCACCTGAAAAGCTCTATAAATATTAAAAATGTTAATACAGTGTTTATCAATGTACCTCTCAGGTGATGCATATGTTATCCCATATATAAAGCAAAAGGACAAGGAAAGACCTAAAATGTTCAGTATCAGAGGTATGAAAGGGGAAGCAGAAAGTATCTTTGGAGAAAGTGCAATAGCAAATGAGGAATTATAAGGGCCTTGGAAATCGGTGCATGAATGACCATGCAGGCTAGCTATGCCTCAGGACACTGTACCTATTGCTTTTGAAGTCAAATACATAAAAGAACCACACAAAGTAAAATTTAAAAAATGTCAAATCCACAAATTACAGAACTATGTAAAATCTCAGCAGAGCCCCAGTGAGTGTAGCAATACCGATAGCTCTTTTTTGATCTACTGCTAGACAAACGTATGGCTTGGCAAGAAAGAAAAATCATGATAGATATAAAAAGCATATTATATATTAAACTTAGGTGTTTAAGTGATAAAACACATAAAATCTCCCTGCAAAATCCACCTTCTCTTTGGACACCACTGTATGAAGAATTTTCATTCATTAAATACATTATTACTAACATAAGCATACCTACAGATTAAAATAGTCAACTATTGAGTTAAAACATCAGTATTAGCAGGATAGTTTTGATAAAACTTTGCATGTCATTCCACATGGAAAAAAATATAGATGATGGCAGAGAATGATTTAAGCCAGGAGTAAGAGGTGCAGAATGAGCTAGCAGCTGAAAGGAATTCAGAGCAACAAGAGCAAGGGTAGTGCAATGGTGGATACCTTTCCACATTTATTTTTTTCAATAAAGGAATGAAGTATTTATGTGAAGAAGAGCCTCTGTTTTCCCCTGATTACAGATTTAATGTAGCAATTATCAGATGAAAATTTTATGCCTTGTGTTATGCATAAGGTCAGACTAAGTTAAAATGATAGTTCCTTGCTCTTAATATTGATAAATCATTTTCAATGGATGTTTTGGTCATTGTTAATTTAGCAGATTTTTATTCCTATTGCAGAAAGAAGGGGAATCTAACATCTCAATTAGACATTCTATAAATATCAATAACATGCTCAGTAAACGTTATTAAGAGGCAACCAAATGTAGGACATTACAGAGATGACAACAGAATTCTTAATTCAATTCATGTATAGACATTCAGTGCAAGGAAACCTCATTTTTTCCTGAACTGTAACCCAAAAAGTCTTTTAATTTTCAAGTTTCACAAAATGAAAAAAAACTCCACAATTCAGTATGCTCACAGTTAGAATTATGAATTATCATTCATAATTTTCTAATACCTTCGAAGTGTCAGTTAGATGGTGCTACGAAAATCAATACAGAGCCAAACCAAGAAATGTTCTGTTGGAAAAGGCAAGATTAACCTCCCGCATTTCTACAATGTCACATTCTCAGCCAAATTCTGTGCATAAACCACCAGAAAAATCTTTCCATCTCGGGGGGTCCACTGTGCTACATGGCAAGTACAGTTGCAGCTCCCGCTCCTTTTGGCTGCTGGTTCACAGAGGCTAGCAAAGAAACAGGCAGAGCCATCAATGTATGGGCATAAATTTGTTTCTAACCAACCTTTACCATCTTTAGCAGGAGTCAGAAACATGTCAGTTTGTCCATGTAACTTCATAAATTTGCTATTAAAAAAGACAGATCACATTGGGCATAGGAGTTGTTAAACAATCGCCAGAACTATTTTCCTTCTAAAACCTAAACCAACTGCTTAGCTGCATGAAATCTTCCAATGCAAATAAAACCTGTAAAATGTTTACTCTGTCCAGAGGAGACAAGCTGAAAATAAAATAAAATAATAATTAAAAAAAACCCCAAACAGCTGTCATACTATCTCTAAAAACACATATATTTGGGTTTTGAATGTTTTTTCAAAAATGTAAAATTATAAGTCCCATGACAGCATCCAAGGGCAGCAAGAGTTCAGATCACTCAGCGTGAGCACAGCTTCTTTCCGGCTTTTAAGTTTCTCACTGAACAGAACTGCTCGAGGGAAACTCAATGCATGATAAGCAGGTACCGGGCAAGATTTCCCAAATACTCTCCTGCTCTCCTGAATTATTAGTTTGGCTTTCTTCTTTTCTCTGACAGCTTATATGATCATGAAGCTGTAAGCATTCCGCAGCAGGTTTCCTCAGACAAGTCTTGGTTACTGGAATGATGTATCACGTCCAGTCCAAGTGCTGCCCAAAAGCCAGCAGCAGGAATGACAGCAATTACAAGAGAGGGCTGGCACTGCTTGCAGAACAGGATGCAGCTTTCATAAAGGGCTACAAAAGAAGTTTTTAATCACCTTCAGGTTTTCTTTCCTTGTCACATAGAGAACCTAGGAGCAAAAGTGACCAATGGTGATGACGTGCACAAGACGTTTATAGCAGTTTTAACCCGGAATCAGATACACAAGCACAAGAGAAGCTTCACAACACCACGAATTCAGAAGGGACTGCACCGAGGAAAAAGAAATCCAAATGAGACAATTTCCCCTAAAATTTCCTACTTCAGATATTTTGGGAATTTTAGACTCTTCAGCAATATCAGAACAACAAAATCCTGCAGAAAACAGATGGGGAAATCTTCACTGAGTAATTACGATGCTTAAAGAAGATGGCTTGCTAGTCTGAAGACAATGACACATCCCCATTCCTTACAGGATACATATTTCAAAAATTCCTAGGAATTCATGCGTTGTTGTTCATATCAAACATCAGGTTGTTAGCCAAAATCTGCAGGAGGTGCCTTTGCTGGAATTCACCCCAACTGACTTTTCAGACTCAGAAATAATACACTACACTTCCCTTTGGGAACGGATGGGAACAGCCACAAGCCATAACTGCTTTCAGTAACTCAGTGCTTGAAAGGAAGTGTTTCTATCATTTCATTTACAGCAGTTATAACAGTTTATATCACTTTGAAGGTGCAGGGAACATCCTAGCTCTTCTACCTGCTCCAAGAAAGAATCCTCCTTCCCTTGCTGCCATTTAGCCATCATCTCTCTTTTTCCTTTTTTCTTCAAGAAGGTTCAGAATTAAAATTCAAACAGTGAAATTACTTTTGCTTGGTTCTCTAGAATTTAAAACCATGCACAAAAATTGTGAATTTTATCTATTTATCCATTTGCAAAAACGCATTTAAAAAATAATTTGTTCTACAGATACATATTTGCTTTGCAGATGCATGCAAAACTGAAAAAAGTACTTTCAGAATTGCTTAGGCTACAATAAAAAATCCGGACAACTAAAAACATTTGATGATACCACAGGCAGCTGGAATAAATTATTTGTAGAACTGTGTTTGTCATGCAGACTGCGACAGAGCCAGAAGTTACGGAAATTAACAGTTTTCAAGAAGAGAAGGTAGAGGATTGATTTAATTTCATACACATTTTCTGTTCTATAATTCTAGGAATCTGTGCAAATATTTCCATACACAGAAGTAATTGAGCCTCGGAATACCATTTCATAGAGGCCAAGCCTCATCATACACAAACCAAAAATAACATTAATCTTTCCTGCTGCAGACTCATCTTTCTTACATCTTGCTCCACACCAAAACCCTGGGAGCACGAGGAAATAAGCAGTGACCCGCAGCATGCTTTCAGCTCCCAACCTCTCCGGTTTCGAACTGCACATACATATGTTTAAGATATGGACTTTATTGCTGAATAAGAAATATATATAAAATAATAAAGAGTTACAAATGATACGGGGGAGGCGGTATGGCTTTCTGTTTAAGCAGGAAACCGCAAAGCAAGAAGCCTAGTTATTTGATTAAGTCAGGGCAGGCTCAAGTCTCAGTTTTCTCACCTGTAGCAGAGTATAATATTATATTACATCATGTGCTTCTAACACCTTATATTAAAATCAAAGAAGTGCAGCGCATCATTAAAGACAGCTATTCTTGACTTGGGGTTTACAAAAAGATTGTTCTATTATTTTTCTTATTATACTCATCCTTTTAGAACACACATAATTGCATTGCTCTGGGTGATGTGATTATGTGTAGGAGTAGCGCCTAGAAAAGGCAGGAGGCCTGTTTTTAATGTACTTATTACATACTCACATCTTTATTGCAGGTATAAATGTTTGAATATAACATTCCCTGGATGTATCCAATTAATGGGTTTATTAATTTCATTACTAATAACCATAATGTCCTTCAACAGACACAATGTTCTGTGGGTTTTGTTATATGCAGTATAAAAAGAGAAGTGGACAGCAGACCCCCTAACAGGAACTCAGAAAACAAACTGCTCTGTGAAGAAAGACAGCAACAGAGCAAGGTTTCTGAAGGATTTGTATACTTTATCCCCTATCTTCCAACTGGACAGAACCAGACTGTAACTCATTAAGTATTTAGCCTAATTCTATTTGCTGCTGATGTAGGCTTGCTTTTCAGCGGGAAAAGCATTGTTTTCCCTGCTTTAGAGAGGTACAAAGATCGCACCGCTTTCACTCACCTAGCCTAAGGTAGCTCCAAGTCTCTACGTACCATGTAGGAGTGCTGTGGGAGTAGAACTTGGTTCAGTGCTATTTCAGATGGGTTTCCATCTCCACCACCTTGCGATAAAGAGCAGGTAACGACAGAAGAACAGAAGTCATACCAAGAGGCAGACGAATGATTTACAGTATTTTCATAAGTAATGAAGTTTAGCAGCCATAAGAATATTCTTTAAGAAAATTACTCATCAAGTTAGCTTAAAGCCAACATAAGTTAGGCTTTATTAGGTTGGCTCACAGCAGTAGGTATTCTGCAAAAATGACCTTGATACAAAGTTCAGAATAGCCCATTACACACGCAGAAAGAAACCAATTCAGGTATATTACCTTTTAAACGATCACACTTAACACGGGACTGAACTAGCTTCTTTTTCAAATGGACACATTATGACAACCTTGAAAGAAGGTATTCACATTAATAGGCTTTTTATTATGTAATTCAACACAATTTATGTTTATATGGTGTCCTTCAAGTCTACAGAAAAAAATAAATCTTTGTAGTCATCAGTAAGTTGAAGACAAAAGCAGGCAAACACAACAGCACAAAGTGACTGTCCTACAGGGAAAAATGACTGTGTTCTAAGTAGAGAGCAACAAGGAGAAAAGGGAAAAGGTCCAGACTATCTTTGATATTAGATGAATGCAGATAAACAATGAAGTGACCATATAAAATACATTATGTTCATCGTGAGTTCTGAAAACCTTTTCTTACGTTAATCCAAGACAATCAAGGAGTAATCAGGAAGTCAAAAAGGTTAATGTGTAATGATAAAAAAGTGGAAGTGGAAAGAGCAAAACGCTTTTTTTCTTTCCTCTACATTTTTGTCTTTCAATAGACACCGGTGATAATCTGGAAGTTGAGCAGAGACTTTTATTGCCTAGCAGCTTCCTAAGTCGAAGAAGGGATAATCAAAATGACAGCTAAACATTGCTGCTTCCTCAGGGAAATAAAAAAGGACCCACAAAAAACCACTATCAAACTTTGCAGGCAAATTATTAAACAGTACAGTATTATTCTTTCTCTAAGTATTCTCAGAAAGAATGATAGATGACTGCTACAAAGTTGTGGTTTCCAAGAGTGAGATGTGACCTCACAAAAATAATGTGAACTACAAGTCGAGATGGGGAGAAAACTTACTCTTTAACTTAGAGAATGCAGAATCCACTGAGCCTCTGAAGTGCAACATTCAACAGCTATAACTGTTAATTTAACCTACTTTCAATGTTCACTTCTGAACAAACCATTTCTAACACTAACTAATGATGCAAGTTCTAAAAAGTTCTCTTTTGTTGAAGTCTTCAGACAACACCTGCAGTAAATATCATTTGTGGCTTTCATGTTTGAGTCCCTGCCTATCAAGGCTGTTATCCCAGACCACTCTATCTGCACTTGCATGCTTTTCCCTTACATCAGAAAGGACCCTTGAAAGTTCCTAACCAGCAGTGTACACAAAAAATACTTGCAATTATGAACAGAGAATAAATACAACCACCAGCATGCTTTCTTGTACTAGGCTGTGGTGGAATTCATTGGGATCCCATGCAGAAACTAGCTGTTCAAGTCTGAAGAATACAACCAATGCTAAAGCACAAACCAGGAGCAGCTAAAATAGAGCACGAGAAGTTCCTGTGGAAGAATCAGAGTGACTGAATCCAAACCAGCTCTCCTGCAGGTCAGTTCACTACCTCTAAAGACTCTGATGCTTTACACCAAACTCCTTGTGGCCTTATTTCAAACAGCAATAGCTTATGTAGTATCTTTGGAACCTAAGATCTATACTGTAGAGGGTTAAAATAGGGATCTGATCCAAAATCATTAACTACATCAATTATTTATTAAGTATTTATTAAAATAATACCCACTGTCCTCTTCCCTGATCAGAACAAGGTAGTCACTAACGGAGGGTTTAGAAAAATGTGTACTTATGATATGATATACTGAAATTATCACAATAATAGTCATTCCCAAATAATCTGGGAGGTTTAAATGCATTTCTCTTTCCAAAGCAAGAAAAAACAAGACTATAGCAACTCTTTTTTTCATTTACATGAGCTCAAACTGTGAATAACCAAACTTATTCCACTGAGCTGGAAGAATAACTTCGAATTCCCAGGTTTTTGCTTCTAGAGAATTAAAGCACTAACAAGGAATTGGAAAGAATGTTACATATTTTTTAAAAAAGGGTCTACTACATCTCTCCTTTACACCAGCCCATTGCTAGAAACTTATTGCCATGCAAGCAGGAACACACACGCACAACGTAATGCCCGGCTCCCTGATGGAACTACACGCAGAAATCCTGCGGAAGTCTCTGTGCGTTACTCATATCCCGATGACAGAAGTGGAGTGCACGTCACATCGAGCACCTAGACACACACAGGGCCTCTCTTCCCACTGCCCTCACAGCTTATCCACACATCCGTGACAGCTGCCGTGATGCACTGTAAAACGGTACTCCACCACCAGCAAAGGGAGAATTCTGAATTAACAGGGTTTTATACAAAAGACGAGCCTCAAGTCACAAGTGAATGGAGCGGAAAATTTGGCGAATCAAGTTTATAAACTCCTACTATCACCTCCTCCAGATACATACTTGGACCTTCTCATGAGAAATACTGCGCATCTTCCTAAATTTACCTATCATCCAACTTCAATCATGTCTCTCTTCAAAGCAATAAAAATTATGCCTGCAATAGTTAGCAATGCTATGCACCAGTTTAAGGTCTAAGCTTCTGTGATCAGACTATAATAACTTGTGCCAGTTTCTCCTTGAATTATAGTTATTTCTGAAACAAGTTTTCCACATTCTTTCTGGCTACAGAAGGAGATGTAACAGTAATCTTTGTGCAATGCCATTTGTAAGCTAAATTTATGTTCCAGATTTGCATGTTAAGTGCCTTACTGGTAAAAGCAGCTCTCAAAGACAGCATGTTTATGCTTCCATTTGTGCTTAAATTTGAATGCTGCAGCAAAGCCAAGTGAAAAAAACGGATGATTTTAGTTCTTTTTATCTTAAGTCAAATATGGATTGCTTATTTTAATTATTGACTAAGCCTCCTTTCTGGGTGAAAAAAATAACTATTAGCATTTGCAGGCTCTGCCTGGATATTGTTATTTTACACTTGGGCTGTCTCCTCCACAGTTTGTACTCAGGACAAAGTACACTTCTGAAAATCATAATGTTTAACGCACTGCAACACCCCAAAACCATATCTAATGATGTGCATACAGCTAGTCATATATTTTAATGTCTTCATTTCGATGATCTCTAAATATGCTTTCTATTTGTAATGGATAATCTCTAAGTATGCCTTCTGTTTGTAAAAGGAAGAGCCTCACTAATAAAAGGGCCCTTTTCTCACAACTTGAGATTTTGTTGGTTTAACGTGAAGGCATATTCTGACATATATTGCCAGGTTACTCTAATATAAGAAGTAATGAACTAAACATCTCTTGAGAGATACTAGTCTACAAGCATAAATATTTACATATACACATGAGCAGCACGATTGTGCTTCGTGTCACACAAACTGCCATGCTTTGACCACGAACCCATCCTACACACTTCTGCCATAACACTATTCTGCCCTCCTTTTTCAAAGTCCCGTTATAATTTTAAGTTTCCCGTTCTCACAGTTGCAGAAAGGAGCTTGAAAATGGGGCCTTAGAAAGTCAAATCCCCAGCAAGCTACAAAATTCATTTTAAAGCGGCCTCTGTACTGGTAATTAGGGTCACGGATACAGAGAACCTGACAGCTTCACCCTGCAGAGTTCCCGGGCACTAAACAAAATATAAATAGCACACCTCAAAGGAATGAAGCTTTACATGATATTTACATTATTTATATTTAAATATGATTATACAGTTAATATATTATATTAAATGAACACAAAATGATACACAATGGGAAAAAAAAATCTGTTTACCTTTCGGCTTACACTGGCGTAAAAGATTGGTTTTGTTGTTCATCCGCTCTCTCTCAAAGCAAGTTATTTCACGATGCAAAAGCGTCCTAACGAACTTTCTGGGGTGGGTCTTGGGGGCCTGTGGCCCAGCAGGGCAGATGCCTGTGGGCAGCCGGGGCCACTGGAGGCCTGGGAAGAGCCAAGGAGCCCCCACAGGTGCTCGAGGGACCCAGGTGTTTGCTCCCTAAACCTTCTAGCAAAACAGCTTGCTTCCAAACAGCCTGGGCAGCTCTGGGCCTGCAGACCCCCAGGAAACAGCCGAAGAGTCACCTCATGCCTTGTAAGACTTCTCTTAAAAGTCTGGCCTTGTAATTCTTTCTCTGAGACAGTTTAATATTCTCGCTGCAATCTGGTGTCAAAAGACTGAAGAAGAGGCAGATGTAACAGGAAAATTAAACCCCAAAACTTGGGAAAATATGCTACACGGCCTTCTTCCTTCAGGGGGCTCTTTGCAAGAATGATCAGGAAATTGCTAAACCTTCCCAGAGCTTCCTATTGCCCCAGCACATGTGCCATGACCCTACTGAGGTTAAAAAAAAAAAAAAAATTAAAACAAAAAGAGGAGAAAAAGAAAAAGGTGATTACCTCATGTACCGGGCCCAGCAGCTGGCGGGGGGCTGGAGGGGTCCCTGTGAGGCGCTGCCGGGACCCTGTGAGGGGCTGCCGGGACCCTGTGAGGGGCTGCCGGGTCCCTGTGAGGCGGGGCCAGGCCGCGCTGCCCCGGGCCGGTCCCAGCCGGCTCCAAGCGACCCAGCGCCACGGGCGGGCGCCGGGGGGAAAGCGGCGCTGAGAAGGGGCAGAGGCTGCCCGGCGGTGAGGGGCGAGGGAGACGTGTGAGGAAGAGCCCTGCCAGCCCCGAGGGGAGAGCGGGAGGAGGAGGAGGAAGGGCTCCGGCCGCGTCTCCCCGAAGAGATTCCCTGTGGAGCCCCCGCCGGAGCTGGTGGGTTCTCCTGAGGGAGCTGCGGCCTGAGGAGAGACCCTGCCGGGAGCAAACATGGAGCACTACACCAAGGTAATTTCATAGAATCATCTAGGTTGGAAGGGACCTTCAATATCATCTAGTCCAACCATCAACCTCACTCTGACAAAAAAACCATCACTAAACCATGTCCCCCAGCACCATGTCAACCCATCTTTTGAACATCTCCAGGGATGGTGCCTCAACCACTTCCCTGGGCAGCCCATTCCAAGGCTTAAGAACCCTGTCCATGTTAAAATTGTTCCTAATCTCCGATCTGAACCTCCCCTGGCACAACTTGAGGCCATTTCCTCTTGTCCCATGGCCTGGGACTTGGGAGAAGAGACCGACCCCCCCTGGCTACACCCTCCTTTCAGGGAGTTGGAGAGAGCGATAAGGTCTCCCCTCAGTCTCCTCTTCCCCAGACTGAACACCCCCAGCTCCTTCAGCCTCTCCTCACAAGACTTGTGCTCCAGACCCCTTACCAGCTCCGTTGCCCTTCTCTGGACCTGCTCCAGCCCCTCAGTGTCTTTTTTCTTGGAGCCCTCTCTTAAATGCTTCTTGTCCAAATCACAAACATCCCATCCAGCTGTACAGATTTTTAGCTCTGTAAAAGCCAAACAGTACACAATTTAAGCTGTCTGAGGAAACGTGCTATCACTTTTTTTCTTCTTTAGTTTCCTCCTCGCTCTCTTTTACACCTTACTCCTGCTGGCTGCCCTTTCTTGCTGCCCTTTCTTACTTTCTCTCCGTTGCCTGATGCACAAAGGAATACGTAGAAAACTGCACAAGAGGAGTGAACGACAACACATCCCATTGCCCATTGAAGTCCCCTGTGCTGGAGGGTCCTGGCTCATTAGAGGAGAAGATCACAGAATCACAGAATATTCATGGCTGAAAGGGACCTTTGAGATCATCCAGTCCAACCACAAAAAAAAAAAACCAAAACCCGCAACACACAACCCAATCCAACACACACCACACCCACCCACAGACAGACACAACCCAACAATCTCGGGCACTAGAGCATGCCCTCAAGTGCCACATCTACACCTTTCTTAAATCCCTCCAGGGATGGTGACTCCACCACCTCCCTGGGCAGGCCGTTCCAGTGCCTGACCACCCTCTCAGGAAAGTCATTCTTCCTCCTATCTAATCTAAACCTCCCCTGCCCCAACTTCAGACCATTTCCTCTGCTCCTCTCATTATTCAGCTGAGAAAACAGGCCAACCCCCACCTCTCTACACCCTCCTTTCAGGGAGTTGTAGAGGGCAATGAGGTCCATTGAGGTTCATCCAAAGATGTGGTTTGGGGTATTTTTTATATATCTATGGCAACTAATTTTTTTTTTTAAAGTATAAAAATGATCTTGCGAGTGGCCCTTCTATGACACATCCACAACTAGACCAAACCGAATAAACAAAGTCTTGGAATAAACAGAGGCGAAGTTGTTCTTTTGTCAGAGAGAGGTTGGTGAAGAGATTAGGATGATTATTGCCAATGAGGTTCAGTGTCTTCTCTTTGTACCTCTGGCACATTGTCCGATGGGGGAAGATGTTTCCCTGTCTTACTGGTTTGCACTCTAATTGCGGTAAATTACTAAAAGGCTTCAAAAGAAGCTCTGCTCAGTTCTTCTCAGCTGGAAGATCAGAGAAAGTGAAGATGAATAAAATTGTAACAACAACATAAAAAACACTGATAAACCTACATGCAAGGTGTTTTGCTTTAGCGCTAAATAAAGCACATGTCTGTCTCCAGTGGCAGGAAATTACACTTCATTTTTCCCAGTGAGTATTTTCAAGCAATCATTTTTTCAGATATGAATCAAAATTGTTCAGATATTTCCATGAAAGTATTTTATAATTTGATCCCAGATTTTCATTGTTTCAAATTTTGATTAAAATTCTATTGAGAAAATTTTCAAAGCAAAACCTGGTTTTGACACTGATTTCAATATTCCATTTTAAAAATTAGATTTTTTTTCTTTACTTCATTATTTATTTTCTGTTTTGTTATTTTAAACCATTTCCAAACATCACAATACAGATGGTTTGCATAACTAGGAAATAATATAATCTGGAACATGGAAAGCATTTCACACACCTCTAAATAATTCCAATTAAAATTATCAAAAAAAAAACCCCAAACCAGAATATCTCTACCATACACATGTGATTACTAACAGAATTCTGTAATATGAAAAAATATATTAAACCACCTTCCATAAACTTTAGTAATTGCTGTGGCAATTCAGATGAAATCGTGAAATTATTTTTTCCTCCAGTTTTTTAACATCCTAAGTTTTATTCTCCCCTCAAACTTTGCTTTTTTGGAAGATTTTGTTCTTTTTGAAATGAATTTTTCTAATAATAAATTTTGAATTCTATCACCAGGCAGGAAGAAGTGGTATTTCTTTTCCTCTGATAAGATTAGGAAGCCTCATTTAACATAGCCTTTTCAAAGACGAGATCATACTTAATATTTGCCAACACTGAATGTAAGCCAGAATTTAATAATAAATCCATCCCATAATTACAGTGCTTTTGGAGTCAGGCTCCTCCAATTTGGAACAGTGGATCAATCGCCTCTTACTCTTGAAGCATTGAAACCACACTACCAGAAAAACATGAAATCATTTTTATTTTAAACGGTGACAAGGACCTGAAAATGAACGATTAAATGAAAATAATTCCATAAATTTTCACCACAGCTAGAAATGTTGTTTTATTATGCTGCTGAATTACTAGGTTCTGATTATTACTATTTTTTCTCCCTGAAGAGACTCATGCTTTCTCTGGAAGAGAGAAATGAACTTCACCTGGCTGAATCTTTCTACTCCACTGCAAGTACAGTCTGCAACATCAGTTATTGCGTGACTAATCAGTCTGGAGAGAAAGACGGTTCTTGGTACATTTAAGTTTAAAGCCTGCTTTGAGCCACCCTCCAGAAGAGACAGGCCGGGATGATTACCAGCTCACTGAGGGACCACCGGTTGGGACGGTGAGTAAGCCGCTATCCATCTTCAGCTAACTCTTCAGCCTGAAGGCACGAATATATACCAAACCCCACCAACTCTCTTGAAAAACTGTGTGAAGTTTGCACATAATCCAAGTGCTCGCTATAATTTAGCTGTAAATAGAGCCCCGGGTTAAATCCATAACTCTGCTCCATCAAAACGACTGAACCCTGCAAGGATGTGCTTGCAGCCAGCCTCGGGACTCAGCTGCCCACCCAAAATCCTTCCTCTTTCAGTCCTTAGAGGAAGACTTCTGTACTAGGAGAGTGGTTATTGCTGCTGATACCACAGTAGAGATGAAGGGAGGATGTGCACCCATGCTGATGGTGGGTTTTCTATCCCTGGCCCTGCTCCCTGCCCAAGATGGGCCACAGCCAGCCCTGGCACAGCACCATGGGGAGCAGGAGCCAGGCTAATGTTTCCACCCTACCAAGGAGGCACTTCCTGTCTTTCACAGAGCTGCTCCTTCAGGGCCTAGGGCTAGGGATGAATGAGAGGAGCTCCAGCCCTTGCTGATAATTATAAACACAGGATCATGCAGCTGGAGGCCAAACTCTTAAATGCAGCTGAGACACAACCCCGAGTTGGCCAGAGCCTTGAGAAGGGTCTACCTAGGCTTTTCTGCATTGCGTGCTCCCCAGAGTGGCTGAAAGACGAATTTTATACAAAGTATCTAGCAGTTCATCCTCCTAAATGGAAAATTAGCAACTAAGTGGGACTCCTGCTATGCTGCACTGCTTCCAAGACTTGCTTCCAGGTACCTCAGTGACCTTTCATGCCACAGCTATACCTATGCCACCCCCCTGATGCTTGGCTGTCAGTACCCACGCTGGGCAACCCCAGCACTCACCATGCGAAATTCACAGTTCCAGTCCATCGCTTTTGCCTCTTTCACCAAGCAGTAGATATTTTAGTTCATATTTATTTCCCATATAATTAAATGAATACAGATGTATTTGCATGGAGCAAAGCATTTTGTGATGTCAGGAAATTGGTTACCTTGTTCTTTGGGTGGTTTCTGTGCATTTTTCTTTCGTTCCTGATCTACGAGCAAACATTCCTGACACAAACTCATCACAATCAAATAATTTTCAAAAATTGAAGAAAGAGTTAGAGCCTGTTAATTTATAAGACCCTATTTTATAATTTCAGCTCTTCATCTGAAACCTATAGAGTATTACATTTTCTCATTTTACCTATCTTCAACGAGAAGACTATTTTTCACATATTTTCTTTTTTGGATTTCACCAGCAATGAAGGAGACATTTTGCTGGTGTGCACACTGTTAGAGGTGCAGTATATTACCAGAGATTTTGTTTCGTAATTCAAATTTTAAACGTTTAAAACCCCATTAGCTTGTGACTGAAATGACTGTTGTTAGACTTTAGATAAATACACACATTACAATCCTACTGCTCAATGTGCTGCACGGTAAGTGATCAAAGATCATTTTGCCACTGCCTAAAACTGGAAATAGAAGATGACATTATATAAGCCAGACCAAATCAGATTTATACAATAGTATTCTGTTAGTATAGCTACTGATCCAATGTAAATAATTAAATCCTTCGACTCACATCCTTTGATTTAAATCCTTTTAAAAATTAAATCCTATGAAGTCAAAATAGTATGAAGCATTTCTGTCTCCTTACATCTCTTCCTACTCTAAAAACTATCTCTTCAAAAAACAGATTTCCAGAATAGCAAGAACAAGAGATTTTAAACTACTTCTTAAAGACCTCCCAATAACTTCAAGTTATTTCCTGTCTTGTATGAAGACAGAACTGTAATGATTTGAAGTATTCACTATTTTCATTGTAATATAAGCGAAGATTATAAAACTAAGACGGTGATTGCAGGCCTCATTTAAGCAATGTAATTGATGTGGTTCCTGGAATTTTTTTAGCTTTTCATCTGAGACTGTGTATTTTAAGTACCATTAAATATTACAAATAAATGCTTTTGATTTAATAATAGCCAGTAGAAAGTTTGTCACATCTTTAAAGAATTACTCCAATTACTCTATCCAAACAACCAATTCTCAGAACAAAAACCTATATCAAACTAACCAGTATTTATTGAGCAATTATTTCATCATTCACACCATTTTTATTGTTTCTGCCAAGAAAAGCAGGCATTTGCCATTCTCAGAGGAAGGCAACATCCTTCATGATAAATTGTTTTTTCTTCTAACAATACTAGTCAACCAACAGCAATTTAGATAAACTGTATTTTAACCCAAAATCTTAAGGGAAACACTAGCTCTAAAACTTTTCAAAACAATGAAGATAAAATACTCCAGGTAAAATACTGTGAAGCTTCCCCCTGCTCCACAGCCTCATATAAAGCAACCACAAGTATTGTGTGAAAATTCTAGACTCTATCTCTGCAATATAGTGGCAGAAACTATTTGGTCATACGTGTAACTGAGCTGGTTTCATAACAGCAAGTTCAGGGAGTAGTAGCAACCTAGTTATGGCAGTGCACAGATCAGTTAGGGATCATTCACTCTACCAACACAGTACTGTTGCAGCTGCAGTCTAAGTGTACTACAACTATTATTATTCTACACTTTCATTTTGCCCTGCAAATACTGAAAATATGAGGGGTGAGTGATGGCAGATCCGGACTTACTTCTAACATTTGCAAGGTAATCTGCAAACTGTATCAAGGAATCTCCCAAGAGACTAATGGAATATGTTGTTTTGTGGAGGTGAAATTCTGATAAAGATGTAAGGAACCTGCATCCATATCACCATTTTTTTTCAAGGCATGTTCAGTCCAAGTACAATCAGAATGAGACAGAAGACAGAACATTGCTTCAAACTTCTACTGCACTGACAATATTTTAAGAAAAGGAATTAATCCCATTAGTAACTGTGTTTATGCAAGGAGAGTTGACAATATAACTTCACTTGTTGCATGCTATTGAAATATTTATTAGACACTGGTTCCATGTGTGTGTCTGTACAGCCTTGTAATGATAGCAAAGCATTTCCATCACCTATGGAAGTCTACTGTGATACATATGTGGTAGTACAGTATAAAACTTTCTGTACTGACATTAGGACTATTGTTGTAATAGAGTTGATGATTTCTACAATCAAATTGATCATCATATTAAATGCTATGGTGATATTATTGCTGATAGAAAAAAAAAACAGATTTTTTTAACTGTTCAAATACAAATTAATATTTGAAGACATTGCTTTATTCAAGATTAGGGCTGGAAAACTAGTGTTGCGAGCAGATCCTCTGGACACACTGTTATTTTTCCTATGGTCCCTGCAGGCTAGCCTATGAAGCTCTGCAAAGCTCTCTGGAGATGCTACCAAAGAATCTTGTTACACAAACTCTCCTTCCTTTTCTTCAAACTGGAGAAAAGACCAGAGGCGGATCAATCAGTTGGGAGAAGAGTATTATCCATCATTCTTCAATAAGGCAAGCCCAAGAAGAGCAATTACTCATCCTTACTGAAACATAGATAAATCCATTTCTATTTGCAGATGGATTTACTTGAATGCATCCAGAGAGGTAGGTCTCAACTCAGCAAAAAATTAGAAGTGTACAAGAAAGCCCTAATAATTGGCTTAACGGAAGACTTACATTCTTAACATGCTCATGTTATTGTATCAATACCACTATGTTGATTTTTATTACCTCAAGATTTGGTTTTCTTTGTACAGAATTTCAGTCCTGGACATGCCAGCTAAAAGATATTAATATAGACAAGAAATGATGCTTTCGTGGATGCCCTACTGCTACTAAAAGAGGAAAAATTGGAAAGGCTTCTCATTCCAAAATTTATAGCACCCATTAAGAAAGTGTACTCTCTGTAATTACAGCTGTGGGGGAAGAGGGTTGCTATACATCATGTTGCCAGTATATCGTATGGTGAAACCAGTATAACAAGTTATTGCAGGTTTAATCATGGAGGATCTTTCCCTTTTCATTTCTTTTCCCTTTCCATCAAATCCTGCATGAGTCACTGTTCAATTGTTCCCTCTCAGTTTTAGTGAAGATGATCCAGCATTGAAGAAACAAGTAAAATGTAGTCAAATTTCAACAAACGATAAAATATACTATGGTCAAACTCGGTAAAAATACGTAGAATGGACTAGTGATTTAGTGCAGTGTAGGCTTATCTTTGATGAAGATTTGACTTGCCTTATGCAGTTCAGGTCTTCGCTGGTGTACTGAAAATGTTTGAGTAGTTAATGGAACAGAGGTTGAAGTCACTCGCCGAGGCACAATCAGAGCGCTGCACTTCCAACATGGGTGCAGGTTACTCCACAGGTTTCTTCTCTCTGCCTGCCTGGCACGCCTGTAGGATCGTCACCTGCCTGCATCTGAGCGCCAGTGAGGCTGCAGTGTGGACACACACTCCTGGAGCCCTAGCAGGTTGTAGTAAATGAAACTTCTGTCCTAAATTTGTGCTGCAAATTTGCAGCACAGCCTTTGATGTAGAAGTAACCAGATTGCACTAAATACGAAAGCCTACTATCCCTACTTGTCCATTCTGCTCCAAGTAGTAGTAGCAGGGTTAGCTCCAGCACCTCTTCTACCCCTTTGGGAAGGTGTTAGGTCTGCAATGACTGCCCATTTATGCCAGTGCACTTGTAACTGAAGTACTGGGACGGGGAGGGAAGCACCAGAGCGGTGCCATTCAGTTTAGAATCCGGTAGGATTCCCATAAAGGATGGTATCAGGGTCTCTGTATATCTGTATCCAGAGACCACATCAGCCACAATTTCCACTTTCTCTGCTGTCAGAGCCCTTTCTTGCTTGCAAGCTCTATATAAACACCTGGCACTACTGGAGGTACTCATCAGAAGAGTGATCGCAAAAGAAAGTAAAGACAAGATGCCTCCCGTACTGGTGTGAAATTCATGTAGTTTTGTTTGATTATAAACTATTGGAATACAGGCAATTCTGTGCTTCTCATTTCAACCCAAGAAGTAAAACTTTCGTGTGAACTCTACTCATGATGTATTACTATGTTATATATACATAGAATACTTATATACATATATATACATATACATACATATATAATGCTTTATAGCAGTGTGTAGTTCATATTTTAACCTTTTTGATATTTGAACAATTCAGAACTGATATGAGATGTACAGGATCACAGAGATAGATTTTTTTTTTTTAAACATTGCATGTATTCCTTAATTTTCACTTTTAATTGTGATACAGAAACTTGAAAATACTGGATCTGCTGTGAAGTGGAACACTCTTCTACGGTTCAGATCTGCAGTCGGTGAAGAAAATTAAAATTACTTGTGGAAAAGAAGGAGGGGAGGAGCCCTGATTAGGTCCAGGGAGCAGTTCTGGTGATCTCTAACATTTTACCTGCAGATGGCGAGTGCTTGCCAGGGTGACACATCCCTGTGCTAATGTTGTTCATGGCCTTTCAGTGGTCCCCCTTCATGAAAGCACAGCCCCTGCCTCAGTCGGGGCGGGGGAAGCGAAGCTGCAATCACAACACGGACACTTAGCCTGATTGTAAGCTCGGAACCTATGGGCAGCAGCACGTAGGCTGGTACACACTAATCTTACGTGCTGAGGAGAGGAAAGGAGAGGCTTCTGAACATGCAGAGTGCATCCAAATTAGGGTTAAGATTGCTCCAGGCACCCCTAGAGCCCTATCCTGGCTTTGTCTCTCCTTCTACCAAGCAGCCTTTTAACAACTTTCAGAGTTTTTAGGCGAGGGCAACTGAAGAGGGAATTAAAAAGTCAGACAGGAAACATTGAAATAGTAATAAATTGTCATATATACAAAAAGAATAACTTAAGGAGTTACTCATTACTAACATCACACCGCTGAAGCTAATGTTTGCCACTTTTGATGTTTTGTGTTGTTGCTTTGAGAGATTCATGGTGTTATCTAGAGCAATGCTGTCCAGCCCCAGCAACTGCAGGAGATACACATTAATCTTGGAATATTTCTTTCCCTCTCCCTTCTCCTCAGCTGTAAGAGCAGATTGCACCATCGTGCAGGCCTACATATCCTAGAAGTATATCCCATCTTTTTCTAAGTGCCCTTTGTTATTCTCTGTGAAAATAATTTTATTTAAAATTATTTTTTTAAATATTTTTTTTTTATTTTAAAATATTTTAAATATTTAAATATTTTTAAAAAACATTATCAGGAGCTGTTAGTTTACAAAAAGGCATAAAGTGTTGCGGGAATAGATTTGCTGGCACTGATATTATGTTAGATTTGTTTACTTTGGAGAATAAACGAAAGAAACAAGTTACGTTGCCTTGCCAGAATGTCACGCTGCTAGACTTTTCTTTGCAAAGAAAGAATTTTTCAGAAGTAGGGTTGAAAAAAGTAACTATCCCAGCTTCCATTCAGTTAGCCACCATAATCTAACATATTAGCATACCAGAAACAGGGAAGTATATGCATATGAAAGCGGGTGTCTCTGTATGTCAGAGGCTGGATAAGCACTGCTCACAACTATTTGGAAACCAGAAAAATAGCTCACAGGCCCATTATATATAAAAGCGTGTGTACATATAAATGCAAATATTGCCCATAACTGCTATTAGTGAGGCAGATAAAAGATCAGAGCACTGATCAAGCCTGAACGCTTCTTGCTATATATTGCTAGTTCTTTTTGGTAGGGTATGTTGCCTATCCTTGTACAATAAAAGAATAACAATACTACTCAAACTGCGTTTAAAAAGCTATAAAGATACAAACTGCCTTTTAAATGACCATTAAGAAACATTTCAGATTGCAAGATCAATTCTACAGCTGAGAAGAGGAATGAAATCCTGCCACTAGACCCATCCAAAATTGAACTATGAAATGGGCTGGAAAATATACTGCTGAACCCTTTGCCAATAGGAAAACATATTAAATCAATGAAAGAATATTTAGGTAATTAAATTTTTATAACCTGAGGTAAGAAAACAATGTGATTTGTCATAAACAATGAGCAGTGCATTCCAATTTTTGGATGAAATAATCAAAAGTAAAATTTTAGTGTTCCTGCCTGGATTCTTCATTTTCCTCTGTGCACCCATCCCTAAGAGATGATCTCTCAATATTCTATCAGTGTGAGAGGAACTTGTATCTCATATGTACAGAGGAGTTGCTTAAAAGTTTTGTCAATTCATGTCTTTTCTATTGAAAAATACCAGTTTGTCAAAAATTCATATATATGAGAAAAATGTGGCTATAGTTATAATTTTGTGTAAGAGAAAAATTAATTTATTTTACAAAAGAGGAATAACTGCTGCAATACTTTTGGAATTAAATATTTCTAATCAGCATTTTAAAATTAAAAATTTTATATTATAAATAGCTTTCAAATTCAAGAGTTTTGAAGCCTTAATTTAATATCTTAATGTTGGCAAAAGGAAATATTAAGGTGATTTAAATATATATATATAATATCCAGAGAAATGTATTTCATTCCATTTTTTAAACAGGGGAAAAAATTTGGTATTTTCTATGAAACAAAGAATGAACTTCTCTTTCTTTCTGGTATATATACACATTCATGCTACATAAAGTCTATATATGATGCCTTCTACTTTTAGCAAATTGGCAAGGTTGTGATAAAGAAATATGTGTGCAACAACAAAGTCTTGGGTGTCCTATATATAGCCATGGATTATAACAAAACTCACAAATATTTCTTTATTTTTTAATTTTCAAATTAGGTTTAAGAGGGTCAACAAATCTGAAAGCTATTAGCAGCAGACAAACAAGGAGCTGGACCACCTTATCTTTACTCCCTCAAAAAGGTAGGCTAAAAGCTAGATCTTGGTTTTCTCATGATTGAAGTTCCTTGCTGAAGTCAAAGAGTTGAAATCAGAGGTGTTAGACATACCAATGAAATACTGGTGTTACTATTAAAACCAAGATGTGCTTCATTTAAGTGATCTCATTGTCTTCATTTTGCTTACATTATGTGGTGAAAATAATTACTGAAGCCACAAGGGCAGCATGAACAGTAAGAAGATATAAGAATAAGACAATAGTCAGGGCAATTTTAAAATTTGTATGTCTGTTAGGAAAACATTTTAGGCTTCATTAGCAATAACTGGTTACGCGATTTTGCCTATCCATCAAATATATGTGTATGAATAAGCACCCTTCCCTTTTAGAGTGCCTGGTCAGTTATGCCCCTCTCAGGATTCAACAGTTGATGTTAAAGGATTAAAATGTTTTCAAATAAATTCACATCTTTTAAAGCATAATAAAGAGGATAAGCACGTGGTCTACACCTTCTGTCACTTATTTCAGGTTAATACACACTCTATTAGAAATGATAGCAGCGAGAGTAAAATGGGTTTATTATTTGCTGCAGTGTCTACTTTAAAGTTAGAAGAACATTGTTCTACATTAAACATTAAAAGCTTTGAAAGACTTTAAGGAACCTGTAAATCTGTTCCAAATTAGAATATTATCATCCATCAGTAATCTCTTGAACAAATAAAATGCATTTATTACTTGTTTCATATTCATAAATGCCATTGGTTTAATTAAAATGTTTGAAAAGTACAAAGCATGTATTTTTTTTTCCACAACTAAGCTTGAATTAAATATGCAAATGTCTCCTAGCCATGACTTGTGGTGAATAATTGACTTAAAGAGAAAAAAAGATGGGTACTAATTTACATCTTATCTGGTTTTCCCTATCAAAAAATCAATAGAAGCCAGGCAGAGAACAGAATGTTAAAAGTTCCAGATTCCGAGGATTTTCTAAGTTTGCATAATAAATGTGACAACCCTCCCGCAGCATTCCTTTTATCACATTAGTTCCACAAACCAGTTTATCTCAGTGCATTGTTCACATAGAAAAAATTCTCATTTATTTATAATTGCCTAATCAACTGAAACTTAATTGCATTATGCTGTAAGGACCTTTGATGAAGCTTTAGAAATCTGCATAAACATTAATAATTTGAAGCCCTAATTAATAAGAATTAAAAAATAAACTTCAAAAGGAATGTAAAAGCTGGTTTTGATTTGCTTTGTAGAAATTATAAGGTATACTTTCATCACCTCTTCAGTTTTCTGTTTGTATATTCTTCAGTGAAAAGCAGTAAGCACAGAGACTTTATTAGAAGGAGGAGTTTAATGGCATCCAATAAGCATAAGCATCTTTTCTGGCATTTAAATTTCCAATAGCTAAAACAAAATCTGACAGTTAATTTTCCAGATAAAATGTTTTGTAATTCAAAATCACTCTGACATAGAGAACTCCTTGATACAAGCAAAGATTTCATTACTAAAGTATTTTTAAAAAAAAACAACAGAAAGTCCTATATCTCCATGCAAAGATGCTGCTAGCGTGGGTTGAATTGTGAATCCTTTGAAGTCAACTGAGTCATGAGAACATAAAGCTGAAACAAATGAGTTAGGAAATCACATGCAGCAGTGCAGAAGGAGAGAAATAACACTGGGTGAAATCAGCATTATCTGGCTCAGATATGAATGAGGCAGAACTGTGCACAGAGGGGACAAAACCAACAAGTCCCAATGTAAGAAGAGCCTTTTGTGGCTGTCAAGTATCAGAATTGTGTAGCATTATGCTCCCTGGTCTTCTGCAAAGCTACGCCCAAAGTGCTAAACAGAAATAAAGCTGTACATGTTTCCACAGCCTAGGAGGCTATTTGCACGGATTTCTACCTCATTAACTCTTCCCTTTCTCCTTCTCCTCTTACCCCACACGTGGGGGAAATGCAGACATCAAGATGTGTAACATTTTGTGCAGCTCTGACTGGAAGCTGGTGAATCCACTGACCTGTAAATATAGCCTTAGACGTAGAGGAGTATATATACTCGTAGATGAGTATATATAAGGAAATTGTTAATAACTATTCTTGGGGCATTCCGAAACTCTTTTAAAGCACACAGGAAATAAAAAATAAAAAATAAAAAAAAAAAGTAATGGAACTCCAGCATTTCTTTTTCTATGTGATTTCCACATAAAGTATATTTTGTGTGACGTCTCCTGGTCATCAACTGTGAATTTACAATACTGAGCAAATCCAGTAGAGTGTAGATTAATTTATATCCCCTATGTGGCCTAGCATCCGAGAGCTCTAATGTGCTACTTGCTCTATAAACTCAAAACAAAGAAATAGTTACATCTTTTCTATTTCAAGACTGTACACACTGTGAACTCAGCAAGAGACAAACAGCAACCACTGCCAAACAGAAGAAGCAGCAAATAGGTCGGCACAGCAGTGCAGAGCAGACTTAACACCGCCCAGGTGTTAGTAAGCATAATGGGAAGCAAAGTTAAGAAAAGTATTTGAAGGCAGAAGATGAGGTGGTGGGATAAAGGCTCATCAGAAATACAGTATTAAACAGGAGACAGGGCAGAAGATGCTTGGTTTGGGGTAAAGGGCATAAAGAAGATAGATGAGGGAAGCCAATAAGTTCTATTTGGGTAGGGAAAAGGAGATGAGAAGAAGGAGGAGACCTGGAAGTGTTCAAGGCCAGGCTGGACGGGGCTTTGAGCAACCTGGTCTGGTGGGAGGTGTCCCTGCCCAGGGCAGGGGGGTTGGAACTGGATGATCTTTAAGGTCCCTTCCAACTCTAACCATTCTATGGTCCTATGATGAGACAGGGTGAAACACTGGGGGTGAATAATAATGAAAAAGAGAGACTGCAGCAAAAAGGAAATTTGAATAATGTGCCATACCGCCAGCTAGCGTAGGTTAGCATAATTTCATTGAAGTCAGTAGAGCTAAGCCTATTTACAGAAAATAAAGAAAATAAATTTGTTCCATGCGTAGAAATCACTCCTATTATTGTATCATTTTTTCAAGGGTAAATTTGGACTCTCAAACAATCCCACCAAATTAAGTCTAAAAGTAATACTCTTAATATAAAAAATAATCCCAAATAAAAAAAAAAAGAACTGAAAAAATTTATCTGGCAGTATTTTAAAAAGCACCTTTATCTATAATAAGATAAGGAAAAGAGAGATTTACTTTGAATTTATTTGTGGCCTGCAATATAGCTAATATATGTACAGTACAAAGATTACTGTTTAAACTGACTGTAACCCTTTAAATTAAAGGAGAATAATACGGTAATTTCATATAGCATTGAAAATGTCAAAATAATTTGAAGAGATCAACAGAGCATAAATTCCACTAAGTCAATTCATGCCTATCAAGTAACAGGTCTGCAGGATATTGGAAAACACAAAGAACTTCAGCTGTAAATGATGGGGAACAAAAATATAAAACAAGATACTATGATTTAGCAGCAATTGATTAAAATGAAAGGGGATGTTCACCTGCCTGATTGTTGTTCATTTCCATCAAAGAATACAGCCAAGTTTCAATCAATCAAAAATTACTGGTAACCACAAATGAAGACAGAAAAGCAGCAGGACTGAGCGCTACTCCAGATATTTAGGATCGAGATTTGAATTTTCAAATTTATATACTGCTTGAATGAGGGTTTAGAAAGGGTATATGTATAAAGTCATACCACAATATGATTATACTGTACATGAAAATGTAGCCCAACATTTAATTCATAGCTGTAACCTTCTACCATTTTTCAAAATCCGGTAGCAAGCTCCTCAACAAATCTTCTGCACAACACTTAACATATTTACAGGTGGGATCCTTTATATCAGTTATAGCCTTGGACCACATCTTTTCACAGTCTTCCCTTAAGTGCACTTACCATATTGTCTGTCTCTTCAAAGACTCTTATATCTTCATCCCCAGGAACCACTGAAACCAGCACGCGCTTGTGAAGGCAAAATTTGCCCATCGCTATCTGAAAACTACTCTATCTCATTGCAAAATACGCAACTGAGGATCAGGTTTTCAAGGTACTGTTGGCGGTATTGCCTTGTTTATACATAAATTATCTAAAATTTAGGGGTATGTGAAACAATTAATTGAATTCTGCATTGCAGAATGAGAAAGACTCAATTGCAAAAGGTATTGCTGAACAAAGTCTGTCTTAACATGGCTGCTGTTGTTCTAATGAACCAAAATCCATCACAAACATGTGGAATAAACAAAGCAGGATGACAAATTATTGCTAGATTTCCTTGACACTGCCAATTCTGAAGGACTGAACCAATAGTTGTCCCTCCTTGCTGAGAAGGCACTTGCCATTCTTTAACCTTTAAGCCCAGTTTCTAGTTTACAAATATAGTACAGCTCAAATAGCAATAAAGAAGTATCTTCTGTAATTTACATATCTGAAAATGTTCACTTCCTTTTATTAAAGGAGTATTTCATAGAGCGGAATTCCAGTGAAAAGCTGTTTACCCATCAGTCTCTGACTCATCACTACTTATCACCGATCCAGTTTCCTTGGCAAATAATATCTTGAGGTCAGTCTCTTTTGTTCCCTTGTGTGACGGTACCATCCTTCTATAATATTCATAAACACACATACTCGAATATCCAATACAGAGAACCAGACCAAAACAGTTATCCCATAAATAAGAAGTTGCACATCTTTTGTTGAGTTTTAAAGGGCTGCTATAAATGTAGAAACCAGTATGTCTGTGTCCATAAGCATATATCTAAATTCATCATTTGGGAGCTTCATTTCTGTGAGGTAATTAGTATCTTGAATCAAGGAGCCTTGCAGATCTGTAAATTAACCAAATACATCACTTCTGGGTGCTAAAAGACTGTGATATGGAGGAAAAAAAGTTGCCAATCAACTAACCATCTCCCTGCAGAGATAACAGAAGTCAGAGGAGATATAAAAAAAAAAACAACAAACTTATTATCTGATTTGTGACCAAACTCATTTGTTGTTCTAACTCCAGCTGTCTCAGGCAGAGTGGTAAGCTTCCTGGTCCTTCCATAATGAGAGATTTTTCCAAAATACCAAGAATAAAAGAGCAGGTGGAAGGGAGAGTGGTGCTTCCACTCCCTGGAAAAAAATACTGCAGCTGCCTGAATGTTTTTCTGAACTTCCAAATAATTTCACAAACAAACAAAGATTTTACAGGGTAATACCTTTCTCATGCGTTTGTGGATGGTCACTGCAGTTTGAGGCACTTCAGAAGGAGCTGGGCTGTATATTTGGCTCACTCATACTATTACAGTACATTTAGGAAAAGGAGGCTGAAGACTAGTCATTCCAAGCTCGTTTCATGTCAACTGGCTCATTCCCTTTGAGATCTCACCCGTTAGGAATTTGTATGTAGAAACTGTCAATATGTAAAATGGTCCATGGCACACTAGTTCATCCAGGGTAAGACATGTTTCACTCAGAAACTTTTCAGTGAACCAACAGAGAGAGAGGAGGGGCTTATCCGTTGCTGAAACAAGTTCACAGTTGGCCTTTCAAGCACGAGAAATGATACCCAGGCCAACAAAGGGAGGTTTGCATCTCTAAGTAAAACCACACATTAATTTGGAGCTACGGTCAGCCTTCTTTTAGAGGAGGAGTAAGTAGATTACATTCTTTGGGTGGAAAGGATTAAAACTGTCTGGAGACTGAAAGGCTGAGAGAGCTGGGATTCTTTAGCCTGGAGAAGAGAAGGCTGAGGGGAGACCTTATCAATGCCTATAAGTATCTAAAGGGTGGGTTGAAGGAG
>JAOXNO010000013.1:57062536-57077261 GCA_028565335.1 Limnodromus scolopaceus | reverse complement strand
AGGTATTCAAGAGACGAGTCGACATGGTGCTCGGGGATATGGATTAGTGTTGGGTGGTGGTTTGTGTGGTGGGTGTGGTGGGTGTGTTTGTGGTGGTGTTTTTTGTGTTGGTTTTTTTTTTTTTTTCCCCCCATTGGTTGGACTAGATGATCTTAAAAGGTCCCTTCCAACCTGGGTGATTCTGTGATTCTGATTCTGTGATTCTAAAATCCTATTATGACCTTGTGGGAATAATGCCCATCATTTCATAGATCCTGTTCCTTCTGGAAGCAGGTGCAACGGAGATGCTAGGCCAGAGTAACTATTCCTTAAACCATAAATGTTACAATTGTTTACTGTCCCTTTGGCTCCAGTGAGAGTCCCAGTCTGATGGTAAAATAAATCAATCCCTGACGTTCTTTCTCCCGCCTTTTCCACTTGCAGCTTCAACAACAGTCCCGTAGATCTTTCACCCCAGGAGACTGAGTGAGACAATGCTCAGTGAGCAAGTGAGACAAGTCTTTTCTTTCAAGGTAAAAGTGGAAAGATGACAGATTTTCAACGATTTAGCAGCCCATCATCACTAGTCTCCAACTCCAGCAGGCCAGATAATAAATGGAAATGAAATAAATCCTAATGAAGCCTCCACTTTCTTCCGTCTCGGAGCTGGCTGCCCAAAGGATGTTCAGACGTCTCTGAGCAAAGAGCTATGAGGTCCCAGATTTCGGGGCTTACTTTCTTCTTTACAAGGGCCATTACACAGATCTGAGTGGTTCATTTTTTTTTCCTTGTCACCTAAAGGCCTATATAAAGGAGGTTATTATTACAAAGGGGGGTCACTCCTGTCCTAAATTATGTTCTGATCATTTAATCTGATGTCAACGTCATGCTTGCAAAAGTGGTTAAGACTTAGGATTTTTTTTTTTTTCCTTCCATAAATGTTGTTACCCAGGTAGTCTAGACAAGAAAGTTAATTGTCCAGGAAGGTGGTTAGATTGGCCTAAATACACTGGTTCTTCAAGTGTGAAAATGAGCCAGTCTCCAGAGAATACATTTAAACCTCAGCATTTCCATGTCTGTGCTAGTGACACTTCCCGGGGAAGGTATCTGCAGCAGTCCTTTAGACAGAAAATAGCAACGTGATGAACAACCCTGTTTGGACAGAAGGTGGCTGATATGAAAAGCAGGCAATGTTGACATTTAGAGATGATAATAATGATACTTCGACAAATGTGTAAAAGACTTGGTACAGTCGTTTGACAGAGACCAGGTTCCCTTCCAACCTCTGCTCATACATACTCTTTAGGTTTCTTCTTCTTACAAAGATAGCTTTGTTTCCATATCTGAAAGCAAAACTGTGCTTGTAAAACTCAAGACAGACCTTTTAGTTCAAACATTTGCTTCAGGCTTCAAAGATGAAAAACATCTCTAGTGCTCTGCAGGTGGAAATCTTTTTTTTTTTTTTTTTTTGCAAGGAAATATTTATTTGGATATGAACTAAACTAAACTAGCAATAATATTCAACACCTGTACACATTCTTCATGTTGTTGTTAGCAGGCAACAGGTGAATAATTGCCATGGATGAAAACTTGACACCAAAAATAGCCTTGAGCAGACAATGAAGTACCAAAAGTTAAATTTCTATAAAGACTGCATCAACAGTACTTTGAGCTGCAAGGGTATATATCTGTTCTTAAGGTAAATTATAAAATGTTTGTGACAGTACTACACATTGCAAAAACCTAACAAAAATCATTTTTAATAGCTGTTTAAAAATAAGAAGACGACTAAACATTCACCTTTTTTTTAGGTACTTCTGTGTATGTGACAATCTCTGTCAAGACTGAATTTAGGAACTGAGTTGCCCAAAGCCTGTGTCCTGTACCACGTCAGATACTTTTAGCTCCAGAAAAGGATGAAACCAGTCTCTCTCCCATGAAATCATATGACCTTGCTCCTACAAAAGCTATGCATGTAAGTGTGTTTCAACTTCGAAACAGTTATGTACATATATAAAATCTTTGTTATACTACAGGAGTTGTGAAATTGAGACTTAAGGAAAATTATTTATACTTGTCTGCTTTGCATATTCCAGATGGGATACTGAAACTCCCCTATCAGGTTCATGTGTGATTCTAGCCAGATTCATGGATTATTTTTGTTTTGACCATTGCAATATTGGTCTGGTACTAGGTGCTTCAGGACTGCAGAAGAAGGAGGTTCCCACTGCTTTTTGTGCATCCTTCTCTAAGCTGATAGAATACCTCTAAGGTTTTCAATCACTGGTTGCAGGAGACTTACATTGGTATTAATGTTGCGTAACTCTGATGGAGTGCTTCGGGGAGGAGAATAAATAGAAAACCCCATGGGACTGAGACTCACTACTACCAGTGATTGCACAATTTAGGCTCTCCACAACCACTAGAAATGGTTCTGTGCCCAAATCTTGCATTAAAAATTTGTTCTTGTGTGTCAGTTTGATACTCACCGCTGAGCTAGTTTGAAAAAGCATGTTTGTCGTGTTATCCCAGAATTAATTGGGAATGGCAGTTGTCCAATATGAGTTGTAACAGGAATTTTTACATAAAGTTTTGCTGCTTGAATAAGATGTTATCTGAAACCAGAGGAGTTCTGCACTGAGTTTTGCTGAACTAATTCAGCTTTGCCCAGTTAGGAGCTTTCCTCTTTCATTTATTTATAATTCTGTTTAATAATTGCAATTCTGAAATCTCAGTTTACAAAAAAAAAAAAAGGTGCTAGAAGATGTGTTTTGTTTAATTGCTGAAAGGGAAAACAAGCTTTGTTACCCTCCTCTGGAATACTTCCTGAGTTACTTAAAAAACATTTGTGAAAACAGTACGTGTGTGAACCAAATCTTTACGAATGAATCATACATTTTGCTTATTCTCGCATGCCAAAGGCGTTTAATAGAGGCTCCTGGCTGTCTGATTTGTGCCTCCCTGATAAGAGATAAGCTGATAAGGGCCTGCACTTAGCACAACCCCACAACCAACCAGCCTCATCCTCTCCTTTTTCTCTGCTCTTCTTCCAATATTTTCACCTAAAAGAAGTAGGGCATCCTCACCATGGTCCTACTCGAGAGGGAAGGATGGAGGACTCCCAATCAGGCCTGCAGGCTGGCTGGAAGGCAGAGAGCTGTATGCCTGGTGCCTCTCTCCGTAGCCTGGAAAGTTCCCCCTGCTGTGCCGGGATGGGGAGATGCGCCGGCCACCCCAGGAGACAGTAAGAGGAGATTTCTATCAGCTCTACCCTGTCCGCACACTAGGCACGTTAATGATGGATCCCCAGCCTTAGCTTCATATTTTATAGATTTCATTGCTTTGTTTTACAGAATCACAGAATACTCATGGTTGGAAGGGAACTTTGAGATCATCAAACCACAAAAAAACCCAAAAAATCCCCAAAACACACCACACCCACCCACAAACAGACACAACCCAACAATCTCAGGCACTAGAGCATGCCCTCAAGTGCCACGTCTACACGTTTCTTCAATGCCTCCAGGGATGGTGACTCCACCACCTCCCTGGGCAGGCTGGTCCAGTGATTGACCACCCTCTCAGGAAAGTCATTCTTCCTCCTATCTAATCTAAACCTCCCCGGCCCCAACTTCAGACCATTTCCTCTGCTCCTCTCGTTATTCCCTTGGGAGAAGAGGCCAACCCCCACCTCTCTACACCCTCCTTTCAGGGAGTTGTAGAGGGCAACGAGGTCTCCCCTCAGCCTCCTCTTCTCCAAACTAAACATGCCCGGTTCCCTCTGCCGTATGATTAGTCATAATCTTAAATATTGCATATTTGAATTGAGTAGAGCTTGCTTGCAATTCTATTTCATTCCTAAAGAATTCCTTTAATATCGTGTCGGGCTATCAAGTCAATGGGCTGCTTCCTCACAGCTAATGCCGGTGGTTGGAAAAGGACGGGCTGGAACCCCAGGGGCTCTCAGACGTGATGTGCAGTTGATCGTGTGATTAAGTTTAGCAGTGGGAGACGACAAGGCAAGTGTTGCTGAGAGATAACATATGCTTCGTGAGTGTCGTCAGAAAGAAGGTGTAGCCCTGTGCTTCCAACGTGTGGTGTGTGTTATTACGCACTAACACAAGCCTTGCTATATCTTACAGCGATTAAAAAGCATGTAAATAAAAAAGCATCTATTTAATAGTGGATAATTTGCTAATGACAAGCTGAGGAAATGAAACTTCTTTGGGAAGTGTTTTCCCTTGAGCTGCAGGAGAAACTGAGAAACACTTTGGCTTTGCATTTTTATATCACGTGTATATATTGTTTTCTCTTCTATATGCTTCAAATTTTTATGCTGCTGCATTTATGGCTTTGGAATGAAAAAAGCACTATGCATTAATACCTAGGTGTTAAAAATTCTACTTTCAAGCTACAATACAGAATAAATATAATATTCTACCTAATGAATTTTTAAGCTATTTTAAAATAGTTTGTATAATAGCGACTGAGTTATTTTTAAGTGAGCTTGGATGAGAAAAAAACCCAGTCTTTATCTATCCAAATATTTCTCCTTAAGCCTTCTGTTGCTCAGAAAAAGCAAATTTTGAACATGAACAAGTCTAACTGTCCCTAAATTTCATCTACTTACATAAGCATGCTCCTACTCTGAAGACAAAGGTTTGGTAAAGATGATGAAAACCCAAGACATTATTCTAATGTTCATGTATTTATTTATTGCATCCCAATTAAGCATTTGTGTAATCCCTTCCTATATCTAAATTGATGTATTTTACAGTTTTTACACATATGCAAACAAGATTACCCATCGAAAGCATCTTTTTTCCCCTGCCTTTAAACCTCAAGTCTCAGCATGTCCTCACAAAGCACTGTTATATTTTTAATATTTTCAGAGAGTAAGGTTTGTGAGAGATCACGCAGTGAGGATGTGCAGAGGGAAACAGCTCCCGTTAAACCCCTGGGCCAGGTCCAGCAGCTCAGCGGGAGTTGGTAAAAACCAGGAGTTTGTGACCAAGTCCCAAGGCCAGATCACAAATACATTCTGCGTGAAATTCCGCATCGTCGGAAACGTGAAATGTAACAGCAAAGGGAAAAAAAAAACCATGGCTGTAAACTCAAGTCATAAGCCAGCAGTGTTGGTAAAGTAAGATAAAGAGATATTTGAACTAAATTTCTGCCCTGCCTTAAATCCCATTGTCCAGCCACACCATTCCCGTGAGATTCCGGGTTCATTTTACACCTGGCTGCTGAAGCAGCTTACCTCACAGACTGGAGTGGAAACTGCAATTGTCCACATCAGAGTGACGCACGTTCCACCAAATCCTGAATTAAAGCAAGTTACAGTATTTCACCATTTCAGGCTCTTTTCATCTAACCTCGCTTTAGCAGGAAGGTCCTGGGAAAGGCAGCCCGCGATGCACACGCACCCGTTAGCCCGACAGCTGGCTCAGAGAACAAAGAGCAGATATATATTGACCTGTTTTCTACTGGCAATATATTAACGAAGCCAAACAGCTGTGGTTGTTTATAGCACTCAAATATGCAAATTAACTTTCCTCATGCCTACAAATGTGTTTGATATTTTACATAATGCCCAGAACACGCATTTTTAAAACTCCATACCTGGTGCTCAATGCTAAACTTCAGTCACACTCACTGCAGCCTTAGCTTTCCTGAGGGAGGGAAGCAGGACTGCTTTTTTATGCTTTCCAGGTATACAGGAATAAAGCTTTTCTTTCGTGAAACCAACTACACCCACTGCACTTCTTCTTCCATGTGTACATTTGGAGATAGAGTGTCTTCTGCAGGCAGAAATCCATTATGAGGAGGAAACACGAGTGTCTCAGGTTCCAGGTGAGCTGCATTAGAGCTCCGAAGTATCACAAAAATCACATCTCCCTCACCCCTTTACCATCATAACTCAGTGGGAGTATAGAAAAATCTAACTGGCGTTGGAGCTACGAACCCTGAGAGGCTGTCTGACAGCCAGATGATGTCTTCTTCATGTTTTGATGCAATCAGGGTTGAAAACAAAGCCTTCACCTAAAGTTTCTCCCTGGAAACATAAATCTGTTTTATGGAATCTGAGGGCAAAAGTTCCAGAGGTTACGGTTTGGTCATCAGATAGGTGTCCTCTTCTAAAGGCTAGAATTGTTTACTGAAATAGCGCAGTAAATCATTCTAACCTCTGCTCAAGACCTTAATGGTAATGTATGTCATAACTGTATTTACACGTGTGCAGGGAACCACAAATTTAGCTTGAAACATCGATTCAGTCATTTTACATAGAGTATTGTATTGCATCTGCACTTACAGAACATCCAAACAATGAGGGAATTTCTGGGAAACTGGGTTTTTTTCTACAATTTCTAAAAAGTAATCAGAGATCTCCAAAGCAATCATATATGCCCAAGAATATCTGTTTCAATTAATTTTTCTTTGTTTAAGCAGTAATTTGTAACTTTTTCACTGTGGCAGGCAGATTAATGATTATAGCACCTAATAGGATGTGGCAATTAGTACATGTGAAAGTCTTCATTCTCCCCAAAAAAGAGCCTCAAAATAATTCAAAATGATACAGCGAAGTTCCTCAAGTGACACAGTGAAGCAGGTAGTACCTCCCCCAACCCCTCCTTCACATTTAAGTTGATGACATCTCATCACCTATTCGAGGTACAGTTAATTGTTTTCTTGGAGTCTTTCACAGGGCTGAAGGTGCCGTGCTTTGTTCATCGTATAACATTTTTACATGCAAGCAGGGGATACAACATAATATAATATGATACTACACAAATTTTATTTGTTCTGCCTTTTTGACTGGAGCAGCTACACAACACACCCACGATGGAAAGAGAAAGAAGCAGTCTCTAGGAAGTATGGAAGCCTCCAATGAGCTTTGGTAGCGTTCAGATCCCAAAGTTCTTCCAGTTTTATCTGTACTAAAGAGGTTCTTAGAGTCAAGAATTCAAATGAATGTCCTTTAGCCTGCTATCCTTAGAGCCACACGTAGTATTACCTTTCACACCATTAAGAAATCTCACTGCAGTGATTGCTTTTGATCCTTTCTCCTTGTTAGTTCCAATAGCACCGCTTTTTCTTTCCTTATTTCTTTTCTTCCCCCAAAGGGAGCTCGAGAACTCTCTGATCTGTAATTGCACAACGTTCAGAGCAACTGCATTTCTCTTACACAGACAAAGTTTTTACAATGACCTCTGTGACTGTGATATAATGGGATCATCTTCCCAGGTAATAATTTGTAGTGAATGTGATGGGTGAAGATAGGGCGAGTATTTTTTTCCTTACGAAAGGATATAGGTGCAGAACAACTCCCCACAGAGAGTTTCTAAAAAGTACCATGAAAAGCAAGATGATGTGCACTACTGAAATTGTTGGAAAATAAGAAAGCATATAGATCAACTGAAAGGCATATTGAAAATGAATTAAGAAATACTGTAGAGGAGGAACAATCTACACCTCTGCTCCTTCTCTTGCGAGTCAGGCTATTAAATATTCTAGCGATTTTAGAAAAGAAGACAAGCCCAAAGGTCTAATAGATTAACTCTACTGTGACTTAAATGATGTAGAAACAGACAACAAAGAAAATAAAACAGATTTATGGTAGGCTACTTCGACGAATGACCTCGGAACAGCTCACATTATGGTCTCAGTATCTCGCAAGCAATTTCGATGGAGAAGTACTGTAATAGGATTTTTCTCCCACACACCGATTATTATTAAACAGAAACAATTCTGTGGGAGAGAGCATGGGCAAATAAGTCACAATGCACTTATATTTTCTCTTAGATGTTGGTGTTTTGGCAATGCATGCATATAACAGCCTACAAAGTCTATTGCGGTATAACTAAAGAAAACCAAAGTTTCTGAAAAGATGAGAAAAGATTTTTTTTATCTTCCTCATCACCATTTCAGGCATTTTTATATATATCAGTCTTTGAAATTCCTCTAAGACTGAAGTGATCGGCATCTTTATTTTATAGATACTGAATGAGATAAACAGTGTGACCGTGGCAAAACAGAAACCCTGTGTGTGGCACTGCCTGTAAATGGATCTCAACATCTCCTACAACTCTACTCTATCATCATCTTAGTCACTGCAGCTACATTTTCTCTCCTACTAAACTTACTTCTCCCTTACCCAAAGGCAATTCAAAATATCCACAGTGGCATCCAGGCAGGATATCTCTGTCTCTGTTTGCGCTGAGAAGTCGTGACTATGCCTGTACTAGGAAAGTAAATTGGCCAGGGGCTATTCATGATCTCAAAGGTCCCTTCCAACCATGAAGGTTCTGTGATTCTCTGGCATTGAGGCCACTGGTGCTCGCACACCTGAAATACCTCACTCTTCAAAATACTTTGGTGGCACTGGGATTGATGCTGCCTGGGACACACACCCGGAGCCTGGAGACCACCCACCATTCACATTGTTAACCGTAACGCCGTGTTTTGACGGAGAATTGATTCCACCTAGGCCTACAAGGTTGCGTAATTACTTCAGCAGATCAAATTAGGTTGGACTTGGTTGACTCAACCTGCCATGAGTGACATTACAAAAACAGTGAACCAAACCAGAAAGGCAGAAATGCAACAAAACACACATCCGCAGCTTTGAAGTGTTCATTAATACCTTAGCCATATAGATTGCGATTGAGGAGAACGACTTGCTGTCCTTGTGGCAGAGATGAGTTATGAATTCCGTATCTGTGCAGCTCAGCCACTGCAAGGAGTAAGGTCACTTGATCAAGCGTGCTCCAAAATACCTGAAGAATACATGTGCCTTTTTAACTCCACATACTCTGGATAATTTAATAATTTAATTTAACTGTGCCAACATATACTTATGGTATCATTTTCCTCATCACCACCTCAGAACTGTTATCCTCAGGGATTATTTAGTCTGTCACTGGGAACACACTTGGCCATGTCCTAAAGAGAACACCAGTAATTCTTTTCCCTAAGCAAGACACCTGTAGAAATCAGTCAGGAATAAGATTGTTTGCTTTTGTAGAAGTTAATGGAACAGAGCTCAGTCTTCTTCGAGATATTTGCATTTTGCAGAGAATGTTTCCTACTAAAAAAATCTTAAAAGAATTTTTGCAAGTGGTATTTTTGGCTGATTCAGGTAAACTAGGAGTTGATAGGTTTTCATGCTTACCGTGCATGTAAAGCATTCAGTGTCAAATGGTGGCTTATCTCAAACGGTTCTGAATAACATGTGAGAACCCCATTGCTGAACTGCACCTGAAAGCAGAAGTTCTTCCAACAGCTCCTTTTCTTCCATTTAGGTCCACATTTCCACGCATTCAATAGATCTAAAAAAAAGTCGTCTGGGCTCTTAGTTTCAGTGATACCTTGGGACAGTAAGCTCCATAAATCTCATATGTTGGATGATTAGTTCCTTTCTTCAGTTTTAAAATGTATTGCCTTTCAATTTCCATGATTATTTCCTTGTTCTTATGTGATAAGTAGTAAATAGGAGCCACCATTTATCTTGTCAGCATAGCCCATTATTTTGCATCTCATGTGCCTTCTTCTTGTCTTCTCTCTTAAAATACGATAACTGTTTAGTTCAATTTCTCTTCCCACAGAGATATCTCTGTGTCATTTAACGTTCTGGCACCTTCCATGAAATCCACTCTACCTCTGCTGGGTCCTTCTTGATTCAGTCTCTTTTGAGCTTTAATTTCCATGAAAATATAAGGAATGATTTATGTAAAAAAGCATTATAAGACCTTAGTTAACACTTTTGTGAAAGGCTGGTATTTATCTCAAATCTGGCATTTGGCAAGAACAATCATAGCAGCCCTCCCTAATTACATTATCTTGTACATTCACCTTATTGAAGCTACTCAACACTAACACCTGTAATAAACTCGTGGTACCGCGTTAAATCACTGCCCATCACCCAGTTAATATCCCATGCAGCATCAATCCCTCACTGGCGAAGCCAAAGCAAAACGAACAGCTTCATTGCTAGATAATTACCTTCTTCCCAGCCATGTTGATTCCATGGCCCTCCCATGTAATAACTGCAACCGCCTGATTTTTCCCGGAGCGTGGTAACAGTTTTAATCCAGACCATAAATGAACACGTGCTGAGACCCCAGATCCAGATCAGCCCCGCCTGCTGTTATATGCAGAACCGGAGCTCATCGTCAGCCGAAAGCGACGTGCCCACATCCTCCTACCCAAGTCAAGGGAAAAATTTAGTAACGCCCTCTTCAGCTCCCAGACTTTTCATCGCTTTTTCCTGTTCTTCCAAAAATCACAGACCCATAGTCATTTACAAGGGCAGGCGTCTGTTGATGCGGGCCAGATGCCAGATTTATTTTTTCCCCCCTCAAACCACGGCACCCAAGCGCCAGCGAAACATTAGACCCATTTGGCAGCTTCATCCAATAACCCGCATCAGCTCAGGCGGAGTTTAACCTCAGGTACGCTGGGATAGTCTCTTTGAAACAACTACGCGCAACGCCACAGGGTGTCGGGCTGTAGAGAAACGCGGATTAAAACAGCTGAAAGCTAATTTGGCACGTTATACTGAGATGCTGCTCATACCTGCAGGAACTCCTACTTGATGATTATATTCTTCGTTCGCCATTACGCTTCTCCTTCAACTAACCTGGCCGCTTTTGGTTAAATGTGAGAGTTTTTCATCATAAAGTGCCGTTCCAGGTACTAACGTGGGGAGGGAATAATGCCTCAGCTTCAGCAAACCATTCAAAACATTAATCAAGATGAAGCCTTTCACTTAATTTTCAAAGTTAACTTTTGTATTTCTCAAGGAGTTTCTTTTCACAATTTGTAGTTTAAGGAACATGAAAACCAAAGGTCCAACGCTGTTTTTTAAATTGGCATGACTCCTGTTTTCAGTGTTTTCATTCTAGGGTTAAGCCCACGCTTAACACTCCCGCACATGCATTTCAGGTAAATATTTAATTATAATTCGGTGTGTTAATAATAAATTTTTTAATGTGGAATTTTCAATTCAACACATTTTGAGTGCTCATGCAAGTTTATTGAAACTAAGTATTGTATTATACTGTGATTAGTTTCCACTCTGCAAGCGTAAAGTAGCTCATTTTTTGTTAGATTGGAATTTCTTACAGTAACAGTACTGATAAACTCTCCTACCCTGCTCGAGAATCCCTATGCTCACAAAAGAAACCTTTCCAAGGCTGTACACCATTCACAGTGACTTTTGTGAATACTTCTAAACTCATGTATCTGGTCACCTTTCTTTAGGGAAGAAAACCTGCCATTCAAAGCATGTTAATTATTTTAGATAACCTCTTCAACAAATACTAGCAAATACAGGTAAAGCTGTTTATTGTTAAGCTCTGGCTTTAACACTGCAGGAGACGTATGAAAAGGACACGGCCACGGGGACAAGTTGAAAGCTGGACAGCTGGTGCATCTCAGTAAAGAAAAAAGGGTGTGAACAGAGATACATTTCTTGTTGGGTATTTAAATTAGTGAGTAAATCAGTATTAAGAATCTTCTAAATACGCAGGTGTTGTTAAATAAAACTCCACCTAAGGAATCTGTACAACGAATGTTTCAACCGTTTTCTCCCTATACACTCCTATCTAGATTTTTAAAAATAGTCATAACTTTTTTTATACTGTGCAGTAAAATGTAAAGCACATTTTCTCTTCACTGTGCCTTTTTCAACTGCAAATATTGTTCTTTGTCATCCACCTCAAATGATAAATTAAAGCCCAGTAATACTGGAGTTCATGTCATTGACTGCCATGTATATAAAAACCCTTTTTTTGTTGGAGGCTTCCACAGAGGATCGTTGGTATAGAGCAAGTTCTACTTTTAAATGTATTTTATGTTCTGGGTAACATGGTCTCAGCCAGTCCGAGAGGGGAAGGGAGGCCTCTCTTCCCTTGCAGAGCTATGGGCCATCTGCACCGTCTCCTCTAATCAGACTGGTTCTGAGTGTCTGACTGGGAAACATCTATTCCCCAAGAAAAGCATCACATGCCGAATACTGAACAGGGATTAGTCAGCACGGCTTCATTGCCAGTATTTAGCAACTGTCTTCCAAACATGCCAAGTTCAATGGGCTCCTGTAGCAACTCTCCTATATATATTTATATGTATATATATATATGTGTATATATATGTGTGTATATATATATGTATAGCTCCTAGCAGAGTATCTATCTCCATGCCCTTCCTACATCCATCAGCAGAGCTTACATCGTGAATATGTATCGCCCTACCTTTAAATCTCTATAATTAGGGTTTTTTTTCTTGACTCCCTTCTCCTTCCCCTTGTATGTATTCTTTTTTCACCCTGGACACTACAAAGAATTTGGTGTTTACCTGGCTCTTGCTACCACAAGCACTCCTTTGAAATCAATTCTGTAATTATGCAAGTTGCATCTTTTTTTAAGATCATAGGCTTCGCTTAGATGTTTAAAAGCAGGCGCAGTTATGTTGCTGTGCACTCCAGAGCACATCACAAACAGGCTGTGATTTCCACTGAGGCCTGTACAAGCTAATGCTACATAATCATAGGCTCTGTCTAGAAAATCAGGTTTTAGACATAATGCAAGCTGTAATTATCACAGGTATGCTCATGACCAAGCACTTCAAGGCATCTAGAAATGCAAGTTAAAAAAGCAGCTAAAAGAAGAGAAGACAAATGACAGACAGGCAAGAGAGTTCAGTACAGGCTGACAGCAAATCAAAACTCTCAAGCATCCTTCCAGTAATGCAGAAATAATCAGAAGGATTTGGGAAAGCGATTTCCTGCCCTATAAAGAAGGAGAAAAAAACAACAAAAAAACCCCCCACCTTAATTAATAGGGGACACGGCATATTGAAAGCTAGTTTTTGAGAAGTTAAAATGACAACCCGCAGGACCAAATCACAGAAATGATTTCAGAAATGAGATCAGCTCCCGGCCCTCTGGGACGGGCTTTTCTCACGCTGCGCTCGTCAGTGGGTGGGAAGCAGGGAAATGCTTCCCTGGGCTATCCCAAGCAGCTACTGGAAAGGCAGCAAAAAAGGATTCCTTATTCCATTTAAAAGTTCCTTTTCACGGGAAAATTGCTTAACCCTAGTAACTGCCACAGCGGCTTTACGTTACAGCCGCCCCCAGTTGGCTGGAAGCACTCACGGCTACCAGCTAAAATAAACCAGATGGTTCCTTTCCAGGCACTGCATGCTTTTCGGTTTGCAGGAAAGGTCGTCCCTGCCAAAGGCTATTTCAAATAGGCAGGAGAACACCTCTTCAAGACCTATGAAAAAAACTATACACATAAACCCTATAGAAACAGCTACTGAGAGGATACTGCTGTTCGGCTGATTTCCTATTTGTCATACTAGGCATTTTCTGCATTAGTTTTACACATTACGTAGACAGATTAACATCATAGTTCGGAGACTTTTAGCCTGTTTTCCACGATGTGCTTCAAAGATATTCAGTTCCCAAGAGTCAGATGATTAAACGATGCAAACGGACGCGAAACATTGCATTCCAGGATATTTCGTAGGTATGAATTGAAGCTGGGTAGAGTTTGACTCCCCGATACCCGAGCCCCAGGCTGCTAAACACCATTAACTTCCAGTCTCTGCCCCTACTGTATTACCTCCTCTCATTCTGCTAATTAGACATAAATCTATTAAAACAAACCTATTTCTTTACAGACGTAATCATGTTTAAAGGAAGAAGATGATTTGTTTAAGATTATTATGCGGTTTTAGTTCCCATTCTAACAATTTTTGCAGATGATATAAACCTTTCTCTTACTGCAATTTACGACTTTGTCAGAAGAAGATGTATTCTTGAAAGCTTCCTATTCATTTCGAAGTGGAAAATAGAAAGATAGGGAGATTAAGCTCCTAATTCTTGGCGTGGTATTTGAAGTTATTCCTAGTAGGTTGCACCTGCCATCCTGATTGTCTGTTTTTACCTTCTAATAATGTTGATAGAAGGCTGGGGAAATCATGTGTTATTCCGTACCTCTATTGGAAATCAAAGGACAGCAGATTTTTTTCCTTTTCTTTTTTCAGTATCCACAATCACAACCTCTCTTATTTCGAGGCCCACCTTCCCGGTGCCTAGTGCTGACCTGATTAAAGGGGGCTACATTTTTGTTTACTTTCATCCGTTCGTCTTATCTCTGACTCGATCAAATATTTTCAGTGATATCCTCCTTCTGCCTGCACATTTTGATGATCACAGACCTTATTTCCTGCCAGAAAGCACACAGACCCTTTTCCTTTGCTGGTCTACTCGCGCTATAAACAATAGGATTTACTGTGGCAGGCTGGGCATATCTGTGGTATCCAGATGGCTTTGCCTTAACTGAAGAAATAGATAACAGCCCTCCAAGCAGCTGCTGCGGTACATGGAGCACCTGTCCTAAAATCCCACAGGTTCAGCAAACGGCAGCGAGTACACAGGTCTATATTCTATAAACACCCTAATTGTACATTCAGTGGATGTATGCCTGCGCGTGTTAATGTCCGTCTATCCCTGAGCTGTTCCAGGGCTCGCTTCCAAATTTCAGCCCTGCTCAGGCATCGCGAAGAGCCTGGGCTATTTCCCCGCATCACTGCACGCGGGTACCGGGACTGCCCGTACGATGCTACGTCCCCGGACGCTCAGAAGACTCAGCGTGGAAGCCGATCAGAATCACAGAATCACAGAATCGTAGTGGTTGGAAGGGACCTCAGAGATCATCGAGTCCAACCAACAAAAAAAAAA
>JAOXNO010000013.1:57019425-57041198 GCA_028565335.1 Limnodromus scolopaceus | reverse complement strand
TCTTGTGGTAGGGGGCCCAAAACTGGACACAGCCCTCGAGGTGGGGTCTCACCAGTGCCCAGTACAGGGGGACGATCACTTCTCGGGTCCTACTCCCCACACTGTTCCTGATCACTGAGTTAGGAAAACCCTGTTGGTACCCTGTCCTCAGAGGAACGCTCTTTGCCGTCACATATAAACCGAAGCTGTGGAAAAGGGTTCCTTCCTTTGTCAGTCTCCTGCTGAAACAGGAATAATTTTTCTTTCTCTCCTTCTCTCTCTCTAACTGCTTCCCAGGGGCTTCCTGTGCTGCGGCCCCTGCCCTTCCAGCCCAGAGACGCAAGCACACACTGCTCTCTTCCTCCGCTCTCTGTTCAACTGCCTGCAGAATCTGTGTGGCTTTGTCACAGGCTAACAAATGGACACTCGGTCTGCAAAAACGTAAGGTAGCTATTTACCCAGAAATTAGGAGGGGGGGGGGAAGTCATAAACCGTGTCCTGACTTGGCCTCACCGCTGGATCTCAGTCCTGCCTCAAAACTTAGGGGCTTGTCTGTCAGTCTGGGCTCTGAGCTGAAGCTGATTGCCATCACTTGCTCTGCTTGCCCCTGCGGTGAGACTGCCCTTTCAGCTTAAGTCACTGTCCCTGCTTGCCTGGCTGCCACACTTGGCTCCCAGCTTGCCATCCCTTACAGAGCAGCGCCCACCATTGCTGCCCCCTGATAGCCCCCAGGCTACCACCAATCGCGGGTGGTCAAAAGACATTCTCCGACTACAGAGGTTCAAGGAAAATCAGCAAGTACCCTGAGCAGGATGTTTCTACTGGTAGGAAACCCACTGTACTTTCTCTCCTTGAAAACACGAGTCCTTATTAAACAATCACAGCGACGGCAGTCACAGCGGTCTGCTAAAAGCCTCGCCGGAATTCTTGGAAATGGGGGGAAAGGATCAGGGACAGTGGGAGGTCCCCATTTAGCAGCAGGGTCCAGATGGGAAGTGGCAGGACATTGTGGAGCAGCTGTTTTGGAAGTGGAGCAGCTGACTGTGTGGCTCTCAGATTGACACAACCATCAGTCTTACCCAAACATCTTTAAACTTACAAAGTGCGGAATGAAAAAGCCCCTTAGAGGATTTTGCTCTTCGAAAAAATCAAGATAATCAAAGTCATAACCTCCTCACCACCTCCCTCTTCTTCAGTTATTCCTGTTGCTTCAAAGGAAAGAAAATGGTACGTTTGATAAATGCCGTTCCCTAAGTGATCCTACAGCATCCTGTTATATTTTAATAGTTTATAGAATAAAACGATTAATACACAAAAGTCTTCCTGCATTAAAAGATGATCTTTTCCTCTGATGCACAGGGAATTAATCTTACTAGCTAGCATGATAAAAATTCTACGAGAGTCCTGCAACCATCCTGCTGACTTCTGTGATGAGCAGCCGTCTCAGAGTAAACAGAAGAAAGTATTAATGGAAAAGAGGGGAAAAAAGAAATCTCTGGCTGAACAATGTCCCTGCCTTTTCCAAGGAGACTGAAATACCTTTCTCTTTAAGTATTTAACATTGCAGCTTGCGCTTGCTGCTACTTAAGGAGTACAGAAAAAAATGATTCAAGTCATGCTAACATACTGATGCGAATGCAAACCTAGTCTAATAAGGTATTAGAATAATATCAACATAAATAAGAGCTTCTGTGTAGCCCATAACAACGATAGGTAATTTCATTTTAATTAAATGTCAGTGTGAAAACTCTCTCTGAATTTATCATATTAACTCTTCTGACCGTAAGGGAAAAAAAAGGAGGAAAGTGGCACAACTTTGTTTTAAAATTCTATTGTCATGCAAGGTATCGAACCTGCCGGCTTTCTGATTAGCACTGACTTCTTTTGACATTAGAAAAACCAAGGTCAACTCTTCTCACGCAAGGCAGCGTTACCAGCATTGTGCAACACAGAGCATGTAAAACACATCAGAGTCGCTGCTTGCCAAAATGCTTGAGTCCCTCTTAGCCCTCCTATCGGGAGGAGATAGAGATACACCCTTGGATATCATCAGCGCCCAAGAAGGAATTCGGTCCGTATCTCCTCACTAAGCTTTTTTAGCATCCTTGCTTACACTTTCATGAGAAGGATGAGGGAGAAGAACCCTGCCGCACTCCAGATGAGAAAGCCAATGAGGCAGAAAAATAATGTGCCAGTAGAAACCCGTGAGGAGAACAAAGCCCAGATTAACCACGCTAAGCACCTCACAGAGCCAATCTGCAGTTTCAGCCTTGGCCTCCGCTACAGCTTTTCCAGGGAGAGGGTTCATTCCGCTCCGAGTGCTGCAGATGTTGGACGCCACCAGAGAAGTCTGCCAGCCATGCCTTTGGCCACCTCTCTTTCAGATATTTACACGCATGGATTGCACGTGACAACAAATCCAGGGAAAATGAGAGCAAGAGGCTGCAGAAGAACACAGTAAAAATGTAAGCATGAAAAAGCAACAAGAAACCCTCATTTTCCATCAAAACTCTCCAGAGTGTCCTGGCTTCCGCACAAGGTTTGTCTCATAACCTCATTTATCTCCTAACGTATCTCATTGTCTTCCACAGCAGTAAGTACCTTGCTGGGGTAGAAGCGTAGTGCAACATCAAAGTACAAGAAACAGGACCCAGGCTACAAAACAGGAACAACGCATAAAAAGATAAAAGACTTGGCAATCTGACCTCAGCACCAAGGGATAACTTTTAAAGCTTCTCTTAATGCCATAACCCTTTTCAAAGACAGCATGAATGATACAGTCTTTCTTTTTTTCCTATAGAGCTATTTTGCAGAATTATTTAAATTAACCGGTTTACTTAAAAAAGAAAAAACACCAAAACCACAAACCAACAACCTCCCCCATCTTAGTAAACACCTACATTTTCAAGAATAGAAATGGATTTGGAGATATACCTTGTTATGCAACAAAATGTTGATTTGATGATGTAGCTCCAAAGGAGTATTTAATTTTCTGAAGTTACGCATTTTCCAATAAAACACAGTATCTGACATAATGTTGAATGAACATGTTGGTCACAGGACAGACTCTACAGTGTTCGTATGGTTCTTTAATATGTTTAGACATTGCTAATGATCAAATTAATAGCTTATTAAAGTGAAAGAAACACTTACTATTATATCATTACTAGCTTCTAAAGACCTAGAAGATAACAGTCTTAATTTCATCCAGTCAACTGCTGACTTCTATGAAAAAGATTTAAAAGGCATTTTTTTCTCTGAAGAAAGAGATCATTAATGTTTAAACTTACCAATTTAAAAAGAAAATAACTTTCAAAGAAAAGAATAAGAAAAAGTTTAAATAAAATATTCTTTGGAAAAATCTAGCAAATATACATATGGAATACGCATTAAACAGACATGCAAACTAGAACCTATATGGATTACATAAGGGATTAAAGTTATGAATAAGACATTAGGAGGAAAAAAATTAGCAACCTGTGTTCTGAGTTAGAAAAAAGTGTTTTGTGTATGTAAGGACACCTGCACATGGTCACACCAAAGACCTTCTAGCCTTGTTACGTCCCACGCCACCAGTTAAAAGTATCGTGTCAGAGAAGGAGTGTAAGACAAAGGTGAAGAAGAAAGTGATCTTTTTTGGCAATTGCCAGTGCATTCTGATGTCTGATTCTTGGGTCCGTGTCTCTAAAAGATTCTCAGGATGGTAAAATTAAAAACAAATAAAGACAATGAAAACTACCTATAGGAGCTTTCTCTTTTCAGTGCAGAAAATAGACTGTTTAAGATGCAGGCTGCCATCCTCAATTTTTCCATAACCTGTTTCATCTCCAACAGTCTTCATTCATTCTTCGGTCAGAGAAGCTGCTACTTGAAATCTAAACTATTTTTGATATATATATATACACACACATAGCAAGATGACTACTGAACATCTTTAAAACTAAATCAAAACCAAAGGAAGCTTTATAATCTCCAAAATAAAGGAGTTCAGAGCAGAAAACATTTCTGCAGGGGGGGGAAAAAAAAAACTGCACAAAAACATCCCAAACCCCGCACTGTTCCAGAAGGGCTGGTAGGTTTTGCCTGCATTATTTCCCTGTAAGACCTTATTTCAGATTCTCCCAGATGAACCAGCGTTAAAACGTTAACGTTGGTTGACTAACTGCACGGAGGGAAAAGCTAATGAGGGGTGGTTTGCATTTGGCTCTCCAGGCTGATAACACGGGCTGTTGAAACTTGTAACCAGACAGTTTCTCTGGGCATAATGACTCAGCCCATTATCTTAAACATTCATTATCATTAGAATTCTATTTTCTTTTTAAAAAGGTTCTGCTAAAATAAAACCAGGTCTTTCTGAAGAAAATGTTTGTTGTTTTGAGAGACCTTGTAAAATGTACTACCTCGTAACTACCGGTTGCTGGACCTATCGTTTTTAATTCTATTTTAAAATCCATTTTAGGTGTTATTACATAATACATACTTTGCTTGAGCGTTTCTTCCTTGCCTTCATTGAAATTTACTTCTATTTAATTAAAAGGGGGTCCTTCTTCTACTATAGCGTTTACGGGGGAAAACTAACCCCGCCGTATTTGACTTTGTTTAAAAAAACTAAATGATATAAGGCAATCTATGTACTGCATTTCTGTTCTAAGGATAGATACGAGGCTGTTCGAAGTAGCCCAAGCGACTACTCCCCTTTGCCCCCCAGGCATTAACCTGTATCTGGATTGCTCTGAAAATTCTAGCACAGCTAGGCAGGCATCTCCAAGAAAATCCCTTTCTTTTTTTCTTTTTTTTTTTTTTTTTTGCCCTTTTTAGCCCAGCTGGAGAAATGGCCAACAGCGGGAACTCAGATTTCCTTAACCAGCTCCATCAGAGCGTTCAGGTGAGACTGATACTCGCGGCACTTAAAAGGTTTGAACACCACGGTGCCCGGGCACATCAAGCCCCGTTCCCTGCTCCGCTTGTACCATCAAATGCCTTTGCCGGGTGGCCACGGCCTGCGGTGGTCCCCTTGGACACAGCTGACAGCCTCTGTGCCGACCCCCAGCCGGCAGCACAGGCCCCCCTGTTTGGAAATGGCCGGAGCTCAAACAGCTTCATCACCTTCTGAAAAGGATGGGTGATGGGGACAAGCTCTGGGAGCGCTGACGCTGATACTGCTGCCGTCCGCGTGCCGAGGTGAAGACCACCGACCTTCATTCACAGCCCTGCTCTACAGAGGCAAACCAGCCCCGCCACCAGAAGGTTGTTTGTCTGTTTGCACCTTTCCAGTGAAAAGGAATCATAGAATCATAGAATTGGCCAGGTTGGAAGGGACCTTTCAGATCATCCAGTCCAACCATCAACCTCACTCTGATAAAAACCATCACTAACCCATGTCTCTAAGCACTATGGCAACCTGGCTTTTAAATCCCTCCAGGGATGGTGCCTCAACCCCTTCCCTGGGCAGCCCATTCCAAGGCTTAATAACTCAATGAGGTAGAAGAAAGCCTTGACACAAGCACATGTTGGTTGAGAGGACCTAGGGTGACAGGACAGACGTTTGCTGCAAGCCAAACCATGACAAGGCATGTTTTGGGACTGTACTAGTGGGCTTGGACCAGAACCTCACCAAGAGTCTTGCTCACAGCTTGGATGACCACATGTTGGTGCTGCCAGCCCAAGCCCTGGCCCATGTTAACTTGCCAGCGCAGATCTCGCCTGGTGCTCCCATCTCACACGGTCTCTGCTGTCAGCAGATGTTGATGAGACTTTTATACTCCTCGCACACTGATCAACACAGAGCACGTTGTCATCCCATCAGCGTGAAAAATCACCCCGGAGTGGAAGACCAGCATGAAGCTCAGCCTTTGGAGACAAACCAAACAGCGTAATGAAGTCCTGGAGACTCACGTTGGCCTCTGCCGCAGGGAACATCATCCTTTTAGTGCTGCTGACACTTCAGAATGAGGTCCTGAGGTATTTTATCCCCAAGGGAGTAAGCAGATAAAAAGTATACAAAGCTTTTTGCAGTACCTTACCAGAATCTCACAGAATCAGACCCAAGCCGTCACTCTTAGCCATTACATCACAGTCAGTATTTATAATACTTTGATACAGGAATTTCCAGACTGAAGTGAGGCACCAAAAAAGATCTGGAACTGGAATATCAATGTCTTTAATAAACCTTCCATGGAGATTCCACTGTTTTAATGGACTGCATACTGCTTTTGTAGAAGTTTTATCTATTAGATATATGTATAGAAACATATAGAAACAGGTCCTCAACACAGGAAGGACATGGACCTGTTGGAACGGGTCCAGCAGAGGGCCGTGAAGATGATCAGAGGGATAGAGCACCTCTCCTGTGAAGACAGGCTGAGAGAGCTGGGGTTGTTCAGCCTGGAGAAGGCTCTGGGGAGACCTAATAGCAGCCATCCAGTACCTGAAGGGGCTACAGGAGAGCTGGGGAGGGACTCTTTGTCAGGGAGTGGAGTAATACGATGAGGGGTAATGGTTTTAAATTGAAGGAGGGGAGATTTAGATTAGATATTAGGAAGTAATTCCTTCCTGTGAGGGTGGTGAGACACTGGCCCAGGTTGCCCAGAGAAGCTGTGGCTGCCCCATCCCTGGACGTGTTCAAGGCCAGGCTGGATGGGGCTTTGAGCAACCTGGTCTGGTGGGAGGTGTCCCTGCCCAGGGCAGGGGGGTTGGAACTGGATGATCTTTACGGTCCCTTCCAACCCAAACCATTCTATGATTCTATGATTATAGATATACACTCAACCATGAACATATAGATACATAGACACAACATGACATCTTGGCTTTACCGTTTCACTCAATTCTAATTTATACCAAATGTATTTTTCTATTAGAACGGGAGCTTTCCATAGCTGGTTACTTTTCACCCTAACCTCAGGCACACTCCAGCACCTACTAACAGCCTTCTCTGCCATGAATTTGTCAGCCATACAGTTTCACAGGTGTCAGCAGGGATCGTTTCCACCAACGTAGAGACGCTGGTGGGCTCAGACCTGCCCGTTGCCCAGCGCCCTCATGACCTACTGTGAGATGCCACTTTCGAATTTCACAGCATTGCACAAATACTTTTTACAAAGCCCTGGGAAGGTCATGCCCCGGGTGTTAATTGGAAAACCTGAGCCTCACAACTGCTGGGTCAAACATCTTTTTTGTTTATCTCTTCCGATAACATCTGCAAGCTCCAAGAGAAGGTCCTGCTGTCTTAAGGATGAACAAAACAACGACGGCACCTGGACAACTTATTTTAGAGAGGATTCGGTCTAGTTGTCAAATAGGAGACAATTAGTACTCAGAAGAGTGGGACTGAGCCACTTTATTTGCCTGCAGCTGTCTCCAGGACCTGGCACAAGGCTTGTGGAAACAGGCAGGCTCTAAGGAGGACAGGGAAAGCAGCAGGGCTGATAAAGCCTCTCTGGCGTGGAGGTCCACCCACGCTGTTCACAGCCTGCTTTTCGGTGGAGCTATTTGCTCAAGTGAGCTCAAGTAACAGGCTGTGTTAGTGGAAGGACGTTTCCAGTACCCAAGCTTTCCACGGAACTGCGGTGTGCCGCAATGACACGCACCATCCCTCCAAAATTCCTCCTGTTAGACAGAAGGATTTGGAAAATGAGGATAGGCCAAATGTGGAACACTCAGCTACACTAACCCAGCATCGATGCAAATAACTCAGGGTGCCTCAAGCCACAGAAAAGAGCCTTTGGGTTTGTTTCTAAAAGCCATAGGTTACTTTCTTACAAAGTAATAAATGAAAACTGCAATTGCTCAAAAATTATTTCCTAGTAATTTTTCTTGATATTGTTGAGTCTAGGAGGACTCCTTGAAAAACACTAATGATGATTAAGAAAGCATCCTAGTAGCCTATGTTCTTAGGATGGACTGGGATGCCAATATGAATAGTTTAAGCTACTTTCAAATGCTGAGAACATTGTGAAATCTTTATTTTGAGTAACTAGTGAAGACTGTAGATGGTGAGAAAGAATTAATTTGTTTAGTGGAGGTCTTAAAATTATTAATGAAGAAAATGTTCAACAAGAAAAATATCCCAACACCAGAGATTAAATACTCAGTTATATCAATTAAAGCACCAGCTTTTAAAACCAGTTCAGAGAAGGACTATGCTTCAACATATTCCAAGTTACTTCTTAAGCTTTTTAAGTCGATATAACATTCACAGATATCAGTAATTAACACTAAAATATGTTAAAGGCTTTGAAATTAAAGCATCTTGCATACTAAGCTATTGTATCCTGCCCACACAAGCCAGGTTTGGGAAGGGGAAGGAGTTCCCTGCAGGCTGGATGGACACAAGAATACTGGAGACTTGGCTTTTGTCTGTCCTGTGAGGACAAAGTCCTCACCTCTGAGAACTACTGGGGCATACTCCTCCATGCAGCTGAATGCTGGCAGAAGGATCTCTTCCTTTGACAACATCCCTGGTTCTTCATCTTTTGTGTCGTGATTTTTAGTCTTTCCAACTAAAAATTGCCATGTTCTTCAGAGATGTGTGATTTTCATAAACGAAAAGAGCTCTTCTGACCATCATGATTATTGCAGAATTACCTGCAGCTGGAAAGGGAGGGAGGCCACCAGGGCCTGATGGCCCCAATAGCGCTTTCTCGACCTACACTTACGTATCTTCTTAATAAAACCGAACCCATCTCATGTGCTCCGTACCTCCAAATTGACCAAGGAAACTGAGGGGCAGTAACTCAGCTCATGGTTTCTTAATGGACTGCACTGATGATTAGGCTGGAAGTTAAAAAGGAACTGTGCTCTCACTCTTGCTTCTGTGCAATGAGAGCTTTACGACCGGCTGACAGCTCTGCTAAATTGGATTTAGTACTGTGTTCCTTCATTCGGCAACGAAACAAAGTCATGGGCAAAGGGAGCCTTTGAAATGCCCTGTAACGAGTCAATCTGCCAGTTTCTTACTTTTGTAATTAGACCTCTTGACACAAGCAACCAAGTGGGCTTGCTCGAAGCTTTTCCTATATAGATGTGTTCATACAAAGGGAGCCTGGGTCCCATTTTCTCCTACCCAGCCTATTTTCAGACAACTGGTGTCAGGCTCTCTGGGTACTTACTTAACTGGACAAGTGGACAGAAAGAAGATTCAGCTCTCCTTTGCGCTGTATTTGGTATAGGGATGTGCTTAGGTGAATACCAGGTACAAACCCTCACCAGAACAGAGCAAGGAGCCACTTGCCTTCAAACCCCTTAGAGGAAATCCTCGCAAAAAGGTGCAAGCAATAGATGATCTGACCCAAAGTCTGAAAAGTTCTGTAGGGCCTAATGGACTGCTCTCACCTTCCAGGAGTGAACTCGTACCCCTTGCAATGCTGGCTGACACAGGAGTAAAGATATTCAGGGCCATGGGGATTTTCAGTGAAAATACTTCTTGATCTTATCAATCCTCACTGAGAAGTTCATGTTACTACTGTGAAACTGTTAGTTTCTGCTGGCTGAGACGCTCAGACAATGCAGGCATACGCAGGTAACCAGAAATGAAACTACTTATGCATCAAAACATATCCAGCATCCCAACTGATGAGCACTTAGCTGAAGAAATTCTCCAGGAACAGGAATAAGACCGGGATTTTTATTCACTTTAGGTAAGCACAGTACTATGCCACGTCTCTAAAGTCAAATATATTTGACTGATTCAAAAAATGTATCCATCGCAGAGGCTATGTGACTTATTATCTGAATCTCCAAATTCATTATAAACCTCAGCACCCCCTATCTCAAAAGGACATTGGGAGGTATCGGTAACTCGCAGAGACTTCCCCAGGTACGTTCTGCAAATGGACGTTTGCTCAACTTACCTTTCTTATTTATAGACCTACCTATCAAACGTTACAGAAAACCAAGATGACCATTTCTAATCCAGCTAAGAATGGTACAACACAATCCCTTCGAAAAACCTGCTGACTTCAAACATAAATCTGCTGTCAGCGAACATTTCAATTTACGGAATATGCCTCCGCAGAGGATCAGCCTGCTAGATTGTTTCATTCTGCAAAAAGTTTCTCATTTCCCCTGCTTTGGCATTTCACAACTAAGCAATTACTGTGGGTGTAAAATGTGCTGCCTTGCTGTCTGGGTCCATGTTTTACCGGGCAAAGAGAAAATAAATATTCCGAAATACATTTATTTCCCAGTTGTGGCAATTATTCTTTAAGGAATAATTTCTTAGATGGGCTCCAGTTGTCTAGTTAGCAATGTCATCCCTTTCTGTTATCCACCTTTCCCTTGCAACTGTGTTTGTCAGCCTTAGGATGAAAGGGAAGATCTCCTAACTCGATATATACACACTATGTATAGTTGTGACTACCGTTTTTTTTTTGGCCATTGTTTTACTTTGCAAACTAAACAAAAAGATGCCAAGTTAAAGTGGGCATCAAAGCACGATCCAGTGTTAAGTAAGGAGAGTCGCATCGATGCTGAAATCCAAACGCTCCTAAGTATTAATATTGTTCAGATCAGCAAGCAGTAGGATTTAATTACATTTCACTCTTAAACAGCTGAACGTAACAAGGTGTCATTTAAAAAGATTAGTTAAGAAAATTACATCTTAAACTTGCTACTGATTCAAAGGTAAGGTTTGTTGTTTGGGTTTGTTTTGCTTTAAAGGGAGACAGACTTCAAGGGCGGATGACTGGCAGTAAAATCAGAAACATTAACAGCTCCACCTCCTCTTTCTGAAGTCATGAAATATAAAAAAAAAGAAAATAAACACCACCTACTGTAAGTTTCTTTACTTCCCTGGCAAAACCAAATCCCCACGTCAAAGCCGTGCCTTGTGAATCCAATAGCCCAAGTTCAATACTCCACTGCGTTTGCAGGATCTGGCGCGCTGTATCATGTGGTTCTGTAAAATACCCTTCATCCTGATGGTTTTTAAGTCGGGAGAGGCACAGGCCTTCGGACAAGGAGAACGAACCCCAAACCCATCATCCTGCAGGTGCGGAGCCTCCTGCAGACCGCGTCTCTGGGTGAGCCGGGGTGCTCGCACCCCCAGCCTGGTGAGCACGAGCAACACGGCAACCAAAGCTGCTTCTGCAAAGGAGGGACCAAAACTAAGAAGGACAATGTAGGAAGCAGCTCCTCTCCCCAGGACAGCTGTCACTGTTGCTCTTCTGTCACATGAAATTGGGAATAAAGAGGCAGGTGAAGGTAATGAGAAAGAAGGATCATACCAACCTAACGATTGAAGTCCTGCAGTCAAGAGCAGTGACGACAATGGGCCAGTGCTGCTTAAAAGACCCCCTGCAAAACAGCCTAGAAACAGCTGAAGGGAAGCACGACTGCCTTTGGTGAGTCCATTGAGCTCCCCCTTCCTCCCCCCGCCCCGTTTTAACCAAACGTCGTACAGATGACTGAGACCAAGCTCAGAGTACCTGGCACCTGAAGCACTGTGCGTGGGATCCTGCCAACAGGCAGGAGAAGGCACTCTGTGATGTGAACGTGCAAGCCAGCTGGAGAGTGGTGGTACCCGTTCTTCTCATGCCCTTTTCCCACCACGTAAGGGAAGGATTAGTAAGCCTGTGATACCTGCATGTGTATGACAGAGACGAATGGCTTTTCCAAGCTATTTTCTGAGACATATCCAAAGCAATTATGTAAATTCCAGGAGAAAATCACCCATGCTTTAGTTGGTTTTACGAGCTCCATCTTAGGAAGAGCCAGAAGCTACCTCAGACCCACGTGTATTCTCCATCTTCCCGTGAAAGAGGACGGTGCAAACAACACCTCCTAGAGTCAGAGTTGGTGCCTATTTCAGATACTTGTGATAAACAATATTTGAAGTTCCTGTAAGGATCTAATTTAATTAATACCACTAATTTGATGTAAATGCACTTCCTGAGATAGAGAGTGGCATTATCTTGACTAATAGTTGCTTCCGCGATATCCGTTACGAAAAACAATGATTGTACATGGGAAAGGCATTGTTAAGGATATATAATGTAATTAAAATGAAGAACACAATTTAAAGAATATGTCCTTCTTTGAACTGACTGACTATTGAAGGGAAGGAATCCTCAAAAAGTTCAAATCCAAATTCAGCTTGAGCACTTTTTTTTTTAAAAAAGCCAGCTTTGCCCTGATTTTTAAGAGTCTTACTTTTCGCAACTGTGCAACAACAGCAAAATGCAATTAAAGAGAAGCAGCAGAGGAAGAACTGAAGTCTACCAGGAGCAAAATTATCATCACCTGAGTCTTTTTGCAAGATTGTGGCTAAGGAGCAAATATTCTCACTCTAGAGGTCGCCCTGCAGAGCATTCGGTACCTGCTTTCCAGTATTTCCATCTAACATGAAGCTACTTCATCGCTCACTCAGCTGTGTGCTAGCTCAAATGTATCTTCACGTGTGGCCCAAATTTATCAGAATTCATAAAAAGCATTTCTTTTAACAGCTAAAAAATGAAAATAAAACTCAGCTGACTGTGAAAAAGTTTTGTATGTTCAGATTAAATTTAATTCTTGGGCTTGTGTAATTTGGTACGTAATGAAACCATGAAAGTTCCAATTTGACTCATTTAAAATAAAAGTTTAGCTTGTCTTTTAATAGAAATTGTTTTATAGTAGTAACATGGGAGAGCATTCTTTCTGGAAATGGAGAACAACAGAAGCTGAAAAATCCAGAATCAGGTTTAATTGAATGTTGCCGGTGATAGGATCACTGCCAATAAGCACCCCTGCATGCACTGAGGCAAATTTCAAGACAAGTACTCAAAATAGAACAAGCTAAACAATTGCTAATACACTCCAGCAGCAGACCATAAAATTGCACAAGGTAGATTTAGACAATATTTCAGGAGCTGGATAAGGGAGAGTTATCTGGGAAGAGGGAATACGCATTAGTCAGTCTAGATGATATTCAAAAGTGTTTGCACCAACTTGGCATTCTTTTATATCTGGTGACAAAAGTTTCAGCATCTTTCATTCCTACGGTGCCTTTAGTAAACAGTGCTTGAGAAATTCATTTCACTGCTCTTAACCATGTGTTTTCAAGCAACTTGATTCAAATTAATCTGAAATTAAGTTCCCAGCCAAGACAGCAAACTGGCAAATTGAGAAAGGTTGCGTGAGTCTAAACACACAACCATCTCTTTCTCCCAGTGCAAATCAACTGAAATAATGCACAATTTTTACAGGGTGTAATGAAAAGAAGCATTTGGCTCGAGAAGTGTTTTGGTTGTCTTCTTTAACACCATCTAAAAGTATCTATTTTTTCATCTTAGCAAATGTTGTGAATTTTTTCTCTTAATAGTTTCTACTTAAAGTTCCCTACAGCTCTGCGGTAGAATGCTAAAATGCTGGTACAACCTAGGAGCCCCTGACATCATCATTACTATTATTATTATTATTATTACTGTAAATAAACTCTTCTTATACAGTAGTTTTAAATTCTTGTGACCATGAAATTGTAGTTCTTGGAGTAAGCAGATTGATGCTATACTTTCAGTACTCAAGAGATCTCTCTCCTTTTCAAAGACTTCTGTTCCAAGGCTAATCCAATATATCAGAAAAATAATAAAGACAAATGCTGGTGTGGAGTCATGACTGGAAATAATAATGACAAAAATTGCAAAATGCTGAATTTTCCCTGACCACATTTATCATGTTATTCATTGCATTATACTTTAAATGATGTCAGCGGGGTGAAATCGTACATTCTATTGAATTACAGGGAAAAATAAATTCATAAGCATTTTTTTTTTCTTTCTCTGTTTACAAAAGGAAAACATATACATAAATCAAACGTATCTTTCTATTCTTCCAAAACTTTCAAGGCCTCAACACGTTTCTAAGACAATGCAAGCTCAAGAAAAATTACTAAGTAAGTTCACAAAGAGCAACATTAAAAATATTCAGCATTATTGCTCTATTAGCCCTGCAGCATTTCTTAACGTGCTCCGACAAGACGGAATCTAGAGGAACGACGTTCGAGGAGGCAAAGGTAGCGGAGTGACAGGAGAGCTGCCTAAAGAGACAGCAGTTTGAAGTGGCTTTGTCACTTCCTTTCTGCCTGAATTCTACCCTGCCATTTCACAGCATTTCACAGTCGTTACCTCCTGGGAGAGACCAACCAACAAGACGTAGGCTACCCACATCCATAAGCTTCTTTGCCTGGTAAAAAAAAAAAAAGAGCACTGCAGCAAATTGTCCCATTGCTTGTTTTCCCTGAATGGTATCTGGGCACTGTCTGGGAAATTGGCAGCTGATGGGAACCAAGACCATGCTGGGAAACCTGCTAACAAATAAACAGTCCGGATGGTCACAGGCCAGGGCATTAACATCTCTCCCAGCTCTATTTTAATTACTAAAATAGTTGCAGGAGTTTATTTTAGGAGCTCTGCGTCCGCGTTGTGCTGCAATTTAACAGCTTTGATCGTGGGGGCCTCCCAGTCCTGGAATAACTGAATGCTGGTGGTAAGGAGAAAACAGAGATGCCCATCTAATTCAAATAAAAAACAGATATAAAAATATTGCTGAATAGACATTGATTTGATAGCTGCACTGATATAACTTTTAACCATATTCTTTTTTCCTTTTGAAAGTAAGTTTGTCAGTTTTCTGCAATCCAACTTGCCCCTTTCTAAGAGTCAAACATGGTGGCTCTCAGGCTTTTGCACAAGGAGTGAGACACCAAGGACTTGTACTTCATATTTAGGGCTGCTTAAAGAATATTTTGTTTGAAATTCTCTGAATTTCATAAAAGACTCTGAATTAAAAAATTGTATTGATCATATGCAGAGATGTAACAGAAAAAACTTTTTACTTAGCAAGCTATACTATTTGCTAATCTCTGCAGAACGGGGAGAAATGAGGCCCTTTATGTTTTAAGTAACATCAGGTAAGCATCAGAGTTAAAAGGACTTGTAGAGTATCACACCACTAGCCAAACGTCAAAATAGCTAATTTTTCTTTTAATCCTGAAGAGAAATCACAATAGGAATACAGGGGCTCTTGGTACATAGATGGAAAATAAATATACATATGAAAACATATGATACATTTGCAGTTCAGTTTTTCCCCTTCAGAGAAGATCTTTTGTCCTTGGCTAAAAGTGACCTGACTCCGTATTGACTTCTTGATCACAGAATCACAGAACCACAGAAGGGCAGGGACTTCTTTCACTAGAAAGAAACTTTAAGTTTCCTTAAAGCACTCACCAATCTGACCTTGAACATCTCCAGGGATGGGGTATCCACAACTTCACTGGGCAACCTGGTCCCATATCTCACCACCCTTATCGTAAAGAATTTCTTCCTTATGTCCAATCTAAATCTACCCTCTTTCACTTCAAGTTTCTACCTTTCTTATAAAACCCCTTTATATATTGAAAGGCCACAATAATGTCTCCCCGGAGCCTTCTCTTCCCCAGACTGAACAACCCCAGCTCTCTCAGCCTGTCCTCACAGGAGAGGTGCTCCAGCCCTCTGAGCATCCTCATGACCCTCCTCTGGACCATCCTCATGACCCTCCTCTGGACCCAATTCAACAGGCTCATGTTTTTCTTGGGCTGGGGATGCCAGAACTAGATGCGGTGGTCCAGGTCGTGTCTCATGAGCTTTACTCGGTTTAAAATTACTAAGAAGTCAATAGTCTTGGCTTTGGTGAATGAACCATATTAACATAAAAAAAATGCAATAAAATACTTTTCAGGAAGTCTGATTCATGACAATTTAACAACCATTGAGTAAATAGGGCTTTTTCTCTTTCATCTGGCACAAAGTTCCTTATTTACATAGAGGGCAAGAAAACATACAGTCTTTTTCCCTAAAAAAATGCCTTGCATGTAGTTTTCAGTAAGAGAAAGCTAAGTTTTCAAACAGAAAAGGTGTTACCACAGTAATAGGCCTCCTCCTTCCTCCCACATGTAACTCTTCCTCAAAATAAAGAGATCTATGGAGCTGGTAAAAAAAAAATAAATCACTGCTGTTCATCACATAACTTTAAAACGTCCATATCTGAAATGCTGGTATTTGAACCCATCATTTTTGTATATAGGTGCTAGAGGGAGGTGATGAGAGGCTGGATGTGAGTGATACCAACCACAGCACCTGCTGGCTCTTAGAACTGCCAAAATACAGCAGAGCTACCTAAGGCTGTGCAGCAACCTCCAGTGAAATTAGCCACGGTAAGACGTGCGAGGATAATACAGAGTGAAAAGGATGGAGATGGATGGGGTGTCCTTGCTGCGCTGGCTCAGGGAAGGTTTGGGGGAGAGCTCTGAGCCTTCTTAGCAGAAAGTAGGGAACTACATTCACTTCTTTTTATTTACACTCTCGTGTAAAAGATTTCCTCGGCTGCTCACTATGTCATCGTTGTATTCCTGGCATGAAGTCTTTGCGATAACCCTCAGGAGAAAAAAGATGTTGCCCTCGTCATCCTTTCCCCAGTTAGTTTGGGCATCTCATGGTACTGCAAAGATCACTGGTATGGGAATATAACTCAAAATAATGAAATACACATTAGTGCACTTTAAGGGCTACTTTAGCCATAACAATCACACAGGAGTTAATCCTTCTTAAAAATTTATTATTTTTCATTTGAAGACTGTGCCTGTTCCTCACAAGAGAGAAGACGAAAAATGTTTAAAACTCATGTACCAAAGTTGTGAAACTCAGCATTTTTCATAACATAGTTTTCTGCCACTTGAAATGTTTCCTGAAGATGAGTAGACACACAAAAGATTCATTCCCTTGCATAAATGAGAAAGCTTGAGGGCTGGGGGAAATGGGACGGAGGGAGGAAGGGAGGGGAGAGAAATTTTATTTGTGATTTAGCGAGGTCTGACTTTAATCTTTATACAAGTGCCTGAAATAATTCTAGAATAGTTTATTAACATCACAGAGATACATGAATTTTCTCCCCTGTAGCAGGTTTAGCAGCAGCTCTTACTGTACCTTCGATGTTGAAACTCAACAGCTGAGGCTGAAAATCTCCCTGTCATATTTTCTCCACTAATACCAGTAGGGACTGTTACAGAGTAAATAGCTAGTCAGTTAGAAGAATATTTTTTAAAGAAAATAATAGAATGACACTTTTTAAAACCCAGTAATTAATGTAGTGGGTCCATCTGGATGTCCTAATCAGAATTCTGTTTTTATTAGCATGAGCTGTTCTGCAAATAAATGGATATTTGTTTCTTTTCTTTCTATTTTGCTTCAGTTATTGTGCAAGAACAGTGCACACGAGTGAATACTGCAATGCAGAAGGATGAACAGTGCCCCCTAATATTCTAGGGCTTTTGTAATTTGGATCCCATCCCGTTGAAGTCAGGAGACTATGTTTTGTAACTGTGTATCAGGTATGCAACCAAATTAATCAGCAAGAGAACACCTATTAAGCTGAATGACACACAATATATGTAGGATCTAGAGAAAGCATATAAACTACTTTAATATTCTAAGAGACAAGCAGACATTAAAAAAAAATTAAGTGAAAGTGCTATATTATATTTATGTAATAGTTGATATCACAGTAATATTATTGTATTAAATTATTGCCATTCAGATACAGATTTACATGAATCAGTATGTATCATTAGCTCAATTCTACAATTTACAATGCATAACCCTTCCTCTGCATTAGTCCCCGGAGATACTGATTGCCCATGCATTTTAAATTTAGGTCAGAGTGGCAGGTAGAGTGAGTGTCTCTCCAAAGAGAATATTCTCGAATATTTGTCTCAAGATGCTCCTCTAAAGAGAAATTTTGATTCAGTATTTTGTCATCTAAAACGGTAGGTTTCTAGCAACAAGATCTGTTTTACCTACATTAAATTATTAAATCATTTTTGATCTAGTTTATTTTAAATACAATTCACTAAAATTCAGTATCAGCCACACTGTAAATTTAATGACTTGGCTGGCTGGCTGGCAACACCGAGAAGAAAGAAGGGCTCCCTCTTCCAGGCTACTAAATAAGTTCACCCAGAATCACTTTATGGCTCCAGCACAGCAAAAGGAGACACTTTCCTGAACACAATATGTACCTGAGCCATAACCAACCTCCCCAGCTGCTGGAAAATCGCTGCTCTTATAGGCACATTTTTTGGTAAGGAGTCCAAAGTATTGTGGAAGGGGCTGGTTCAGCTGCAGAACTCCTTCAGCATCCTCAAGAAGGGCAAAGAGCGTGGTTCCATTAAACAGACCTCAGAAGTCCCACAGGTCATAAACGAACTCATGTGCTTTTTAGAAACTCTGTTAATTTATGTGTAAATGTCTATCTAGAATGAACCAAAGAAATAACATGATCTAGATCCTTCTAGACATCTGAAAAGCTGACACATGATGTAAATAATTGCCCCCTTGCCCCCCTAACTCCGACCTCTTTCGAGCAAGCTACGCCTTGCTCATTCCCAGAAGCATTGATCAAAAAGATCTCGCCCATCTGAAGTTTGCCTCTAACATTATAAATTTTGATGTGATTTCTCCAAACTCTCAGTCTTAGAGAAGCATTATTAACAGTCTGTTCAGGACTTTTATTTGTCTCTTCAGTCAGTAAAAAGTTGACAGTTGCAGAAGGTTACTAAGAATAATATTGAATGCATTCCTTCCACGTGCTGCTTGCTGTGAAACATCTATCTGAAATCACAAACACACTTCCCACTCCTCCTCTTTCAACTTGGATGGCATTATTCCTGATTTACACTTGTAAGTAAAGAAAAACAGACTTTGTATAAACAGTGCTGCCAAATTCTTCACGCCAATTGACTTAATTCAGGACGGTTTAGGGCAATAAATAAGACAGGCCGTGTGTTCCCAGTGAACCATTCTTGTTTAAAAAGAATGGATTGTACAATATCTTCAAATAGATTAAAGAAAATAAAATAGTAGGAATGATTTTTCTTTTTCTTTTTAAATACAGCAATGGGGGAAAAAAAGTCAAACCCATACTGTGTGAAAAATAAACATCAATAGCCTTTGGAAGTGTTGGGTTTTTTTTTTATTATTTCCATAATTATAATTCACTTTCTATGACCAACTCTTTCAAAGAGAGAAAACAACTCTGACGAATCTGCAGTCTGGATTCCTAAATTGATTTTTTTCTTTTTTTCATAAAACAATTTAAATTCTGTTTTTCAATTTTATTTAATAAGTAAAGGGAAAGATTGCAAAATACGGAAGAGCCAAATAAGACCATAATAAAATGTTCAGATTTCTTACACGCTTTTTCATTTTTCAAATGGCTCCACGAAATATGGAAAACACCCGCCTTCCAGTAGTGCCACTTATCATGTTTGCTTGTATGAAAAACAAGTCACTGCATAAACTTCAGATATGTACTTAATACGAGAAAAAACATACAATTGTGCCTGTAAAATTCATGATGCTCTATATGTCAGAAAAGCTCACGTGCTTTTATTGATGTTTTGGCACTAACTAGCTCAAACATACCTTACCTTAGAATACAACTCCAAGACCAAACGTAACCAACCCTTGAGCAGGGAGACTGATGCAATTTTTTCTAAATTGGGAAATGAACACATTGATATGAAATGTATTGACTAATTCCTGATATTGGATAATTCCCAGTACTGGTGGCCTCATCTGACTTTCACTTCACCCTCTCCCTTTTCTCCTACCTACCAAAAGCAACTCAAACAGAAATCACGTCAAGTTTTAAATTGCTACCCCAGAGACAGGTGCATGAAATCGAGTAAAAATGACCGATGTCCTTTAAAGAGAAGGTCAATATTTTATATCTGTACTTAGCAGCTCGTAATAATTAAATGAGCCTTATTTCAAGATGCTGGTTTAATGAGAATGTGCAAATTAACTGCCAGTTAGAATGACATTCTCTCAGTGTTTTTATTACATCGACTCTTTACTGCTTGATATTTCTACTGTAAATTAACATTGAAGGCATTTTTTCAACAAAAGTTGATCCACTTTAATTTTCTAAACTTCAGGATGAAGAACTTCTGGCTAAAAATACTAGATTTTATTCTTCTTGTACTTCCTTCAAGGAGCACCTTTATTCTCATGATGGACGAACTGGCTATACGTAATTTATGTACATACCCAGATCTTCGGCTGGGCTAGATCCGTACAACCCCATTATCTGAGAGGGTGCAAAGTATCACCAAGTCATTTAGAAGACTCGGGAGGGAGGGACGGAGCTTCGCTGTACATTTTTTGTGGAGGTTAACTTACAGCAGTCTTCCTAAAGCATAATATTTACAAACCTCCTCCCCTAGCCACTAAAATTACTCTCTAACGTCCCAAACTCACTCATTCTTCTACCTTGTCTTCTCTTCTAGGAAATCTGAGACAGAATTTTAAAAATAACAAGATAAATTAGATGGCAGAGCTCCCATTTGCTTTAGTCAGGCCTAAAATGTCGTCCTTTGTGCCCACTTGCATACACACAAAAGCGACTTCAACTTTTTGTAATAGTGGCGTTCATCTCTATAAAACAGGGAACATTTATAGAATTAAAAATATGTATTTTTATATCTTTTATCAATGAGAAAAAGGAGTTGATAAAGGAGGAATCAAATCTCTTTCAGTAGGCAAAACCTGAAATTTTGAGCATAACTAATGGTCTTGTTAAAAGAAAAATTGACCGCTTAGTAATCTCACGGAAAACAAAGCATCAAAGAAATTTTGCAGAAAATTCTGCACCTTGATCTGTCTTTTGGATTACCTGAACTATTTTTAAATTGTAGTTCATAAGATGAATTCGTAAATATATCCCATGTTCCCACAATTATTCTTTTTTCCTTTGTTAATAGCACTTTCCCAAACAGCCTACTTCTCAGTTCGTACGGCATGTTTTAGTCGTCTTTCTTTGTTAAGTGGGAGCATTAAGCAAAAACCTCTTGATCTGTACTGAAAGTAAGATTAGTAAAAGAAAAAAGAACCTATGGCTTATATTGCACTGCCATCTTTAATAGCCTGGTGACAAATAGCACACTAAATTGTGATTCAGAGCAAAAGCAAAAGGATTTTTCCAAGGCTGACTACAAAGAAGTGCCTATGCTACAGTTACTGCATCCTATCAAAAGTGTTTTCTTCATCCTCTGCTGTTTTATGTTATTCCCGGCAATTCATCTCTTAAAAATGTAATTAAAACAGTTGTATTTGTGAACCACAAATATCTACATTTTCTACCCAAATACGTCAGACTCAGAGCCCCTCAATCACCGCAACGTCTCAAATTAATATTTCTCATTCTCCCATTGTCTTCTTTTTGGTAAAGCAAAGCGCATCATGCCTTTTAATAAAAATAAATGGATTCTAAATCTTTCGTGGCATTTCTAATCTAATGAAAGGACAAGGAAACAAATTGTCATGTTTCTTGTCATTTTCTAGCAAAGCCTTTGAAATAAACTTGTTCAGTGCAGACAGAGTAATGATGAAAAGCGTATAATGAAAACCTCAGCACTTTGACAGGTTTTCAAATACTCGCGTGGAAGCAGGAAAGGCAACTTCTCCTATGACAGTGTTGGCGAGATCAAAAGACACATTAACAGTGCAGCAATACCAAAAAAAAACCCAAACCCAAGCCGAGACAGTGGGTTGGGAAATAAAGGAGGAGGCTGCTGCCCTGCTCGGTGCCAGGCACGCCGAGACAGATTGCCAGCCGTGCAATCAAAGCCGTAGCACGTCCTGAATAAAAATCCCAGTGATTACAGAAATACGCTCCACCTAATATTCAGGTGGGCCGGAGCATCTACTGCAGATGGCCCTTTGATTTAAAACAGAAATCGTAAAGCAGAGACTTTTTACTTCCCCCCCCCCCCCCCC
>JAOXNO010000013.1:56897115-56907797 GCA_028565335.1 Limnodromus scolopaceus | reverse complement strand
CTCCATTAATCGTTACCCTTTGGGTCCTGTCACACAGCCAGTTCTCAATCCACCTCACTGTCCCCTCATCCAGCCCATGCAGTTCTGTACAGTTTATATTGTCTTGCTGATATCTAACAGACATATTTTATGACAGCACCGGGGAACACACTCGACGGTAGCCGATTGTCTAATTCTGCTACCCAGTTTATCTGGAAAACACACATTTCTTTCTTGGTCGGTTATATCTAAGCCTGATTACTGAGTAAGAAATGTACTTCGTGGGTCTGCCTCTTACCCGCACTGAGGAAAACTTCACACATTTCCAAATGCATCATAACTTCAGTTACCCACAAAGTAACCAGGCTGATAGATGGTGGAAAAAATCCAACAAAACCGTACGTGGGAGAAGCATTTTTCGATCAGAATCACAGACCAGAAGAGATTTCCTCATCTATCAAGGTCAAGAATTACACCTTCAAATTTGTCAGGTTTTTTCCCCTACTTTTTTTTTCTTTTTGTAAAATTGAATCATAACATTTTAATGGTCAAGAACCTCCTTTTAATTTCCAGCCTAAATATATTTACGATTGGCTTATATCCTATCTGCTCATGTGCCAACATTACCCCTTGTCTTGAAATTATTCTCACACCCCAGTCAGATTAAAAACATGAGAAATTGTTGAACATTAAAATGCATGGTTGCAAGCTGGAAAAAAAAAAAAAAAAAAAAAAGAACTGGGCTTAAATCAACCCATTTATAATAATAAAGCCGTAGGCCTTCTTTCAAACACATCGGGGGAAAAAAAATGGAAGTCAGGTTTTTCTACTGTATTTTTTTCATCTGAAAGGTGTCAAACAGTACGAATGGGCTACAGTTCAAGAAACCCAACAGGATGTGCACCCGTAGAAAGGTGGAACTACACTTGTACAGAAAAATCTTCTTATCCCTCCGGAAATAAACACAAGGTGATTTAACTAGTCATGTGTCTCAATCACCTTCATCAGAAACTGCCACCTTCTAGATCATTTGCTTTTGTTTGAAGTATCATTCTTAGAGGACGATGGTTCATACTTCACATGAGAACTATGCAAGCTTCCATAGTTTTCAAGTGTCAGAGTAAAAAAACTGTTCACATAGGATTAGTTTTCCTGCACCTGAGGGATTTATTAGTTCATGTAGGTGACACAACGTTTGGAACAAGGGAGAGATGACCCCTCTGACTCAACTGGTCACTGGTGACATTCACCTTATATACAGGTCAGCTAAGGCCTATGGATAACAGAAGTTCAATTTATACCTGGAAAAACAGGCACGAATGTAAGAGTTCATGGAAACTCTATGATAAATCTTTGTAATCTGTTCATTACTTAATTGTTTTCTGCAGCTTATCTAACTGCACAAGACTGTGAACCTTCCAAGTCAAAGTTTCTTGAAGTACTCTAAGTACCTGTGTTTTCCATGAAAACCAGAAATAAAATTTTTATGACATTCTTGGCAAAACTCCTTTCATCCAGTCCTGTCACAGAGGTATGATGGATGGGGAACTGCAGCCCCATTCTACAAATGTCACTGGGGAAAACAGCTGTAAGCTATTTATTTATGCACTAAATGACTACTTTTATTTCACTTGCAGAATTATTGTTTGCGTTGCCAATGCATGCAGAACTTGGTACATTAGGAGCACAGAACCTGCTCGTATGCCTCTTCTTCCCTCTTTCCACTAGATTACATGTATTTTATTACTACATTAATATACTCATATCAATTAATTGTGTCTATTCTGTGCAACCAGAGGTAGGAAAGGGACAATTATTCAATTCACTGTGTATCACGACCCTGCCCAATGGGGTTTGCCCCCTTTAGGACAGTGCTAGAAATAATCACGCAACTTTGTAATTTCTTTGGTCTTGAATTAAAAAAACCCAGGGTTTCCCCTCACTTGAAAAATGGCAATATTAAAGAAGGGCATGCTATCCACACACTGCAGTATTTCATAGGTCTGTTAGATGCACCAGTTTGCCCATTTCTCATCACTATGAACAGCATCAACTACGGGCAGCCAGACATATAAAACATGTAGCCAGAGACTTGGGTACCCTAAAAGGATCAAGCAGCCTCTGGTGAAGAGCTAGATATTCATGTCAGTTTAGGACTGGTTGGAGCACAGGATACTCCTCAGAACCATCCCAAGCCTGCTCAAAATGACGTCCAGCAATTCTGTGTCCCCAGAAGGATATGTCTTTGGCCATGGTTCACTAGAGTACAAAAAACGGTGCAAACCAAACCAAAAAACCCCATAGCTGTAATGGTTTTAATAGATTAAGTGTTCTGTCACATCAGCTGCTCATCTGGCGGGGGGGGGTTGGACTAGATGATCTCCAGAGGTCCCTTCCAACCCCATATGATTCTATGATTCTCTGATTCTACGATTCTCATGGCTAAAGATTTCACCAGACAGAAAGAGTGTGTTTGAGAAGCTGGATTGGATTAACCCCAAAAGCCTGTATATGCTGTAGACATGGAATGTGAAGAATGTCAACAATTCTCCTTCTGTCCAATGTTAAATAAATAGCTATCTCCCCCCGATTTACTGGTCACCAAAACGTACTGAGTAGTAAACGAAAGGGGAAAAAGTATGCTAGGAAGACACTGTGCGTCCTTCAGGCACCACTGATGAACACTTCCATTGCAAATCCGTTGTCATAGCCTGAAAATTCTCATCAGACAACAATGACATGCTGTACTTGAACAAGCTCCTCACTGTACAAAATCACTGAGAAAATTAAATAACTTCCTACTCTGGTCAGAAGTACTTACAATACAAAAATTAACTACAGCCATTATCTCGAAACGTGCTCGCATGAAAAATGTCAAAAGTGTTCTGTTCTACACGACGAAAGCAAAATTTAGCTAGTGAATCACTGAAACTTCCAAAACTACAGCTTCCACAACACATCTACTTCTGTTCTAGCCATCCTTACTTACACAGGTGTTTCTTGATGTACATAAAAAATAAATAAATAAAATAGTTCTAGAACCACGTGTTGGTAAACTCCTGGGAGATGTTGTTTCTCCAGATTCCTAGTGCAATTCGACCTCTCTCTAGTAAAGTTCTTCTCAAATGGCGCAGGGAAAAGAAGACTCAAAATGTCAATGATATTTTTCTTGTGTATGATTTATAAATCACATGAATACCTTTTGCTTGCTTGCTTTCCGGTAGATAGATATATTGTTAAACTCTATTACAATGAAATCATAACATTTTATGGATCTGCTTTAAGGTATCCCTATGACCACGTTTTGAAATGAATGTTGTGAATTTCCCTTTTGTCCACTTCTCCCAGTTTTCTTTTGCATCCCAAACATTAAGTCACATATAACTTTTGGGTTTTTTTTTCTTATTTCAAAAATAAACTTACTGAGGCAGAAAACTTGTACAGAAAGGCAGTCAGAATACTCGATACAGTAGCAATGGAACAACAACAAGGGGAAGCAAGTCTGGGTATCTGCTACTTTGTAGTCCAGATTAATCCGGAGGCAAGTGCTGGGAAGTATTTTTTCCTTTTTATGTTAAGAGTATTCAGTGGCAGATTTTGTCACCCAGTCCTACGAGCCACGTACAGCACGTTCAAGCAGCAGTGATGACTTCAGTTAGTCCATGAAGATGGCTCTGAGTGTGAGCAGGAGTACTGGCGTCTGATCTCAACAAGGAGAGGATGTGACTCTCCATTAGAGATAGTCTGTTTTCTTCTTACTTCAAAAATGGATTTCAGTATGGAAAATGATAATCTAGCTTGCGTTATTAACAAGTTTGCTGAGAAAGAAAGGCAATAAAAATAAGCCACTAATGAAATTTTCAGGTCTTTAACTGTAATTCTTCAACTCCTTGACACCACTTTAACACAGTAGCAGTGGGAGTTGTTCTGCCAGGATAAGCACTGGCACTTAGCAAGGATGCACACAGAGCCACTTTATTTATGGAGGAAACTCATTGCTACATCAAAGAAGGTACATAACATCGTGGCCCCACAGAATCAAAATGTTCCACATGCTCCCTACCCATTGGAGCATGTTTTCCTCTAAAGCACCAGAGAACCCAGGCACATAATCCAAAAAAATCCCAGGAAGATCAGGGAAATTTATCCCAGAACATAGATAGTATAGGAATTACTTGCCAAGAGCAGTAAAAGCAAATATTAAAATTGCAAAGATTGTCCACCAGGTGGCATGTGAGCCATACAGTGTTATGAGCAGCAATACTGTAAATGCACACAATTTTGCCTTGCGCAAGACAGTGAACCTATCTGATTGGTCTGGGGCCAAATAAACATCTATAATTACCCAGAGCAATTCACTAGCAGTATTTATTTTCTGGTAAGGACTACTTTCATTAGTTAAGCTCCCTAAAAGCGTTCAACGATAAGTCAAGCTTCTTACCAAACTATTGGCCATTGTGGTTTGAGCATTAAATGTCACTTAAATGTTTTTTGTTCTTTTTTTTTTCCTTTGTGGTTAATTCCCATTCTTGGCAGTACCACATCAATCAGAGCTTTTACAGTTGAACGAGTTGTAAGGACAGAGGGTTTTGGCAAATGCACAGACAGACAGTCAAAGCACAGAAAGCAAAGCTTCCCAAGCGCTCTATAGCTCAGATCATAACTGATTATAAATTGACAATCACAAATTGATGGAAGATAGCCCCGGCTTTACCTACTCCAACCAAGATGGAAAGGACTAATACCTTCTCACAGTCATGATTATTGCACAGAATCACATGGGGTTGGAAGGGACCTCTGGAGATCATCTAGTCCAACCCCCTCCCAAAGCAGGGCCACCCAGAGCAGGTCCCACAGGAACGTGTCCAGCTGGGGTTGGAATGTCTCCAGAGAAGGAGACTCCACCACCTCTCTGGGCAGCCTCTTCCAGGGCTCTGCCACCCTCAAAGGAAAGAAGTTCCTCCTCATGTTTAAGTGGAACTTCTTATCCTCAAGTTTGTGCCCATCTCCTCTTGTCCTATCCATGGGCACCACTGAAAAAAGACTGGCCCCGTCCTCTTGATACCCAATAAGCATTGATCAGATTGGCCCTCAGTCTTCTCTAGACTAAAAAGACCCAAGTCCCTCAGCCTCTCCTCGTAAGGGAGATGCTTCAGGCCCCTCATCATCTTTGCAGCCCTCTGCTGGACCCTCTCCAGCAGTTCCCTGTCCTTCTTGAACTGGGGAGCCCAGAACTGGACCCAGTGCTCCACATGGGGCCTCCCCAGGGCAGAGCAGAGGGGCAGGATGACCTCCCTCCACCTGCTGGTCACACTCTTCCTGATGCCCCCCAGGATGCCATTGGCCGCCTTGGCCACACGGGCCCATTGCTGGCTCATGGGCATCCTGTTGTCCACCAGGACTCCCAGGTCTTTCTCCTCAGAGCTGCTCTCCAGTAGGTCAGCCCCCAACCTGTCCTGGTGCAGGGGGTTATTTCTCCCCAGGTGCAACACCCTATGCTTGCCTTAATTGAATTTCATCAGGTTCCTCTCTGCCCAACTCTCCAGCCTGTCCAGGTCTCTCTGGATGGCAGCACAGCCCTCCATCCTGTCAACCACCCCTCCCAGTTTTGTATCATCACTAAACTTTTATATATATAAACTTTTATATATATATATATATAAACTAAATATTTTGCAAATTTCCAGCGGGTAAGTCAGCGGTTTACTGGCTTTGGCTCTGAGATGAGGGCAAATTGTTTCATTTGCGACACTCGAGCTTCTTCATCAACAAAATAATTTGGGATTCTTACTATCCTCCACTGTGAAACTCATCACTAAGCAGTTCTAATAAGTAGTAGTATAATTAGTCCAGATAGAGCAATCTTTTCTACGGGTTAAATACTGCCAATTAGCCAATTACCTTTTAGAAAGTCCTCTGTCCTGTGTATTCACACAGGTCTTGTTTCTGTCACGCTGGAAACCCATCAGCCCAAGCAGGGTAATGACACTAAATCTACAGCCGAGGATGGAGTAACATCATTACTACGTATCATTTATTATTTCACTGTATTCTAGGTATACCTAGTAAACACAAGAAATGTAGACAACGTTTTATAAAAGCAGTATTATAATGATGATTAAAAAACCTGAAGATTTTTTATTGTTATTAACACTGCGTATGTATTTCTGCTTTTGCCTTATTCAGCTGAGGAAGACCTTACCCCCCAGGTATTCTTGACACCGTTTTCTCCCCTGGCATCCCTGTACTTCTCACTATCTTTTTAATGATTTCTGTGGCTTTTAGGTTTTTTCTGTCTGCTTCCGAGTTATTTCTGTAAACTTCCATGTCAGAAAACTGCACTTTTATTGTGTTCTTTAATGTCTATACAAAAGAATCTGTGCCAAAGACGTCTTCTCACTGATATTAATGTTCATCCAACTAAGGAATCTCACTGTTTTTCATCAATTCTCTACTAAACAGTTTCAACCCACTACCGGCAACAAAAAATTAACAGAGATCATGGGCTGATACTTCTGCAATTGCATTCATGCAAAGTTTCTGCTTTTTTCCAAGAAAAAACAATGTGCTTTTGAATGAGTGGATTTTCTGAACCTAGAGATTCTGAAATAAATAACAGAAAAAACCCCACTAAAATTGCAGAAAAAGAGTAATTGTGGTTTTTCACTACTATTGTTGCAACGCTTGCTTGGATAGCCAAGACGACCACAGCCTCACTCCGCTGTGTAACACATTGCATAACTGACAATTACATCCCCCCCTATAAAAGGGCATTAAAATCACATTTGAAAACTCAGAGCCTACTCGGAAATCAGTCTGCATTCTCTGCTTCCCTTAGCTCAAGCGATATAATGAAACCTAATCATCAGTGACAGGAACGAGCGAGGGAAAAGAAGGATCCCCAGTTTCCTACAACCCTTCTGAAACTGTTACTCTCAGGCCTGATTCTTGCTTTTCCCTCTTTGAAGTTAAGCAAAGGTAGTAAATAGCCTTGAAAAAAAATTATGAGCCCTTCCTCATTTCTTAGAGAGTCTTGGTTTCTTCTTCCACACTTCTGTTGTGTCCTGCTACGAAAACAATGTTAAAAAATGCATAAAGTTACTGATTTTCTTGGGGTGACTGCTAAGTACTCTAACTAGGCAATATTATACCATTGACACTTCAAAGCTGACTCTTAGCTATTCTCAGCTGCTCTTCTTAGTATCGTTGGGTTTTCACACGAGAAAATCATCCAGATCAACTCTTCCGAATGCAAGCAGGCTAAAAAAAATTGCAATCAAAACAGGAACTCTAGGTAAGTTTTCAGAAATGACTAGACATGTTCCTCTTCAATCCGTACGAGCGAAAACGGTACCTTGCAAATAGCGACCCTGCTCTTTCTGCTGTTTCCATCATTTGCAAACTGGACACATTTGCTGCCCCTCAGGAATAAGAGTTATGGGCTTTTTTGGAAATACCGAGTACTGAATATCAGCCCTACCGAGAAGACTAATGCTTGTCACGTTATTTCAAAAGAACAAAACAAATCGCACACTGATTCATTTTCTATTCAGGAGAAAGACAGGTGTTACTTTAAGAACACAAAAAGGAAAAAAGAAACTCTGCAGCAAAATACAAGCAGAACTTTGATGGCCAGCGAAGGTTTTTACTACATTTTTTCCCCCTCTCTTCCATTCACTTCCTCTCCATCCTCACCCTAATGCTGCCTGCCGAGAGCACGACGGTCAGATGTTGTGGATTCCGAGGCAGAATCTTTTTAGTTGGGATCACAGAACGTGAAATGTTGCTGAACTCTCAAAAACAGGGAAAAGGAAAATCTTTGAGTTTAGTCTACACAAGGGATACTTTAAGGAAAGAGATTTAAGTTAGAGGTTTACAAAAGCACAGAAGGCAGCTGAGTCCCAACGCTACTGATTGTCAAAAGAATGAGGGTTGTTGGGTTTTTTTAAAGCAAAAACATAAATCATAATGTTTTTTCTCAGCTACAGAAGGAAAAAAAAATAATTGGAGAAGAGAAGGATGTTAAGCAGGAGTTACAGCTGTTGGAATTCCAAGAGGGCTACACAAAGTTAGTAATTCATCTTTCAAACACAACTCTGTCACACTCCTAGTTGGGCAGATCATGCCTAGGGTGGGCCAGATGGCTTTTCTAATGAACTGCATATGCAGTAAGCTAAAAAATAGCCGTGTGCTGAGATGATGTTGAAGCCAAACCACCAAATTTTACATTGGATGCAATCACAAAACGCCCTAATAATCACTATGAAAGACAAGGAATTTATTACTTTGATTCCAAATGGAATAAAAAGAAGCCAGGAAAGAAACAAAGGCAGTTTTGGATCAAGATGAGAACAATCTACCCACCAGAATGAAAATAAGCTCGACACGCAGCTCTCGAGTTTCTAAACATGAATGTGATGGTCATATGGGGACACCACCTCCCCCACGCCTTTGGGTTTTTTCCTAAAGTGTTTTCTACAAGATTTCAAGATGATTTCAGGGGCTAGCGTACACTGGAAATGCCAGGCAGATAACTATGATCGATATTTTGCTTTCTTGCTTTTTGAATTCATCTGGAAAAGAAGCAATTAATTTCCACGTGTGTGTGGCACACTCTGTGCGTGATGCACATCAACTCTTCCAGATCTCCATAGGAAACTGCTGGCCCGGTGCCTCTGAAGGCTAAACTATAACACATCCCAGCTGTGGACAAACAAATGGCTTTGGCACTTCACAAAAGGGTTTCTTTTGATGGAAAATGTATTATTGTCTTTTCTGTTAAGCACAACAAAAAGTTATAATGAGGAGGAATGAACAAAATATTAATTAGAAAATGCTGGACTGATACAACATATTAAAAGGAAATTTTATTCAACAGTAGCAACCTTTTCATCTGCTTAGGAAAAAAATCTATTAGTTCTTAATAGGAAACAGAGAAGGAAAATAATGTCATTAATATTAAAAAAAAAAAAATCAAGCAGATGACACATTGGTCGAATCTTGAGAATTGAGGGGAAATTGTCTGTAATTTCCTCCCATGTGCCCCAAAGTCATCAGGAATTAGTGATACAATTCTGCCCTAGCTGTGGCATTGGATTTGTGGAGATGGATTCTTAGATAGCACAACTCTGGAAGTTTCTCCTTCCTTAAAATGGGAAAGGTTCCCAACAGGGGCCCACAGGATAACCCTCTAACAGGATTCCCAGCACTGAGAGCCAGCTCCTGCCTGCAGGAGAGGAGTGGAAAGCCTAGAAAGCTTGTTTCCTTCCTTTCCCATGAGTAGAATAAAGGCACCTGGAATAAGCCTAGCTCTCCTAGGTGGACTTGTCCAGTGACCAGTTCCTACAAAGCCTTCTATACCAAATACCAAAGGTTAAAAACCAAAACTGTTCTGAGGAACTTGGAATGGAGCAGCCAAACATGGATGGTTGTATGCTTTAGCCAGATACCATCTTTTTTCAACAGTACCACAAGGGATCAATTTAAACATGAGCAGAGAGGGCCCATGAAGTTCTCTTAATGACTCTTGATTCCATATATATATATAAAAAACATGCATATGCTCTTTCTTCTATGATCACATTCAATGCACATCTAAGCATTAAGTTCAGCCTATATATTCAGCTTCTGCAGAATGGGGACTATAGCTTTCTAAAGCTCAGTACGAAAATACAGCAAGAAATGGTTTACTGCAACATGCAGGGGACTAGAGAGTAATTTCAATAGATTTAGTTCAAAAATCTAACAGAGATTCCTGTGTAGAACTTTCATATGGACTGCTGAAACAAGCAGAATGAACAAAACTTGGCAAAGGTAATGAAAATGTAAACCAGTTATCATATATTCTGGACATAAAAAGAAATGTACTTTGATTCTTACCAAAAGTTAGAGAACAAAGTTAACAACCACAAAGTGGCACATGGTTAAAGAGACAGCTTATGAAAGTAAGTAGTTTGTTAAAAGAAAGCCTTGCAGAGAGAGCTAGAGGCGAAAATGGCACATTTTTAGTGTCACTCTTACAATAGCTAAACCAGCTTAATTAGTGATGCACAGTAATTGCTGTTTAGAGAGTGACATTTCATTGTCTGCAAAATACATTAGTAAACTGCAGGGAAGATTAAATGAAACTAATTGCAACTTAAATACAATATATACTTTTTGAGTATTGTGATTCTAGATGGTATGCTACAGGATGCAATGGAATGGAGTAGAATCCTGGAAATATCTTCAGGAAAGGTACCAAGGATGAAGGACAACGTATGAAAAGAGTGAAGGGAAATATATGGTTAAGAAGATAGAACAATTCAGTCCTTCTTTCCAAGAAGACGACCTCACCATAAGCAGGGTCATAGCAAATGTCCCTTGGTGCTTTGGTGAGGAACAGTGAGGAAATCCTATGTGCTCTCTACATCCCTGCAAAGCTCATGGAGAGGGAACCAAAAGCCTTTCTTTCACTTTGGGCATCCCCACAAACAAATTAATGTGCACCGTATAAACACCCTTATTTATACAGTCTGAATGAACAGATGCATTTTGGCACCAACGTACAGAATGGTACAGTAGTACCTTCCTTACTCTTTCAGGACTCCAAATACTACATCCTAAAGGAAAGGGGACTTTCCAGGGGGTTAGATGAGATCTGAAGAGCTTCCCACAAACTGAGGTAGGCAAATAACTCTCAGAAAGGTTAAAGTCACAAATGA
>JAOXNO010000013.1:56762518-56811385 GCA_028565335.1 Limnodromus scolopaceus | reverse complement strand
ATAAAACTTAAGTAAAAAAAAAACAACCCCCCCCCAAAAACCAGACCCTAGGCAGTCTTTTAACATAGCAGTTACTAAAATGGAAAATGAAATTTTAAAAGTTTTCCTAGCATATATAACATATATAACATAGATACCTATATATTCACTCATAATAGCTCTCTGATGTCGCTGGGAAGTAAGAAAATTTGTACAGATTTATTACATCCTATACTGTATATTAATCACATATTATATTTCACTGAAGCTTGCAACTTTGGAGATGCACACAGATTTTGAAAAGAGTGCCTTGAAGTGACTCAAGCATATTGTCTTTTCATTTTATTCCTTAAATGGCTGCACTGAGGAAAGAGTCCTGCCAAATGGCCTCTATTCAAATTTGGATACTTCCAAAACATTTAAAAATTAAAGAATTCTCTCTAAAGTATTTAACGTGCTGGATTCCGAACTAGTTTCCTGGCAGAATTTTAGTATCACTGAAGTCTGAAATTCATTCAGATCTATGCAAAGAGACCATAAAGGACAAGATCCTGTGATTTCTGCCCAATCACAGCATACTGGTTTCTCAGTCAGCTGGAAACAAAGAACACACACCTGATGAGCACGCCCCTAGTTTATTCCTCACACTCTTCACCATGCACTTCCAATGTCGTAATCCACTTATTACCATGGAAGATGATACCATAAAATTTGGATTACAGAGACGGACGAGGACCATGAGCAGATCAGTCTTTGATTCTTAGATGATCATCAGTTGTGAATAAAAGCCAGTAGCTTTTATTTGAAAATTGTTTTGAAACTTTTGAAATTTTATTTTCAACTAAAATTTGAAAATTTTATTTGAAAATTTGAAAATTTGAAATTTTATTTGAAAATTTGTGGTTGAAACCTTCGTTTCAACCACAACAGAGGAAAAGCTGAGCCTTCTTTAGGCAAAGGAACTGACAGTGGCTACAGTCATACTTGGATATAAAATAATGAGGCAGCAAATGGCTTGAGAAAAAACAGGACTGCTTGTAGGGTATCTATCTCATTGATTTTAGGCTGTGTAAGGAAACAGGCTGCTAAGGACTTTAAATACAAGGAAAGAAAGATGCAAAAATGTCAGCAATTACCCAATACTTGATTTATCAGATTTCTGAACCTGCTTCAGTACTCAGTAAGCGTTCAGCATAAAAAAGAGTACTGAAGTCATTTGCAAGAGGACATACTTATGTGAGTCACTTCATAGTTTCCTTATTTTGGAGTATGTTTCAATGAGCAAATTGCTGGGAATTCCAACACAGCATCAGAGCTGTGTTCTGTTGTCTTAGATTGCATGTTTGGTGCCGCAAAGGTAAGAAACAAAATAAGGCACAAAGATAGCATGGAAAAAAAGCAGCTGACCAAACCAAGCTTTTGCTTTATTCTGTCACAGCACGGTGTATCACCAGCTAGCTAAGAAATGAATTTCACTGCAGCCACTCAAAAAAATTCTGCTTATACTTTCTTTATCAGTACCTCAGCAATGCAGCTTTTAAGCCTGTCCAGGTAACAATTTTGTTTCCCATGAAAAATATATTAGAAAAGGCTGACATAAATCTCTGTACAACATAGACCAAATCATGCAAAATGTAAGAGCATTTTTTCCCAAGAAAAAAAAAGAAAAAGAGTTTTAGGGTCATGCAATTACAGCACATACTTTTTGCTCTGGTGACGCACTTTAATGCACCTTCAAGCATGTTTTTAAACATGAGTTTAGAAGTTTAAAGAAAAATTAGTATCTGACACTCAAGAGCTGGTTTTGACAAATGGAAAAAACAGAAAAATACAGTAATGGGAGTGAAGGGATAGAGCTTGTGACTGGTTTGTTATTCCAGTCACTGAAAGGTTACATGACTTGGTCTTTATCATGTGCAGCTTTCCTCATCCCTATTCTGCCTGATCAGTGCTCTCTCTCTCCACCTATTACCTGGTCCAATAAGTCTGTGCATCCCTGCCAGTAACTCAACTTTTCCATGATTTTCATATTTTGCCATGAGTGGAGAGGATTCTGTTTATTCTCAGACATTTCTTCCTACTGCAATCGTGGAGTGAGACATGCAAAATCCATGCAAACAGGAATCGGTAAACTTGTTGTTGTTGTTGTTAAACTGCTGGTAACACAAAAACTACAGTACGTGCAAGGGGTTCTGGTGTGTTTCCTGGGCTGCTGCTACATAGGGATGACAGGATCTCTTTCTGCACAGCCTGCGTGCTCTTATTATAGTAAAGAATGAAAAATAGGTATTCATAGCATGTAACACTATGGGCCCTCATAGTACATATATAAATAACATTTCCCATCTTACTTTCCCTTAACTTCTACTGATACAGCTTTTGCTTCTCTCCATCTTCAGGCTCAGAGCTCCTTTCCTCCTGCCACTTTTGCCCATTTTCTCCCTCCCACAAGGCCAACTTATCCTGTTTCTAGTCATAAACTCACCGCAATCATCTACTTCTACTGCTCTTGCTCTTCCAATGAATGTTTCCAATGAAAATCCTGAAACCAGACAAATTTTCTCCAGGAAATTTGCTACATCCTGCAGTCTTTCTACTTTTCTAGCTAGAGAACACTACTTTCAAATTTGAACCTGACCTCCAAAATTTAAGTATCTTCTTATGTCGCTTTGGATTTCTATACAGGAGCATGTTTACTTCTAGCAAGAAAAGTACTGACAAAATAAGAGGAGTGCTTTGATTCCCAGTTGCCCTCCTTTTCCCATTCTTCTCCTATAACTCTCTTGATCACATCAGAGAATCCCTCCACTATCACCCAGCATTTCTGTCCTCAGCTTTCTAAACCCACTCATTCCTGGTTTATTTGTTCTTACTCTTTTCCTTAACCTCTTTTCTTGCCCTTTCTTTATACAATACATATGTGCTTTAGATAAAACCCTTCCTTAGAACTTTTGCCTTAACTTATCCAGAGTACTTAGCATGTAATGGCTGATATGCTATGATATGATATGGAACATATGCCAAAAATATTCTTGATGTTCCTAGTTTGTTTCTTTTCAACTTCACAGATTTATACCCAACTCTAGAGTCCTGAACCATGACTACTACGCTGGTGAAATAAATATTACACTTTTTAAATCCCCAGAAAGGTCACACACTACTCTATTGCCCAGCACTTTAAAAAGAAAAGAAAAGAATTTCCTCCTTTCCTCGTTTCAAAATATCTAGCGGTATTTCATGACTGTAGTTCAACGGGAGAGTAAGGTCATTCAAATAAAGCTAAAAAAAGTCAACTTTCAGTTAGTTTTGCAAAACCATTACTGATTACTGGGATGAAAAGCTTCTTCCAGAAAAAGAAACGCAAGAAACTACCTACCTACAATGCACAAATCTGATGTTTTAATGTGCTGCCACTATATAGTCAATACAAGCTGACATTTCTAACAGCCCAAAGTTATTACCATTTATTTCTTTGCTTTCCTTATTCATAGATTTTATGCTATTTTAAAATCTTGTCCAGAAGCTACAAGAATAAATCAGAGAGCAAGATGTAAATACTGAGAGCTTCAGGTTACATTACCATCCTTAATAAGTTTAAGCATCCAGGACACACAGTTGTGCCTGCTCATCTGGGCAAGTCCCCACGCGCTGCTGATGTGACACAGCAACTTGAGCAGAGTGCCCCGTTTGACAACATTAACATTAGATCCAACACTGTATTTTAAGTAATCTTAAAACTAAGCATAACCATAAGCAAAACCATAAGCAACTATATGATTTAAGCGCACATCGAAAAAATACAGGATCACAAAATATTTTGGAAAAAATCTTATCGATTATACACAGAAACACAATGAACAGCTGCAATTTCAAGACTAAAATTTCACTTGGCATGTTCCATGAATGCACCTGATGTAATACTCTGCTTCCTAAAAGACAATAAGAGCATGTCTCTATCAATAACATCAACCCAGACTAACCATGGAGTGACTGGGGATTTTCTCAGCACGCACGTGTAGCTTGGAGAGCACTTTTCATTTACCGTTCTTCGTGTTATTGCACCTCCCTCTTTTTTTTTTCGTAAATAGACTGCCAAACACAATTCAAAGGATCTCATTGTTTGGCACCAGATACAACAGGATGCTAGAGACTGGACTGAGGAATCCAAACTCATCGCTTTTTTTCATCAAAGCAAAATTTAAAGTCACATTCCCACCAATCCCTCCAAAGCAGAACACTAGCAAAACTGTTCTAGTTGACTGGGAATTTAATTTTCCACAAACTGTTGAATCACCTCTACTTCCCTCGAATTTTCAAAGGAGAACACTCTTTTTCATGATTTAACTGTATCTGCCAACAATCTGTTTTTCCATTTTCCCTAGTCAAAACCACTAAATTGTCTTGCTTTTGGTTGTAGCTTGCTATAGCTTGGGGGCAAAGAAACACTTCCACCATGCTTGAGAAGACTGAACTGGAGAGCAAATATGCAACTGCTTTCTGGATTGGCTTCAGAATTGCATTTATAAAATCTATCGCCCACCTGAAGATGAGAGTGCTGTGCCATACCACTAGGCACAACATTCTCCCTGTAAATTTGTCACTATTTCTCCTAACTACTCAATCTTGAAACGAGAGGTGGAAATATTTGAACAGAAAGATTTGTGTACAGCAGACAACCTAAATGACTCAAGCCAATGAAAAGTGGAAGATTAAGCTTTTATTGATGTTCACGTAAAATAAGACTCTTCCCCGACCACTTTAATTATTTATATGTACAAAGCAAGTGAAGCTATTACAGTTCTTGGAGCTATTCAAGACTTCTCTTGAAGACATAAAGATCCTTAATACTCTGACAAGGCCCTGAGCAAACTGATGCAACTTTGAAGCTGTCCCTCTTTTAACTGCCCCGTTGGACCAGATAGTATCTGGAAGTCCTTTAAAATCTGTTTTTCCCCCCTTTTTGTGATTCTGATTTTATAACACATTACATATGCTTTGCACAAGCAAAACTGAATATACAGAGACAGGCAGAAGAAATTTTTATCACGATGGATCAAATTGTTCACAGGTCTAGGGAACGAGAGCATCTTACAACACGTCTGTTTTCTTCACAACTCATATTCCATCTTTGTGTTTCTGCCATCATAATCCAATGACTGCCTATAAATAACATGCCGGTAATTATTATTATAGCTATCTGTTAAACACGAAGTAGCTGCTTCATTTATGTGGGGAATATGAATTCAACTAATGAAGTCAGTCTAATGTTACTGATTTACAGGAAACGGATTCAGACTTCGTAACCACATCATACAAGTTTGTAAGTCTCCTCTCCTGAGCTATAATTGTACCATACTTCCAATTTGCCTGTTGGAGTATCTTCAAAAATAAATTCATAAATAAAGCAAGCTGCTGAGATGACATTCTCTGTAGGGATCCTTGGCTTGTGAGTTTGCTCCTGCACACATTACAAAATCCAACTTCATACGACGCTCTGAGGCCCACCGTGACAATAATTTCAGAAGGATTCAACACAATTTAAAAACGCATTGATGCCACTTTGTAACTGATGTAATTATTTCACAAAATAACAAACACAGTGTTATAGTCACAAAAAAGTGGTATTTATGGGTAGCTGTTATTGCCCCATATAACAGGAGCTTGTCTTGAACTTTCGTACAAGACCTGATGGCAGTGTTGGGCTTTATACTGCAAAACCCCATTTGCAATCTTCTCTGAAAATAACATTCAGTTCTGGCTATTTCTCAATTTTTAGGATACTAAAATAATGTACACCTCCATGGATCTTATCCAAATTTAGAGACCTATAGCAGTACGCCTTGTGCAAACAAAATTAACATAAGAGCACCTGACTACTTCCTTTACTTTTCGGTGCAGCTCAAACTACTGCTGGTTTTTCACCTCCACCTCCGCTTTTTGTAGAACCACAAGAAAGTCAATTTATGATGTAACGAGAATGAATACGCCATCATTTTTCCAGAGCTCTAAATCCCTGAACAGATTTTTACTTAAGTACTAGGGCTGAATTTCAACATTTCTTCATGTTTTAAGTATATAAAGAATTCTGATGAAATAACAACAGTAGTGAACGTTATTTAAATTCAGTGGCAACCGACTATATTTAAAGTAATGAAAAGATCCACAGGGGTCTTCGCTTTCTAGGGACCAGCATTTCAATAACACACTGAATTTTAGCACTCAAGGCCATATTCTGGCACACTCATAAGAGGTTCTATTTGTACAAAGTTATTAATCACCTATTTCTATATGCTTTGCACAAGTGAGAACACACAAGAATTAAGTAGCACAAGTGACAAATAGCATGCCGTCCCCCATTCACTGTTTATGTTTTGAAGTGGTTTCATTGCTCATGAGAGGTGGCAGAGTGACAGCCTCGCAGAACGCAGTCTTTGTAAGTGTGTAAGTGTAAGAAGTATACGAAGGGCTGGGGCAATACACATTCGTTGCCCCAACAATACACTTCTGAGGTGCTTGCTTTAGTGATAGTAGTCAGACTTCTTTTACATTAACTTAAAGGAAATTATTCTGCAACTGTGCCATACTGGATATAATCTTCATGAAGCAAAGATCAGAATTAGAAAGAAATCAATAGGTAAGAACTTTGCCCGTTCAGTGATTGATTCTCTTGTCAACTACAGTGGCTTCCTCTGCCCATAATTTGTTCTGGAAACACAGCCCTTGACATTGGTTTTGCTGTTCATCTAATCACTTTTACCTCGATGAGAAGGCTGCTAGTACAGGTTTTTCAAACCAAACAGAAAAAGTTTTAGAGTTTAGATAAGTAACTAATAGTGTGTTAATTACTTACATGAAGGTAAACTTCCTCACTCTGTCCACAACTAACCTCCCTGTCTTCAACGTGGCTTGTTAGTTCCTACCAAAGTACTGCAGATCAGGCTTAGCCTCAAATGCGGTGAACCCCAGCGAGATACCTACAGCAGCACCGCAGGGCTACTCCAACTTTTATCTATACCTTCTGAGGGACTCCTGACCCTCACTTCATGACAACGTGGCCCCACCAGTCAAACTAGTAAGTAGCACAGTACTTTCTGAAAGTGCAGAAATGCCTTGCACAAGACAAAGGAAAATTCGAGTTGTTCTTTGAATCTACCTTCCCCATGAAAAAAATGAAAATTCATTCCTCTGCCTTCTCTCTGTCCTTTTTTCCATAACAAATCAGGAGTGCCGGACTGTACAAGTGGCACGAAGGAAGTGACACGGTTCCGACAGAAAAGGTAGGCCTGTTTTTCCAGGAGGAGGAGATCAGATCAGATAGCAGATGCTGCAAACACAGAGTAATATGACATTCCCCATTTTAAATGTAGAACATTCCTACATAGAATCCTGTTAACCTTCTCTCACAAGGTTGTCAGCAACCTACTCACAACAGAGATCAGATGCTCCATAGGAATGCTCTACGACGTATCATTCAAGTTTCTGGATGCTTCCCGCATCATCACATTAGGTTAAATCAGCTTTTTCAGGAAATAAGGGTAAACACTGACTCCAGATAAAATCCTCCTCAGCAAATTCTTCCTCTGAGGAGGCTGAATCACACTCTCATGAAGCTTGAGCATCCTCAGTTTTCATCTGGGGATGTGCCTTGGCAGGGCGACTTAGCTTACGCTGAATTTCACAGCACTATAGGTGAACAGCTTCTGCTATCAGAGTTAGCACAGATCTCTCTCAGGACGAAGCAATAATAGTTAGCTGAACTGAGAAACTTCTTTGCTCCTCTCTAGATAAACTATTTATTAATCACCCTAATAATAAGAAGAAAAATTGAGGAAAACATAAAGATACACACCTTTCCTACATATTTCTCCAGGCTTCCTGAAGCACTAAATCAATTTACAGCAGTGTGTAAATTTTCTGTATTAATCAATAATGCTTAAAAAAGTCAGCACTTTTTTAGAGTTTAAGTAACTCAAAAAATAGACTTCTTGCAGGAAGCTGAACTTGACAATGACAGCCATCTCAAAGGAAAAATAATGTTTTGTTAGTTTTCAAAAAAATTTTATTTAAGAAATAATGTAATTTAGAGCAACTGAAAATTAGATATTGTATCATACCCTATGATGTGTAATGACTAACCAAGTCATTCACTGCACCGGGCTTTTCAGATAGATGCATGGCAAGCTTATGTTCAGTATGTCAGGAAGTCCATGCTGTTAAGGACATAGATTTATCATTTACTAGGGTTCCAAATACACACAAATGAGGCTTACATTACAATGTCCACCTCCAGAGGCCATGTAAATTTTCCTCCATAGTACTCAAACATAAACGCACATTGAGGCAGTTCCTATGGCCTCTAAAATGCCAGAAGAACTGGCATGAAGTCTCAGTGGTAAGAAGCAACCATCAAGGGCTGCTTTTCTTCAGTTTTGATGCTCCCTTGGGTTTTGACCACAGCTCAAACACTGAACCATATAGTACCTACTTCAGCCTGCTTAGTTAACACTATCAATTAACCACTGTACCATAGTTAACCACTGTGGAATGAACTCATCTTCTGTAAAGACATTATGGCAATTGAGATCAGAATACATCTCCCAATCTAAAGCATCAAGACTTGTGCATACAACCTCTCAGCTTTAAAATCATCTGAGCTAGATCTACTTCTTGATCTTTTTAGTAAATATGCAGAATTACTCTACCTTTCCCATACAGGTTACAGGATGCTCCATTCTCATGAGCTTGAGACCCAATACAGAGCTCTAGTTGCAGCAATGGATGAATTTCTGCACTACAGTAGGAATTGCCAAGTTTTACTTTTAGGAAATGCTTTTTAGGAATGAAAACTTCCCAGTACAATAATCTCTCACTGAATAGCCCTTTCAATCTACAGCAGTAAGAATTTTGTCTATGAACTTCAGTCTAAACCCCATGGTCAACATTGTTTTCTACGTATGTCCTTAGAAAGGAGTTTTCCATGTTCGTTCCTTAGGTCACAAGGGTATATTGACATTGCGTACGTTTATGCAATGTCAAAGTTCACACAAGAGGTTTTACTATTTATTCTTAAGGATAAAGTTAAGATGACAGAATTCTGTTGGGAAAGAAAGCAAGTTCATTGAAGTGAAACATTTGAATAAAAGCGGGTTCTGCAACCAGACAGAAGGAAAGGTAGAAAAGTCTGTTTGATGTAAGATGTGAAGGCAGTCCTGATCTCCACACACTCTCTTCCAGTCACCACTGAATATTATTCTGATGTATGTAGAAGACTGATTATTTTAGTGAAGTAATTAATCAAGTAATGACTACACTTGTGTGTTCAATTATAGTCTTTATGGTTGATTAATCTTTATAATACATGTAATTACTGGCTCTATTTTTTTTTCACCCAGGGCAAAGAAGGCCAATGTAAAAAATGAGAAGATAGCTGTAACAAACTTGTACACTTAGAAGGTACGGTAACAGACAATGTTAAGGACGTATTTTTCAGTGTCAGAAATATTGATTTGTTTACTGAAGCTGAAAAATAAAATGAACAATTGCTAAACATAAAATTCGTATGCAGTAGCACCAACTTGCCTGTTCTATGCTTTTCATCATTAGAAAGCAGACTCCTAAAAAGTCATAATGCCCCTAATCTTTCCAGAAACAGTAGGGAAGGAAAGAAAGAACAAAGCTTTACATTTACTATCTGATTTTACATTATCCATTTTCATTTTAATGGCTCTGATTTAGGTAAGTGAGGTGAGGTGATCTTAGGTGACATCAACTCCAGCAGCAAGTACTCTTGTTTTCATTTATATATATTAGGCTAAATCCCTACTTTCTGAATCAGTATACATGCTGCTACAAAAAAACTCTAAAGAGTCAACTGGCAAATTTCATGACTCAATTTTTTGAACTGAACAAACATGCCCTTTCATGAGAAAGCAAGATGCCTTATGCTATGAGAGTAATGTTTTTTCCAAAGAAACGCAAATTCTCCGTTGTCTGCTCTCCTAGGAGTAGTATTAGCCCAAATTCTAGAGACATTTGGAAGGCAAAAACCACCTTCCAGAGAGACTAGCTCAGCTTCATGGTTACATAAAACCACCTGTGATTAGTCTCCCCCATATAAAACTACTGTACAAAAAATTATGACTATATCAAATGACAGTAGAAAATTCTCCAAGGGACCAGAGCAGATCTTCTGGGGTAACTTTGGATGGGCATATGCAACCATCTCTCCATTGAAGTTAGTAAATTCCATGGTCTGAGGTTGCTACCGACAACTTTAATCTCTGAAGGATTTATAGGAGCCAAACTAGTCATAAGTTATTTATTCTACAGCAAATGTCAAATGCTACCCAAATTACCATTTTGTCATCTTGTCTATCTCAAAACCTACAAATGTAATGGTCAAGTTTTCACTCTTATTATATATTGTTTAATCACTGTATAAAAAAGGTAGCTAGACAGAGTCATACCTACACCCAAACAAATTTAAAAGTCAATTGCCAAAAAACTCACACCAATGCTCTTAAGAAGAAAAGTCTGAATTATTTTTGGAATTTTTTGTGTGATAGTAGTATGCCAAAACCTTTTTAAGGCTTTTTTGCATTGCCATTTGATTTTCATACAGTTCACTGATAAAAAGCTGAGAATGATACAAGAACACACCGTTTACGTTAAAGTGATTCATTATCTGTTGGTTTCTGAATGTAAATCTCAGAAAATGTCTTTGGGGATATGTATTGAAACTTGCCTTCTGAGACAATTCAAGCAAATGGGTGCTTAACGGTGGCAAAAATGGGCGTTTTTACTTAGAATTCTAGCAAGACTGGTTAGAGGACAATAAGGTCATCTAAGACAAAGAAGTGCTGAAAATACATTAAAATTGAATATTACAGCAACATGTTTTCTAACAACCATTTCTGGTATTAGAATATATATATATAAGCTGGCTTTGACTCAAGCATCTTATTTACATAGACTCGATGGAGAATAAGTCCTTTTAAGACTCAGAAGTTATCACAAGAATTGATTTGGGCTAATTCCATTAGGAGTACATTAGGCAAACAAGTTTAGATCCAAAGGACAACAGACCAAATTAACACAATCAGAGAGTGAAACAACAGCATCAATATCTCCAGGGACAGGCTGCATGCAAATCCACACAAGGATTCATTGCCTTGGGAGGACAAAGCTTTAGGGATATTGGGATTGATTTCCTCACTCCTGTACGTATTTCCATATGCATTCATCATTGCACGTGTGCATAGTTCCCTTCATTTGAAAAAGACCAAGGATGACTAATCACATGTTTATGAAACATTTAGAAATCAAATGCCAAACCAAAATGTGCTACTTTGGCTACTCCTTCCTCCCACTCATATATATCTCTCCCAGTCGATGTGGAGTGTGGTCTCAGTATGTCAACTTAAATTCTAATTTGTATAATTTCAAACTGGAGCCCTATTCATACATATAGATAACTCAATCTGGCTAACAGCCTAGGGACTGTGGTCTGAAATCTCCATAAACACAGCCCATCCAGCACAATCGCCCATCCCTACTGCAGCCCCAGATTCCACTGCCTTCTCAATACTCGCCTTTGCTTCCTCTTAACCCCCCAGGGTCAGTAACAGCCCCTGTGTCACTCTTAACTCTGGCATCTATTTTAAGGGCTTCAGATTTTCCAGCAGCAACAAAGTAATGAATAATTAGACTCCAAGGGAAAAACGGTTGCTGCTTTTTTAACAACCATATCTGCCATACAACTTAAATACTATTACCAGGTGCCTTCACCTCTCACTAGCAATTAAGTGAGAAGAAGAAAAGAATGGGGGGGAAAAAATCAATCATATATTATTAAAACCACAATGAAGAGTTAATATCTCCAAATGTTCAAATAAAGACCATGTAGTTCAGTTTGTTATGACTCAACAGGTCACATTATTCATAGGAATTCAAAATTGTTTAGTGATTTCATGATGACAACTGTGATTCCTGGAAGTTTTACTAATAATGTTACAAAACAACCTTTGCCACTCTCCGGAGCGCACTTGTTAGACAGGAAGTAGAACAATCTCGCTGTTAGATTTCATGGATACTATGCAATGAGACACATTGTTGGGGGGTATAGGTATGGTCAATCAATTGGAATGCCCAAATATGTACCTAAAAATTTTGATCCAATATTAGCTATTCTGATACCCTATAACCCTTCCAGTTATGATATGGCTATTTTAATAAGCAAAGCAATAAAAAAAGACTGTGTCTCCATACCAACATTTCAGAAAGCTGAACGTTTACATTTAAGATGTCCTAGAAATTGCTGTATGTGAACATTCCCTGAAAGAGGAAAAAAAATAAAAATAAAACAAGCATTTGTCAATGGATGAAGATTAAGAAAGTTGCTCTCTTTCAGTTGGAATTATGCAATTTCATATGGATAAGTTTATTTATTGAACAATGAAATCTTGGGTTGACTGGACACTGTGCATTGCGCTGGAATTGCTAAAGACCTTCCGAGTCTGCAGGGAGTCCAGCCACTTCTACACATCTCCATAAATAGCTGTGACCCTGCCAAAGACAAAGACTCAACTTCTTTCCACCTAGCCTTCCACAAGGCACAGTTTTTGTCTAAGTGAGCAGAGACACTCGTATCTTCATTTCACTTTTACTCAACACTGGGCAGAGATCAGTCAGCTCCCATATTGATAAAGCCTTATCACATGGAAATGAGCCCAAGTGAATGAAGCCTAGAAAGAGGTCACACTTCTGTAGGATGGCCCAGAGAAAGGGCTGAGTGAACTCATAACCTGTCTGTGGCTTTATGTGTAGGTGCACACGTGGAGCCTAGTCCATGCTGTGATAATGAACACTGATGGATGAGCCAAATACATTTTTCTACTAGCAAAGCTGAGTGAGATGTCACCACCCCTCCCCATCACATGAATTAATTATCTGCAAATGCACAGAAGAGTTGACTGGCATCTACGAGGTCTTTCAGCTTAATGCTTCACTCAAACACAGGAGCACATCAAGTGTACAATAGGCCCACAGCTTCCTGAGGCAACAGAGGAACACAATCAGCATTAGTTGTCATAGTGGCAGCAACCCATCTTGTCCTGGGTTCTCCCTGTCACACTCCATAGTCTCATTTTCATCATCTTTCTCAAGGGGAAGAGAACTATGCCAGCTCTTTGCTCCAATCCACTGACTCACGGCAAGGTTTGGTGAGCATAGCCATCTAAGCAGTATGAAGAGGCACTAGAGCACGTAGGTTACTAGTAAGAGATTTGCAGCGTCTTTTAAGAGATCCAGAGATCTTCAGGCTAAAGACCCGCAACATACTCCCAAATCAAAGACTATTACTGCTCCAGAATGAATGAGCATTTCACAGCTCCTTGCAAAACACTGTATGATTCCCCTCCTTGAAAGCTATGTTTCAGCATCTGCCAGCTTAGAGACCAGGGGACTCTGTCTTCCCCAAACTTGCATCTCCTGTGAAAACACACTGCTGTTCTGTCTGCCAAGTCAGTAGAGTGCTTGACAATGAACATTTCAAGTGACAATTATTTTCAGCTCAGGAGGCTGCTAGGAAGCCAAACAGTAGGTTTACAAGCTGAAAAGACATAATAAAAAAAAAGCAGGCATTCACCAAAGCAGACTTATAGGCCCCAAAATTGAAGCATGTTCCTGTCATAACCTGTAAACACTAATGGCTGAATCCACCCTGAGATTTACAATGTATTATATTTACTATTGGAAAAGAAAGATAACTTCAAAGTATTAGGTTAGAAAAGTTACTTCTTTAAAGTGACACCCTGGTGTTGGTAAGTGTTCTCCACCTATGACTGCAAAATTGTGTTTATTCAGCTTACCAGTCAAAATTAATATTGTTCTCAGACCTACAGGATCAGTGAAGCTTATGGAGAGGAAAACAAACAAACAAACAAACAAAAAAAAGCCAGTACCCTTCTGCTTCATAAATTATAAACAACAGCCTGATAATGAAAAACACTATGATCATGGACTTCTTTGTGTTGGCAATTTCAAAATGACAATAGGTAGAGCCAAAAAGACAGCAGAGTTCGATTTTCATAAACTAGCCTGACCCTCCAGGGCTAAGAATAGCAAAAACCAAATGAAAAATAATTTGTAGTTTTGCTGGTAAACTAAGCATGACAAGGAAATAGTATAGGATGAATGCAACCTCAAATTGTTACATCTATCTATACACTCACTTGAACGCATCATTTTTGTCTATAAAGAAGAAAGTCTTCACCAGCCTCTGTCGGGCAGACGAGACTTTAAATTTCTACAATTTTGAAGAACACTTCCTTAATACTTAGAATTTTCTCTGCAATATAATACTTTAGTTTTAATTACAGGTTATGCCATTGTATAGACAAATACTACTTTTTGCCAGTATTTAAACTGATGAGGTTTCCTTTCACCAATAACAATGCAACATTATTTTACACAATCAATATTCATTAATGTTTGTTAAAGATGCTCAGAAAAATCAAATTTGTTTCACTTGTCAGATACTAACATACTGTGAAAAAGAAAACAGGCAAAAACCAAACCAAGAAATGAACTACAACTGGCAATTTTACTATACTAACTAGAAATGAAATTGCATTCACTAAACAGAGATTGCCGATTTCTTTGCCAGTGAAGGTGCCTTAAAATATGAGTTCAATTACTTTGCAGTGTGCTGATTAAGGCTATATCTATATTACTTCTTAGGGTTAACTTGGAGGTCATCCTCAACCAGCATTCTTTGCTTTTCCCCCTATCTGTACACTACCTCAGCCCCTATACCTGTATCTTTCATATGGTGCCCTCTTATTTCCCCAGCGTGACACACTGCAGCGTGCACGCTGCAAAACACAGCCCTTCCCAAAAAGCCTGTTTGTTCTTCCACGAATGCTGAGGACTACAAAGGAAGAGCACATTTCAAACAAGAGGGTTGTACCAGGAATTGGGGTTGATCTCATGCCCAGAATTTTACCCTAGTTTCTATGCTCCATGTAGACAGCATGCATCCGTTTAGGAGATGAGCATATAGGTTTAAAATGCAGAGACGTTGATAGCTTTACTCTGGAGAATAAGTTCTTAGGCCCCTCTGAAGTCAACAATAAAAGTGGCCTTGACTTCATTTGCATGAATAAGAGCATGAGAGACATTTGCCATAGCAGCAGTAATTTGCATCCAAGCATATGGATGATCATATTCCTAACTTCTGTGATTTTTATAGCTGATGGTTTCTTAAGTAAACAGCACCCGCACCTTGTTGCTGTCTGAATTTGTTAAATTGGGGGGGGGGGGTGTTAGTGTTTCTAGGTATTCTGGCTACAAAGAAAACCCTGAAAGAGCTGGAATGTCTAAGTGTTCCAGCACACTCTAAATATTCTAGCAAACAAGCCCAGTTTTACAAAATATACTGTTTGGCTCACCATCCTTCAGCTCCCACACTGTTTATAAAACACAGCCCAGTAGATTGATATGTACTGATACCTACACCCAAGGAACTACCTGGGTGTTTTAACTGTTGAGCACTCCTGATACGTGCACCTGGTGAGGTAAGCACACCTTGAACTTCCAAAGGTTTAGTCTGCAGATTCAACATGGATAAGAAAAATTTTTTTACGCTGCCCAAAGATTTGCAAATACTTGAACCTCCTCAACATGTACGGAGCAAGTACAGAATGAGTCCCTAAGCCTCTCCGCTCTCACTCTCTCCTAGAATCTTTGCCAGTTTCCTTACTCCTTCCTGTCTCGTGCTGCAAGACTTCAGTCTTCTGTCTGTCACAGTGTCCACGGTGTCATGATACTCAGTTCTGGTACTGCAGCTAAAATTATATTTGGAGTACTCCTGCCATTTATTTACCACAGGGGGCTCGCACAAGCATACACATGTATCTTCCCACTGGCTCAATTAATCTCTTCATTGCATTTTACCAAATTCATTATTTCTTGCAGCTTTTGAACATAGCAAAGAAGCTGCAAAGACCAACAGCAAAAAAAAAAAACTAATAATCCAAAATATTAAAAGCTTCAGAAACATACCTAAAATTTTACTTGGAATAGAATGGGCTGCTATAGCCCACTGCAGTGCACTTATGTAGACTGCTTGCTCCTTTAAACACTTGTCAATTGTATATGAGATACGGGCATCTCGGTGTCAGCAGTATTTCTTGATACTCCTTTGTATTTACCTTTGGAAATACCATGAATAATGCAAATAACGAGTTCATCTCACCGAAAATGCCGAGTTATTTAAGGTCTACCACAGTAATCCTCTTCTTCCAGAAAGAAGATTTTGTCATTATTAGTGTCAACCATAGGTCACTTGAATATAAGACTTCATCAATGTCAATTAAACTCTATGACCTTCAGTAAAACAGTAGAATCAAAGTTAATTCAAATGCTAACAAATATAATTCCTTTCATCATTTAAACACTAGTTTTATCTAAAATTAATTTTTTCAGATAATAAACGTAATGGTCAATCTCATCAGAAAATTTCCTGATGTATTAAAGTATTAGACTTAAAATAACTGTAAATTATTTGTTGTAATTTTCCATATTAACAAAGATTAACCACAAGTATCTGTCCAATTAACCTCTAAATGAGTATGTGAATGTATTATAGTAAAATATTTGATAATATGTATTTTCAGAATTTAAAATCATTTCGTTTTATAAGCACTGCTACTTAAGGCACACCAAATTTCAGAGGGTTTTTTACAGACTTCAGTATAACTTCATTCATGGAATAGATTTATGAAAACTAACTAATGTTTTGAGTTTTCAAGACCTCAGCACTTCCAGCAAAATACATAACATAGGATTGCATTGGCTGTATTAATGGAAATACTTACTTAATGGCATATTATCTTAAATGTAATTATATGTTTTGGTTGGTGCAAAAAACTAGCTCATAGCTGTAAATCTGAAATAGTAAGACTAGGAGCTTGCTTATGTTTAGTAACTCTGTTGGTCAGACTTGCAGTACAATATACACACGTGCTTCATGAAGCATCTGGGGAAAAAAGGGAATTGTGTTGAATTACATGGGAATAAACATTTATTGACATTTCAATAGACAAGTAACTTAATTTCTGTCATAAGATTCTACTTTTCTTAATAAATGGTTTTGCTTTCTAATTTGCAGAATATCAACAATGATGTAGAAACAACACTATCAAACATTAAGTACCCAGAGGAGATGCTCAAACCCTACAAGCTTTTAATACCCAAATAAGGTTTGACTGATCTTTAGGGGCCCTGAGTCTTTATGTTTCCCTTCTGAACAAATCTTCTTATCTTCAGAAACATACTAAACAATTTCTCTCTCTAAGTGCTACCAATGAATTATAAGAAGTTACTACCTTCTGTCCATGTAAAAGATCCTGTTTTAAAGGGACATCCCATCGTTTTCCCATCATTTTTTTCTTCAAGTTCCTACAATTCCCTGTGTTTTCTGTAGAAGAGCAGGGATCGGTTGATTTTAGGAAAAAGGGGAGTTCTAGATTGCTTGAAGCTGGCTTCACTGTGAAATCAGCAGTAGACAGAAATGAAAAGCAGAGGTCCAGAATGCCTTTACTCAGTAGTCTCAGTAAGGCAGGATTACTGCAAGCCAGGAGGAAACATTTCCCAAAGGCACAAAACACTGCTCAAGGAAAGCTCGGAAGGCAGCAAGACATCCTCACCTGTGGTAGAGGAAAGGAGACATCCATCAACTGCAAAAGGCAGCAGCTCTTGGATTGCAACAGCCACTAATGGAGTATGAGTTCAGCTGGGGCTACTTCTCCCTGGGTATTGCTGGCACCGAGAAAGAAAAGTGTGATAGAGAGAATCCTTTATGTCTTTTGCAAGCAGGGCGAAGACTGGATGCAGGCAAGCAGCACTGAGCCTGCATCTCAGTAGGGGCTGCAGCACGGCTCAGGTTAGACTAAAGCCCAGGAAGCAGAATCTTGTCTTGCTGTCTTCCATTTTCTGCTGACCTGAGGACTCACTCAGAGCTTTCTTCTATGAGCTGTGAGATGAAGACAATAAATACAACCACTAGCTGTTCGGGAGCATCTTATTATTGCTAGAAACCCCAGCTCCAAATGCTCTCAAGTACTTGTGGACAGCACTCTGAAGGTAACAACACCCTGTTCCATGCAAGCAATGGACCTTACTTAGACAAGTGTGGCAGAGATACAGAACCCTCTATGTTCCTCCACTCTAAGAGAGGAGGTAGGCGAGAACAAATAAGAGCAAGCTTAGTAGTCCTCTCCTTGACTGCAAGTTTTACAGTCATGATGTTGAAATGATGGCACGGTTAGGATGTGCATTATACTTTGTGAGGTGTGCATGTTACACATGTCATAGATTTTTTTCAAGTCATAAGCCTTCTGAACACCTACTCTGATCTGCCATATAACAAAAGCCATAAAACTTAATTCAGTTACCTGGTAATCTAAGACTGAGAGCCCATGTATCTTCTAGATGAAAATTTGATCTTGAATTACAGGATTCAGAGATGAGAACGTTTTTAAGTCTGTGTTCGGAAGCCAGCTCCTACAACCAGATGCCCTGCCTGATAAAAATCAATACTTGATCTCTAATTTTAATGTACCTGCAAAGGCTTTTTAAAAAATATCTAGAATTATTTTTGTTCTCTTTTCTGAACTGTCTTTACATTTTTCTCAGTCCCTTTAAACTGGTTTAGAAACCTTTCTTTCATATAAAACTCTTCCACCTGGTCTGTCTGTTGCAATGAAGGGTTAGCTGTTCTCAGAGGAATAGGAAGGCGATGATATTCTTGAAATGCCCAAGATAGGATGAGAGATGTGATCTGAGAAAGAAGTTGTTTCCAGTTATGCTGACTTCTAAAAATTTATTTCCAACAAAAAAGAGAAGGGGGAAAAAAGAGACCTTTTTTTTTTTAAGTTCTCAGTACTTTTCCTCAAGATAAGATATGGATGTTATTTCCAACATGAAAAAATGGTTCACTGTTATGCTTTCAGTGTGCTCCTTCCTCATATACTGACGTTTTCTCTTTACATCTCTCTGGTTTTGCTTCTAAATAAAACTTTACATGACAGTTAAAGACAAAACAGAGCTAACAGCTGCAGCTGCAATTTACACTACAATAACAAGACAGCAGAAGTTACCACAAAAAAGGCAGGGGCTCCTTTTGTGAAACAATCTGGAGTGTGAATCTAATGACCAAACACAGGAGAAAACGTGCTACCTTTACTTCAAGAAAGGGCAGATGGAACCTTTGCTAGAAAAAGGCACTGAAAGACTGAAGCAAGGAAGCTGTTGAAATGCACCCTGTTTATCAACACAAGGTCTGAAAATAACACAGGTCATTATAGTGTCTGTTTAGAAGCAAAGCCCTATAATTAACTGAATGCACAACTGTTGATCATTTAGTGTGATCAACGAGGATTAACAGGTACATGCATGAACTATGAAGCTCACATATAAGAAAGCTTTGCTTTGGGATTAAACTTTTCCCAGTCCTGTAGGAAAGAATGTTATGCTCTGTAGAGCTATAAAAGGTTGCTGAAGGCTTGGCCAGCCATGGGAAAGGTTGTTAAAATAAGGATTTATTGACCTATAATGCAGATGTCTACCTCTAAGCTGTAAGCTAAAGTCACCCCAGGCTTCCTTTACACTCACTAGAAAGAAAGAAGTACTCCTACAGAATGATTCATCTGAATGTGGATATCCAAAATAAAGCAGATGAATCATTCCCCAAAAATGCCTATTTTATTCTTTGATCACACAGAACCCAAAGGTATCTAAGAGACAGGTTTCTACCTACTTTTACCATTCTAAATGTCTAAACCAGGTGAGATGAACCTCACTTTGTCTGCCTGAAGAGGTGAAAACTGTCCATTGGTCATGACTCAGGTATTAAAATCTTCAAAGAATAAACAATTCCTGAGTAGGTTAATAAAAATTTATATATAAGGAGGAGAGGGTTGAATTTAGGTGATACTCTGTTCCAAAGACTTACCTGGACTATAAAGACAGTGTAGGCTATGCTGGATTTATGATCTCTTCCCATAATACAGACTGAAAAGGTAAGGATTGAATGAGAGCCATGACCCTCAGATAAGAATACTATGAAGCACTTGCCACCTTGTTGGCCCAAACATATAGAAAATTGTTAGCTGAATCATCAGAACAGAAAAACTTAGACAGATAATATGCTAGACAGATATAAGCAGGGATATGCTTTTCTCTTTTTAATCCTTATTCACCGGTTCCTTGCATTGCTGTGGCTTCTTCTGGACTTTGTAACTATGTACTTCTATTCGCTTTCAGCTTAATTTAGTTAAAAAGTATTTGGGATAAGTGGCTAAATCCTAAGGTCATCTACTCCTTTGAACTGGTGTTTGAAGTGACAATCTCCCAGTATTTGTTTCCCAGGCTCCCTAAAGAGGTGTGTGTCTTTAACAACTTGCATGGGCTTAACTTGAGTGATTGTCTGCTTTCCCAATACTAGGTCTTGGACAATTAAAAGATCCAGTGAAGTGACATGCACATAAAAGATTAATTTTCAAGTGATATTTGCCTGGTATAATGACTCCAGATTAATCAGCATGTTGAAGCTATGTTCATACAGCCAGCTCTGAGTTCATGACGAGTCACGGCTCGCAGCACGGGCAGCGGGTTAGATAAGTATGCAATGTTCCTGCTGGACATAATAGCTTTGTTGTCATGGTGCACAGTGAGAGATCAGACAGAAGCCAGCCAGCTGTTGCTGTGCCCCATATTACATTTCTGTAAATTGGGCATGGTCCCTTAGCCATATATATCTGACATGTTTCTATCAGGCAGATTTTGCCGTTTTGGCAGAAATTTTTGAAGTAGTAGCTTCAGCCAAAATCACTCTCTCATTGTCAGCACCTGACTCTAAATGGCATCAGGAAGGCAGGATAGAAGTAGGTAGTGTCTAGGATTGAAAAGAAGAATCCTTCTCTGGGAAAAGTTTCATGCTATGCAGCACCACTCCTGAGCTCAAGAAACAAACCATAGCTCGCTGGAAATGAATGCACTGTTCTCTTAGAACCACCCATGGTGAGAGCAGAATTAAAAGTGAGAAAAGGCACTTTCCTGAAGATTACAGCAGGGCTCATTCCAGAGCTAAAGGAAAAAATAAAAAATCCGCTTGCAAAGTTTAGGGCAAGAAGACTTATAGCTCTTGTGGTTATATATACACAGAAACTAAGCGGGAACTTCAAGGGGTGAAGAAGTGCAGCACCAACGCCGCGTTTGGACAGGACGAGGTCAAAGGAGCCTCATTTCCATCTGCTGAGGACTTGGCTGCACAGCTGAAAGGAGCTGAGACATAAGGTCCTACTGACAATCTATTGCTCCAAGAAGGGTGCAGTTCCAGGCAGAAGCTCAGTGAGAAATGGTCAGCGTGGCTGAGAAAGGAGTTGACTCATGGAACAGTGAAAACAAACACAACCTGGCTGCTGCACGCTAGCATTTAACCATGGGGCGACATCCAGTCATCGCTGATACAGTGAGACTCATGTGGCCAACAGCCCAAGTAGGTAAACCTCACTGATTAAATCCAGCACAATGATACTGCTCTTGGTGGAAATCTTTTAAATCTGTAATAAACGTAAAGCAGTAAGTCCATTTAAGTTTCATTAAACTATCATTTCCACACCATTCAATTCACAGAAGAACCGAGAGAGGAAAAACTGAATTAGAAGCAATTACTCCCAAATCCATTAATATTTCATATTTCTTTTGAGTACTTGAACTAACATAAGCTCAAGAACAAAGGTATTTGTTAGTCAAACTATAAATTTCCATTTACACCACAGAAGTATAAAAAAGAAAAAAATCTATAAAGACACTAGTTTTTAGTATTTCTTTACATAGACAAATACTGTGTGGTTGGTATTCTTGTCAGAAACATTTTATTTATTTTAGTGCTTCTAGGGTTCAATAAAGAACAAAGACACTATGCTTCACAAAACACAAAGATCTTCTATATGAACCCTTATAGTTTGGCAGTTGAGCAAAGTTAGAAGACACATTCTTTTATTCAGATTCTTTTCTCTTCCTCCCTACTTTATCATCCCCAGAATATTTCTGCTGTTACTACAGAATATGTGAGATATATGCAGAAGATTTATCTAATCAAGAGACTGAAAATGAATCAACAGAACATGAGAAACCACCACTTCTTTGAAAGAGGAGGATTATGCTGCAACAGTCAATTGTCATTTTACTCTTGATATAAATATGTTTGGGGGTTTAACAGTCTTTAGCTTGAATGTATTCACTTTGCATTTTTAGTTTTAATTTCCTGACTGTTCTCTTGTAATGAGATCACTCTATTGCTTGTTTTCTAGGCAGATTTTTTGCCTGTTACCTAGCAAACCTATTATTTTTCTTGTTTTTCATCCAAGACATATTACAGTGTTTATTGCCTTTGCAAGAGAATGGCAATTCAGATTCTGAAATTGATAGGTGTGTGCACAGGTAATATTGCAGTCCTTGCCCTCTGCTCTCTGTCATAGTAAGTTTACTTTTCTTAGGCAATGGGAAGGAAACGGCTGTAAACATGGTGGGTTTTCCCTTCTTCTTTAAACTTCAAGATTAGGATTCTCAAATAAATGTTAGGTTGGAGTATGGATAGAGTGGTTAAAAAAATAGCACTACTTTTTTACAGCACTCTTTGAGAGTGGCTTTGAAAAACAGTCATATAATTCTACTGAGATCGTGGAAGTTTTACCTGCACCTAGGCCGTATTTTTGTTCTTGCCAAAGGACAGTCCCTTTCAGGCTGTCCCCACACTCAGTAGCATCTGATCTATACATCACTGACAACTTAAAAGTGCACATTCAGTCTAGTTCAGACATGTGGATGCAATTGCATTTCTGTCAAATTAACCACCGTAGATGACAAAGAACTCATTCTGGCATTATGTTTTATGCTGGCTTCAAGCCAGCTGCGAGAGAATAGGGGACATATTTTTCCAGCTTCAAGTTAGAATGAAGCTGCTGGACAATACCTGATTCTGTATGAAGTGTGTAAGTTGAAATAAATCCATCATCACTGGTTTCGTTTGGTTGGGGGTTTTGCACTGTTGAAACAATAGTTATTTTACACTGAATCAGCCTTTAGCATCCCATGACTTCAGCTTGTATGATCTGGAGCAAAAATCTAAAACTGGATTGACTTTATCATGGAATCACAATCTCAGTCTCAAATGCAGTAAGAAAAGGAGGGATTGATTCCTTCTTTCCTCTGCAGCGTGGTAATGTATATTTTTTAAATTATTTATCAGAGGAGCTTTGCAATAATTTCACTGGAATGCAACTTTTATTCTTTATCTAATAAGCAATAATTAATATTGTCAATGAAATGAGTACATTAAGAGCCAATAAATATCACAGCATCAGTATGAGGATGTCGACCTCTTAAAGAGTTTCCAAACATGATTCCCAGCCTTCTATAGAGGAAAAAATCTGCCCACGCTAATTTGCTTGGCTGGAATGTAAAAGTCTAACAACCTTGCAATGAGAGCCTGAGAAGGAAACGGAGACTGCAGAAAGCAGCAGAGATGACATTAAGATTTATTGATTCATCCTGAATACTTCTTCTGGAACAAAAGTCCCCTATATACTTCTTCAACAGTCAATCCAGGCATGAAAAACCTGTACAATACTTCTCTCATCTGCAGTTTTGGCAAAGCATAACAGAAACTGGTGTTTGCTAGAAAATGCAGTAATTTTAATATGCTTTATATTATAATAACTTTATATGTGCATATGCATTACAGCAGATATATGATGCACTCCATTTGCATGCACATCCTTGACTATGCACAGGTCCCAAGTATATTACAAACATTAAGATTTCATACTGTGCAAGTTGCTGCTTTTAATCCCTGCCAAATCTAAGTTAACATACAATACTGCTGCATTTACATACTGATTTCTGTATGAGGATGTCAAATCAAACTGAAAAGTCTGGGTAAAAATTGTTCTTCTTATTTTCTACATAGGAAAAATGTGATCAAATAGACTGAATGACCTGGTCTCCACCTGTATTCTTTATGCCTAGGGTGCTCTGTGGCATAAGCCCAGCATAGCTAATAGATGACCTCAAGTTCCAAGATAAAGACTGCAGTCATAAACTTTCTCCTCCACTGCAGTAGAACCTTCCACCATAAACATAAAGCTCACCTGTACAAGACAAGGCGTTTCTGGGTAGATCGTTCAAGACCATGAAATAGTTTTTCCTAAGTAAGGAATAAGCTCCGCTCTCTCCGGTACTGTAAGGAGCCTCACACTTCAACTGTTTTTCCACTGGGGAAAAAAAAAGCCCCTAATCAAAGTATCTTTCAAAATACTAAGCTCACACTTCTCAAGGAATAAGGGTAAGATAGAAAAACAATACAGGACATATGGCAACCGCAGACTGCACTGCTAATGAACTTCTAAAGCAACTCAGATCCTTTGGTGATAGAACTTGCCCAAAACCAACCAGCAAATTAGGCAAAACCAGGACTGCCAAATTTTGGGTTCCAAATTCACTACTGTGACCATTTTAGGATGCTTATATATTGTCATGTTGCCCATAGGGATTCCACAGGAATTTGCTGAGTACCTGAGACCAGTTCTGGATCTACTACTACATTTCCCAGAAGCAGAGCACCACACTCAGTGAGGCAGGGGCTCTTTACTTCCACTAGGTCTGAAACTATGCTCTAACTACAGCACAGTAACAGTTTACTGCTTTATGTGTATGTGTGTGTGTGAAAGACAGTAATTAGTAGAATACACTCTTTCAGTCATCTGTATGTCTAAGGGCAGACTTGGGCTGCCAAAAGCAGTATGTTGAGTGTAACAGTGTCAAAGAGTAGGCATGTTTCTTACTGTAACACTGAAATTGTGATTTACTCTGCTGATGTCCATTATTAGCCCATAGCTGCTATAGTATGAAATCAGAATATCTTTATTTTCACTACATACATGTAAACACAGAAAGCAAATGTCGCAGTTGCTAAAGTTTTTTTGTTTTCAAAAGCAGTTGTGCCAGCTTATCCTCAATTCTGATATTATCTACAGAACAAATGATACAGTAATTATCCTTTACTTGTAAACCTATGCAACAAGCAGAAGAAACTTAAGATAAACCAAATAGTAAACAAAGGGGTGTATAATTTGCAACGCAATTAACACCAATACTCAGACTCTTAATTCACTTAGGCACATATTTAAATCAGATTTGTGCCTCCTGAGTGACAAAAATGAAATGCCTAGTCATAACTTCCTGCTCTCTGATTCTGAGAAGAGGAAAACCTAAATTCAATAAGATATTTAACTTCCTAGTTCCTGTCCCAGTGAAATGAAGTTAGGAGCCAAATAAGAATTAGTCTTTCTGTCTCTGAACCTTAGGCACAGTCAATGAAAGCGGTTATATCTGAGCTGATCATTACTATCCCCCTGATAAATTGCAAATGCCAATGTGCTCCTGGTCCCCTTCAGTACAAAGTCAAATGCATTTGTTTCAGCTGCTGCTGAAATTAACTTCTGACCATGCTCTTACATGCATGCTTTATCTCACACACTGAGTAGTTCCACTGGTCTGTATCAGCACTTCTGACACAGGGAATGGCCTGAGAAACAAAACTACCCTCAAATTTATCACATTTTCTTTCATTCAGTGCATCCCTTAAAGACTTTCTTAAATCACTCGAGTCATATGACTCTTTAAATGAGGGATAATTACACGCATATTATCAGCTATTTTCCAATGGGAAAGAGAAGAACACCATCAGGACACAGTCCCAATATGAATATGAATAGCCATGCGTTTTGTTAACAACTGATGTATCAGAAGAATGCCAAGAACCACACCAGGTGACACCAACAGGGAAACTAAAATCCTGAAAGCCTCCTTTTTTTCTTCTCTTTCCTGAGTATAATCATGTCCTTATTAGGGCTTGTATTGGCTTAAGAAAAAATAAATACATACTGGCTTAGGAAGAAAAAAAGCACAACTCAAACTGATTCAACCGCCCCAAAACATGTGCCTCCCCCCTCATACTGGTATTGTCTCCTTAAAAACGTACAAAACGAAACACTGAAAAGTATATTGTACACAGAGTTGAAGTAATTCATCCATTAATTGCTTTTCAGAATTTGATTAAACTATTTTTATCTGTCTTCAAAGAAGCATGGCTTATTTCATTGTTGGTAACTCTAGCTCTGTTAGTGCTCTGTGCCAGCACTCCTGTCATCTTAACAACTACTTTTTCCTGATAGAGAAATTTATCCAGCGATCGAAAAAAAATTGTCTGCTCCATAGAGAAAATACAACGATATACTCATAAATGCGGTGTTTGGTTAGACTTGAAGTGTGGTTTGGACACAAAGCATTGCTTTCTTTTTTCGGTCCTATCGAAGAAAGGCCATTTGTCTATTTATAGAGAGGGTCCAAGACTAACAACGTAGTTTATTTTTCTGTTTCTGTATTTATCTGACACTTCCCCTTGACATTAAGCCAGCTAATTGCTGCTGCCTTTCAGAGTGGTGTATCACTGGTAATATCTGAGGTTTTTTTACTATTTAACAGATAATTTTTTGTTACATGAGGCCAACTACAGGATTGTTTATCATGGCAAAGGTACTCCAGACCGTTTACTTGGAGGAAGGCAGTAAGATTTAGACAGATACTATCTTCCTGGAAACTCATCCTGGATGCTTATTCCCATCTCACCATCCCAGGGTACTGAAAGAGCTGGACGATGCTACTGTGGGACCTCTCTCCGTTATTTTTCAATGGTCTGGAGAATCTTGGAGAGGTCCCTGTTGCCTGGAAGCTGGCAAATGGTTGTCCCAATTTTCAAGAAGGGTAAAAAAGGAAGACCCTGGTAATTATAGGCCCGTCAGCCTCACTTCGGTGCATGGTAAAATCATGGAGAAGGTGATTTTAGGAGTTACTGAAAAGCACTTTGAGAGACAAAGCAGTCATTGGTCATAGCCAACACGGGTTCACGATGGGAAAGTCCTGCTTCACCAACTTAACTTCCTTTCATGACAAGGTCACTCATCTCCTTGACCAAGGGAAGCAAGTGTGTGGCAGTTTGGGATTTTAGCAAAGCTTTTGATGTTGTCTGTCACCATATGCTTCTGTCCACCAAATGTCCAGCAGACAGCTAGACAAGTCCATAGCAGGTTGGGTGAGAAACTGGCTGACGGACTGGGCTCAAAGAGTTACAGTAAATGGGGTTACATCCAGCCGGTGGCCAGTAACCAGAGGGGTTCCTCACGGCTCAATTTTAGGCCCAGTGCTCTCTAACTTTTTTATAAACATTCTGGACACAGAAATCAAACACACGTTAAATAACTCTGCCGATGATACTAAATTAGGAGGAGCTGTGGACTCCCTCGAGGGTAGAGAGGCCTTGCAGAGAGATCTGGATAGGGTAGAGAGCTGGGCAATCACTAACCGTATGAAATTTAACAAGAGCAAGTGCTGGGATGGGATAGTCCTGGTTATAGGTACAAACTGGGGGACAAGAGGCTGGAGAGCAGCCCCACAGAAAGAGATCTGTGGGTTTGGGTTGATGGGAAGTTGAATGTGAGTCAACAGCATGCCCTGGCAGCCAGAAGGTCCAATCGTGCCCTGGGGTGCATCAAGCACAGCATAGCAAGCTGGTAGAGGGAGGTGGTTGTCCCAATCTACACTGCACTGGTGTGGCCCTGCCTCAAGTACCGTGTGCAGTTCTGAGTGCCTCAATATAAGAAGGACACAATATTATTCAACTGAGTCTGAAGGAGGGCAACCAAGATGGCGAAAGGTCTCAAGAGCAAGACTTAGGAGAAGCACCTAAGGTGACTTGGTTTGTTCAGCCTGAAGAAGAGAAGGCTGAGGGGTGACCTCATGGCAGCCTACAACTTCCTCAAGGGGTGCAACAGAGGAGATGCTGATCTCTCTGTGGTGACCAGCGGTAGGATACGAGGAAATGGAATGAAGCTGCGTCAGGGGAAGTTCAAACTGGAGATTAGGAAAAGGTTCTTCACGGAGAGGGTGGTCATTCATTGGAACAGGCTCCCCAGGGAAGTAGTCATGGCACCAAGCCTGTCAGAGTTCAAGGAACATCTGGATGACGTTCTTAAGTCATATAGTTTAGTCTTAGGTAGTCCTGCAAGGAGCAGGGAGCTGGATTCAACGACCGAATGGGTCTCTTCCAACCTGAGATACTCTATGATTCTACGACCTGTGCAAATCCGTGAATCACTCTTTGCTGGTGCAATGCTTCTATGCCAGATTTTGTGTAAATTTGAACCAGAGGATATTTTTTTGTTTCTGGCAATATAGACACTTTATGCTGGAATATCAATATATAACCTAGATTTTTCTTTTTTGTTTCAGATTAGGTATCTATTACAGTCTAATGAGTTTGAAATTTTAAAGTGTCTCTAAATGTTTGAAAATTAATTCAAAATGAGGGAGTAACTGGAACATGGCCAGTGGGACCACAGTTATGGCCATTCTGTTACAAGTTTGCAACACTAATTGATGCAATTAGCTGTTCCTTTTCCCTGGTCCCTATCACTGCCTGCACGCCTTTTATTTTTCTTCCATACCAGTCCTGGTACTACATGAAAATATAACTTTCATTAAAAAATAAAGCCAAATGTCTAACCCTTAAGTTCAGGGAGAGAAAAAAAAATTGAAAATATAATTCTACAGTTGTTCTATAAGCCTGAATAGGAAAAATGTAACAAAAATACTATGTTTGACACTAGTATTTTTAAATTACTATTTTTTTTGTTGGGGTTTTTTTTTTTGAGTTCTGAGTGACTCAATATTTCGAGTTAAGAAACTATGACTACTCTGACTTGGCTTACTGCAGGATGTACTTGAAAGCATTTTTCCATTTTGTTTTCGGTTCTCCTGCTGTTGTTTCTGATAATCTCAAATGATTCAGCTTTATCCTACTGAATTCAAACTACTTTCAGTCTGACACAGTGCTCCCATTTTTTTGAGTGTTCTTCCAATAAGTAAAGCTGTTTGGAGAAAATGTCTTCATTTGCATTTATAGGACATAAAAGGATGGAACATTTCTGTATCTTAGCTTGATTCAGTCACCTCACACTGTAATAACAACAAAGTTAAGAAATTTTTATGGGTTATATTTTCAAAGGACTGAGTGTATCCTGATTGTTCCTTTTGCTTTGTAACAACAGTACTTTCACCAGTCTAAGTTGGTTTGGATGTAAATGCTTGTTTATAGTAAAGAGTGGAGGAAATTGTAGAACATAGTCTAGTACGTTTCAAAGTGGGTCTTCTACTATGACTTTTTAGAGTGAAAAGGTATTTCACCTTTATATTTGTTTAAAATATCCTTACTGGATTCACACTAAGCTCAGACAAGCTTTTACGCAATTAAAACATTATTTTTCATTAACATAAAGCTGAAATTTACATTTACATGAAGATATAATTTCATGCTCTAATTTCCCATTAAGAAATACTTAGAATTGGTTCAGTATGTTTATTTAACATTTTCATTTAAATTCAGATTCTGATTTTTCTATTTCTTAATGAAAGGAAAAATTGTAACTATTTCTGATGTGTCACTAGCATGTAGCACTTGAATTGAAATAAGCTTTGCATTAAATTTCCATAAAGTAAAAAAGAAGTCAATCAAGGTCCTAGACCTGCAAATATCATCAGAGTTTGAAGGATTAAATCCCTATCTTGGTGGGCTGTTTGAGCTCAAATTTTAATGGGAACTTTCAGAATTTAAAAATGCGCTCAGTGCACTCATATTCACTGAAGCATATAAGGTTATATAATTAACAGTGAGATATTTGGGAATGGCAGGATCCAAAGTTCTGTCACTGACTTAATTTGGCATTTTAAAAATGAAAGCCAAGGTTATATACCCTGACTAAGCTACCGTAGCTTTGGGTTACCCAAAGGTCACCTGAGCATCAATAACTGGCTGTGTGCAATTTAACCTGCCTTCACCAAGGCAAGGTAAGGCTTGGGCTGGCTGACCAATTTACCACTTGTAGTTTTCCCTCCCAGGCATGCTACAAAGCTGGCTTTTTTTCCTACCTGTTCAGCTTCTGAGCTGACAGAGTATGCATCAGAGCATTCTAAGCCGAAAAACCAGAAGTTTAGTTTACTTTAAATGCAGGCATGCAAAGGACAGTGATTTTTTTGCAAGCCAGTTCAAACCACGTGCAGCCAGACAGCAGAAGGCAACTGTACCAGACCCAGCAATCCCTGCCTGACACTGAGAGACCACATTGTTTAAACTGAGTGGTCTCTGCTGCCGTAACTCTTTGTCCTTCTTCTTGTTCTCAAGTTTTTCTTTAGCCCTATCTGGCATAGTTTGGTCTTGGTATAAGGCACAAAAAAGAGGGAAGTTTCAGATTCACATTGGATTTCTAGTGCTTAACAATCTGTTGCGTGGTCTAAAAATGAGGTGAGGTTCAGTAACACAAAAGTACTGTCACAAATAGTGCAATAGTACCAGCACCTAGTGTTTTTTAACTGTTTGGTAATGTGTACATGCAGACCTGTGACACCACCATGAACACTGACGTCAACATCAGTGTTCAATTGTGGACTATCAGATGTTTTCTTCTTTCCAAATTCTTCTTCAAGATATTACACCCTACCTGACCTTTCTCTTTTCTCCCATCCTATTCCACCATACTCTTTCCTTTGCCTTTCTTTTTATCAAAAAAAAATATTTAGTAGAGGAATGTGTAATTTCTCAGCATTTACACCTTTTCTCTTTCAGGCTGGCTTTAAGGCAAGCAAGCTCTTACAGGTGTCAATGAGTTGTAGGAGGTTTTCTTCTTTTCTTTTGAAAAGTGAACTGAAGTAACATGGTATTTATTGATACTGCACTGTTCATCACTTATGTTGATCTGGTCAATTGTTTTTGAAAATGTATCTTATTGCTCAGGGATATGCCGTCTAAAAGAGGGGCAGGTGATGAGTATCTTTTGAGGCACTGTATTGAACTGTACAGTTAATGTTAGATTTCTTCTTGTTCAGTTATAGGAATAAAATAAAATCCTGTTTACCCTACTTAGACAGTTTGAAATGCCACTAAATGAAGCCGGGTTTTCAGTGCTCTAAAGACAGCTATTGGATGGTTTAAGCCTTTCTTTAACTTGAATCTGCATTTTCTTTTGGCTTTTCTGAAAACTCATAATATCATTTTTATAGTCACTTTTCTGTTCAGCAGCCTAGGTCAATCTCATATTACTATACTAAAGCATAATGTCAAGTAGCTGAGTTTCATTTGAGAAGACACCGTTATCTTTGAAAGAGGCACAGAACACACAGTTTATAAACTATAAAGAATGAAGTTGGCCACACTCAATGAAAAATGTAAAAATACATCTTCAAATACAACATATATGTCTATCAGACAAATCCCTTAGGACAACCAAATTGGGATGCTTTTATATCTGAAACATTCTTTTATTATGACTTAGAGCAAATTTGCTTTCACAGTTGCTGGAGCAGAGCTCTTCAGAAAACTGCAACTACTGTTCAATTATTTTTTGTCTGTCTGCATGACATTTTTCCATTTTCATCAAGATTTTGACACAGGTCACTTAAAATCAATTGCAGAAACAGTCTTTTAGAGATATGTTGCAGATGTTCACATGCTCATTTCCAACCTTTCCATTATTCTTCTATCTTTTAGATTGGTTTAAAGTCAAACATGTTTATGTATTTTATTGAGTCAAGAGTTTAGCGGGAGTTGCTTGTGGAATGAAAGGCACATTGAGAGCAAAGAGTTATCTATAGTACTACTTCCAGCAAATGCAGCCAGGAATATTAATACCAAGGTTTTTTTCAGGAGAAAACTACAGAAGGACCAAACGGCTTACTGAACGGCAAATTAAGGTGTCATGGTAAATGTTGGAGGTGTACCTCAGAGCTGTGGCCACACCTACATAAATAGTATGTATCAAAAACAAAGCACTGTTTCACTTCCAAGAAATTGCAAATTTCAACTTGAACCCTTCAAAAATGTATGTTGATTATTGACTGCTCATAACATGATAATGCCCAGAACGTCAAACCATGAATGCAGTTTCCCTGCACGTGCTACAAAAAAACATAAATCACAGCAAAACACAGCCTCTGCCACAAACTGCTCACTATTTTAATAAAAACGCTGAGGTTGCTGGCAGCTCCTGAGCTGCAACGTCACAAGTACTCTGCTCTAGGAAAACGGAAAACAATTACTTGCCCCAGATACATTTTAAATATAATTTTTCAGATCTTTATATTAGTCAGTGCAGAAAACCCGAGTGCCTAATTTGTATCCTATAAGCAAGTAGTTTATGACAACCAAGGGCAGCTTTTGAAAATAAGGAAGAGAAAAAATGCTTGCAGAATCAGTGCACGTCATAGTCTCTTGAAAATGAAGTGCATTACAGCAGACATAAAAGAGCATGCTGTAGTAAGACAAGCTGTAATGAGTTCAGTGTGTTAGCATGCAAGTTATGAAAGATTTCTCTTCTTTAATACAACATTTTTCATTATCATTAGTCCTTGAGGTACATGCCAGCATTTCACTGCTGAATGTAAAATATGGAAGGACTCTAGGAAAGCAGGAATCACAGATTTTTTTCTTCTTGTTTTGAATCGTTGTAATACCAAGTTTTGCAAGGCGAGAAGTCATTTGTATAACACTGATATCAAAGGCAGAGCTATACAGTTTCCTGTGATATCACCAGCAGCAATCCCTACCAATTTTTGACTGAAAATGAAGATAACACAAAATCAAATTTCTTTTCACAACAGCTACGGTAACATCTTCAGAAATAATTGAGTTTTTTAGAGGAAGATTCAATGTAAATGAAGATTGTGATTTAAGTGTTGATGCAATAAAAATTACTCTTTGCAGATCTTATAAATGAAAAGGCAGATCAGAAAAACAGGGAGCAGAAAAACAGATTTTTCTCAGGAGCAGACATAGTCAACTAATATATCCAACTAAAACGAGTATCAGCAATAGAAAAGAAGAAATGGCACAGAGGATTTCTAAATCACCAGCCACTCCGCCGCCTCTCAATCCTGGCTTATTCCTTCTGAAGAGTTTATAGCAGCTCTCCAGTTGTGCGTCTCATCCCATCATGTTTATGTGATGGCAACCATAAGATAGTTTTCCTGCTGCACAATGGCTTCCAGCTCCTTCTGTTTGTTGCCCATGCTGCCTGCATCGGTGTAGGTGTTCATTTCATGTTATAATGTAATACATTCCCTTGTCAGAATGAGTTTTATCTAGCCCCAAAGTGCTGAAGCCTTGGGTGCTACTGTGGAGAAATCATTAATATTTTCCTGATTTCTGTCATTTTCTACAACTTAAACATTAATTTATATTTTCACTGAAATGCTGAAAGGAGGATGTTTGAACAGTCTCTAGTTCTAACTGCAGCCAACATTCCCAGAAGACTGGAAGTTACTGCATCACCCCAGAGCAGGAATCCCTGAGCTGCCCCAGCTTGTTGGTGGCTGAAAGAGTCTTCTCAGACTGTAAGTTTCAATTGGCCCTTTTCTTACACTTTTTTCACACACTTCTTTCTCATCCACTGTCAAGGGAAGGATCCTGGACTAGAGCGATGTTTGGTCTCAGTGAGTTTGGAGGTTCTTGCATTACAGAGACATTACACAGCAGCTCATCGCTTTTATGGCCTGGGCTTCCAAAAGGCCAGTAATAATTATTATATGTTGATCACAATGACAAGCTTTTCTCTGCAACTCTCTAATTAACTTTTCACGCTCAAACAGTCACAGAGGTTCTGATCTCATGACATCAGCCAACGCTTAACAGAAAAAAGGGACAAAAAAATATAGTGGTAGCAACAGCAAATAGAGAAACTAAAAATTTAGGCTGGGTACTCAGGAGGATTACAGACACTGAAACCTGAAGAAGAAATTACTTGACCCGCTGGCCTGACACAATGAAAACTAAACAAGAGAAATCTTTGACATGGACTGGTCTAGGTGTGCTGATAGACCTGTATCACCTTTCAATTATGTTATTTTAATCAGATTGCCTGATTACACATGACAGATACCTCAAATGGAGAAACACTAATACATGCAGACACATATATACACCCACTGTATTTACATGCCTGTGATTTTATATTCTTTTCTGTTATCTTTTTAGAAAAAGGGATTTTTTTTCCTTTACCTCAAAGTCCTCAAACAGAAACTTACTGACTAGTATCTTTCTGTTCTAATCTACCCACATTTAATAGCGTATCATCTATAGGAAGTTTTAGAACATCTTGAGTTGTGTAATAAATCTTTACTTGCCAGGCTACAGACAAAAGGTATGCTTTCTTGAAATGGATCCAGGTGAATTCCGCTTGCCAGTTTTTAACTCCTTCTGAAGTATAAAGAGCACATTTGCCAGTAAATATACTAGACTGAATCCCTAAGAGAACCTATGATATGTCGCTCCAACAAAGAGAGAAACCAGACAGAGAGAAATCCATAACTTTCATCAGCTGACCATACCTACACTGAATTCTTACTTCATTAACAGCTGTCAAGTAAGAGACTTACTTGAATGTGGCAGCAGTATACTGGAAAAGCATTCACAGCTAGAATGGAGCAGGTCTCCCACTGATGACCAGGGAAGTGTTGAAATGGATAAGGGAGTTGAGCACAACTCTTTCAGGCTAATGCTCTGACTGAAAAGCCCCTTTATTCAGAGGAACAGCTGGGCACAGTAGAAGATGCTGGCCACTGCAAGTAGCCACCAGAGCTGAGCCAGAGTCATAACCCTACCTGGAGAGCTAGGTTCTTTACCAGAGGTACAAAGGCAGCTTTTTGGGGCACAGTTAACATTAGATAGTCCAGCTGGGTATTTCTGGGAAATAAATACTGGCACTTGTTTGTTCCTCTGAATGCCATACATACAAAATTTTGTGCATGGACTTGACAGGACTGCACCAAACTTTGTGCCTGATTAATTTTATCAATTCCTCCTCCTAATAAAGCCTACAAGGGCTTGCATATGAGATAATTGTTTGGACTAAGAAAGAAGGATGACTGTGAACACACAGCTGGAAGCAAATTGAAAACAAGTAAGAGTGAATGTAATTGATGAAGTATATTTTAGAAAATTTGGCATTGAGTGGATACTCAAAATGAGTGTGTCCCAAACACTGAAAGGACATGGGAGAAAAGCCAAACATCAGAAGAGTGTGATACAAGAAGAAGCTAAAAAGAAGACTGCTCTAGTAAAGTCAGTTATGCTGTGAACTACCTGATCACCTCTAACACGTATAATCTCTTTTCTTCCAAGAAGTTGGAATTCTCTACAATATATTTGAAACCCAACATTACGCAGACAAAAGGATAAGAACAAGCAAGTAAAGGTATCTATTTCAGCATGAGTTAAAACTGTCCACTTCAGTAAAGGTTAACTCCAAAACTTTGCCTTTAGATTTTACAAAGCAATACCGTTTGAGTCCTTGCTACTTCTTAGGATTGTAGAAACTATCACCTTGTCTAAAGCTGTATGGAAATAATAGCAGAGAAAATAATACACGCTTGGGGTATAATCTTTCTTTTGTAACGAGTACTGGTGCACAGTAGAACAGCATAGCCTGAGTCCCTTTCAAAAGCACACAAAAGTCCATTTCAAGCCATCGTGAGTACTAAGCAGATGAAGGTACTGAGTGAACTCTGTCTGACATAGGCGTAGGCCTCATTATCAAACCTTCTATATCATTAGAGCCAGAAACAAATCACACAGCAAGACTATTCTGCTCCCTTTATCAATTTTGTTTCTTTCTACTTTCCTGTGTCTCAACAGTGCATGCAATTTCCTTTCTTGTTATTGGTATGCAAATTCACCTGCTCCCAAAATAGTTCTCCTGAAAGACTGTTATTATGTTTGAAATGCAAGGTATGTACACCCACTTGTCAACTGCATGAACTAGCTGTGGCAATTATAAATTCCTCTGAAGGGCAACAAACATTTGCCATAAATGGAGACTGAATTAATTCAGGCATTTGTAAGATACAGATTGTGGTTAGTCTACCAGGAAAATTCATTCATCTGATATGTACCACAGGCTTGCCATCCTCTTTTTCAGAGATGCTTCAAGACCCTTCAAGTTTGAACTCTTCTGGCAAAGACCATCTGCCACACTCTCTCATGAGCATCCCACACATCCTCTTTTTTAATGTCCATCATCCCTCATATTTCATCCATCACATGATCAAAATGAGGCTTAGCACCTCCAGCCAGGAGACAAGAACATGCCAGCCCACCCACCTGTAAGACTTTAGCAACTCAATCATTTGACAGCCTTATGCACATCCCAGGTGAGGGGAACAGAGGGTAAAGCTTAAACTTCGGTCACGTGCACCCTGCTGCTTACACAAAGAGAATGAGGGACCAGGGTGCTTAAAAGACTACGTAGCTTATAACCCAAATGTGCGTGCCATTACATTAGTTTTTAGATATTTAGACACTCACAGTTCAGGGACAGGAGGTTTCATAAAAAGTGAAAGGTGAAGAGAGAAGTCCTAACTAAACAAGCATTGTCCAGTTGTAGAGCAACTTCAGCTTCCATTAATTTTAAAAAAAGGGCTGTCACTGTCCATGTAAGCTACTGAACTGTTGCTGAGTGCCTTCCGTTTCCAGCTATTTTGGAAGGATTTCAGAGTGGTCATCCCCACACAAAGATGAAAAACCTTATTAACACACTCTGGGTGAAGAATCCCATGGGGTGCAGAGAGGTGCAGAGGAAAGAGTTGTATAGAACTGGCAAGAGCTGATGTGCTAACTGTTTCAAGGAGAAATCATATCTGATTTGTAATATATCCTACTGTAAACTGTGGCCACACCCTATAGTGTTAGTGTAGTATAAGAACTCAACTCTCAGAAGAAGCCTGTGTCATACTGTAAACCATGATGGTCTCCTCTTAGGCAGGCATCAAATGATCATTTCTGGTTTCCCCCTTTCCTGGCCCCAGGTGACAGGCCTGTATTGAAAGAGCCAAGAAAGACAACACATTGAATAAACATGTATGTACTTAGATCAAGAGAAGAATCCATTGCTGTGCATGGAGCATTAGTGATAATGGAAGGGAACAGATACCCAAAAAAAATCTTACTCAATTGTGGAAAACTTGTAATCATTTTTCTTTGGGGTTCAATTTGTACAGAGCAGACCGGCCCTGCTTTAGAGCTGTATAAACTTTGACAGAGAGCTGTGATCTCGTAGGACTGTCCCTTGCATGTTTCCTTAAATAGCTCATTTGATATTCCAGCTAATAGCTAGCAACAGACTGGAAATATTCACAAATATCTGTGCCTCGTAACAGCTGTAAAAAAAGGTCATCATCTTCACTATTAAAAAAAAACCAAACACACCAAAACCCAACAGCAACAACAAAAAACACACACAAAGAATAAATCCCACCTCACTCATTCCTCAAATAGCCACTTGCAGCGGTAGTATGATATTAATCAAAATCCATAGTGAAAATGGACAATAACCCTGAATTGTTCCTCTGTTTCTAAATGTGTGAACAGGTTGTGAATATCCAAATACTTGCAGAGGTAAATAGCCCTTCCTCACGCAGTTAGCAGTAATACAGTTACCTAACCTGACAGGCACTGACTCACTGACTCCCAAAGTGCTATTACATTCTTTACCATCATCACCTGGACTTCTGGATGTGAACTGCAACAACCAAATGCTGATGCTTTGAATAGAACTGGGCAAAAAGAAAGTTCATGAAAAATTAATTAGGCACACAGCCTTTGTTCAGACTAGCACAAAGACAAGACTGCCCATCCACTTACTGCTATAGTCAAAGGGATGTGTCTGGAAACACAAGCAAGTCTGTGGAACAGGTGAATACACAGGTTAGTTGAAAATATTATTATGGTCAATAAGTACAAACAGTTAAATAGTCAAACTGTGTTAAACAGTTAAGTCATCAATGTCTCCACCTGCTAGGGTGTCCTGGTTTCAGCCAGGAAAGAGTTAATTTCTCTTTTTAGTAATTGTCATGAAAGGAAATAATACCTACTAGTTTTAGATGTTGCTAAGTGATGTTTACATTATTTAAAGACTTTTTTTTTCAACTCCCCATAGAAGAGTAGACAGAATGATGGAATGGCCGATGAAATATTTCATACCATAGACATCATGCTCAGTATATATCCGGAGGTTAGCCTGGGGGGCGGGGATCTGCAATCACTACTCAGAATGGTCCCAACTCACCAGGCAGTGAGAGTGTCTGGTGGTATTATTATTATTGCTGTTACTGTTATTATTAGTGTTATTCTTCTTTTTCTGATATTGTTCTATTAAGCTGTCTTTACCTCAGCCCGCGAGTTTTTCTCCTTTCCCCTCCTTTTCTCTCTCTGCTCCCTTCTGGGGGAAAAAGGGGTAAGCAAGTGGCTGCGTGGTGGGGGTTAAACCAAGATGCAAGAAATAGCAGTATATCATAGGTTTGCACAGTCAGTCTGCTGTCCTTTTCTGAGCTATGGATACAAACAGCTCTGCCAAAACTTCTAATTAGTAATGTTCATGTTTGCAACAAGCATCCATAAAACACCTATCACCTACATTAAAGTTTAAAAACATTTACTACAGATGCAAAGCTCATCAATTTCTTAAACCACCCAGACAACATCTCTTACACGTACTTCGATATGCAACAGTTAGAAAAATTAAGCTCTTATGCTAATCAAAATTTCCTTAATTTTCATATTTGGGTGATCGTAATAATCAATCTACACAATCAAAAAATAATTGCTATACTCCTGGCTTTGCCTCAGCGAATGGAAATTGGCCCATCAATTTGGATTTTGAGTAGAACTTCTATGGCAAGTACTCCAGGTCTTTCTTATTGTGCTGTGCTGAATCCATCCATCTCATAGTCCAGTCTCTGCGGTCAACTGACCGGAACTTGGTTCTTGGTCTTTATTCATGGTCTTTGATCTTCTCTTTTAAAACTTTGCTCAGTTTTTAACTTACTACGTAATACGCACTGTGATTAAAAATAAAAAAAAAGAAGAAGAAAAGAAGGAAAAAAGGAGAGAAAAGGTAAAAAATAAAAAGAAAGCAAAAGCAAAAAAAAAGGAAAGAGGGGAGAAAAAAGAAATACCACTTTTTGGGGAGATAATATGATTGTTACAGAAAGAATTCTCTTTGAATTGACTGCATGTGAGAAGGCTCAATTACATTTGCCTTGACCGCCACGATAAGGGCATTTTCTGAATGATGACTTCTGAAATGATCAGGGGCAGGAGAGTTGCTTAGTTCTGACAGTACCAGTATCTTCACAGACTAGAACTGGTTTCAACGAGTTTTTGGTTTTTTCCTTGGTATATTACATTTTAACTAGTTACTCAACTGTCCCAAAAAGAAAAAAAATAATAAAAGACATGTTTTATCTTTCCTGTTGTTTGTTTTCTGAATATTTAAAACACCCTTGTTTGGGCTACGAGTTTTCATTCTCCCTTAAAAATCTTCAGAGATTTTCAGATGGGAGTTGCTGTAGGAATCCAAAAAAATGCTATTAAGAATTAAGCTACTTACTGTAGGAGAGAACTCCCACAATTTTAGTAACAGCACAAAGGAATGGAAAAAGTATGAATCAGGAATGAATGGAAATAAAGAAATGGAAAAATCACTTTAAAACCTTTTAAATTGTGTATCAGGTACAAGTTCACATTTACTGTCCCAGTAAATAAAACTCACGTGCAGTAATACAGCTCTGATATTTTTTTGTATAGTTCAAGTATTTTGGCAAGATTTTCTTCCACTGAATAGTATGTGTTGCCCTTACTAAATGTAAAGTAGGAGACCGGTACTTAATTATTTCAACAGCAGCAAGAAACTTTACAGTTGCTACAAAATCAGTTATGCTTTATACTACAATAACAACAACTTGTGCATTCCTTCCCAAGAATTTCAAAAGATTGATTGATCAAAGGGGTTTGTTTTGTTTGTGGGATTTTTTTTTTTTAATCCTACGTAATCACTTCTTTAACTAAGTCCTTGATGTAACAATGATCTTGGGAGTGGGTTTAGAGAGTATTCCCACATAGATTCGAACACCCCCATTACTGACATAACTAATCTTATTGCACAATTTTGCACAGGCATTGCGTACCCAATAAATACAGGCTTTTCACTGATTTTAATGAAGAGTAGTCCAATGGCTCAGCCTAAAATTTCTGTTCTGCTTAAAGTGAGTATCATTAGTTTAACCCATGATTTATGCAAGAAAGAGGGATGAGAACTTATTCTAAGCTTGTGCTGCATTCCATATATTTCATGTCTCTTCAAAGATGTTATTTTACTATTAGGAGTAATAGACTTCTAATGCAAGAAAATATTACATGATACGTATCGCATGTGTGATTTTTCAAAGCACTCATTTCCATAGTCTACAACCTTACAGATAACGATTTTTTGTACAACCGTGTCATGTTGCAACAGTCTCCTCCTCTGTTCACCTTCAAGCTAGACACGTCTGGTGACCCTCTTCTGTTAAGGGATGAGCTCGTGGTATCTGACCAGCTCCCACCACGGCAAGAGTGCAGGGCCACAGTGCTGCAGCTGGGCTACTGTGGAGGACCCAAAGTTCACCAATCCCTGCCTGCAGCGAATATACAACATGTCAGGCTACCATTATGTAGCCCTTTCTTACCACATCTTCTGATGTGCCAGGTACATACTGCCATCACACCTCCTGACATGTGGATTCTCACCTGTCTGGGAGTAAGACACTTCAGAAGCCTGGTAGCTACAAGCATCAGAAAGGCAGAAACTGAATCAAAAATAATGTAAATGTAATTCAGTTGAAACTGCTACCAGAACTCTTAAGTTTAACAGTTCCTCTATGTCTATAATACATCAGTTCTGGCTCCGTGTCTGTGATATACCAGACAAAAGGCTTCATGAAAAAGGTTTAGAGTTGTTGGGGTTTTTTTAATATTATTGTAAATGTTTAAAAAATAAAATAGCCTAATGCAATTGCTCCTTCAGACTGTTTGCAAAGCATGCTGGGTATGTCAATGACAAAACTAGAGGGGTGTGCAATACTATTAAGGTGTAGTTAAAAGATAATAACCTGGCCTCCAAGATCAAGCAAATTAATAAAAAATTTTAAAAATAAACATGATCTCTTTTCACTTGTGCAGCCTTGTCTGCCTGGCACTGATTTACAGTAATCTGCATTCAGATCTGGATCAGGTTTAGGTTCAGTTGCTATGGCTCCCTGCTTTAAGCTCTCCTTCCACATTCACCTCTCTCTCACATAACCTTTTATGACAGATTTATTGTTAAAGAAATTAAATTTTGGTTTTCTGGAGGCTGAAGAACAAGCAGTACTTTCTTTCTCTATTATTTAAAGCTCAGACAGGGCTGTATGCAGAGAGGACAAGGGAGAACACACACCTTGACACCATTTGGCAACCCTGAGTAAGCATTATACAGACCATTGCCCTAAGGGTAAATAATGGCCAAACTTGGCTGAGGCTCTCATGAGGTGTGAGATGCATCTCCCTTCCCACCTTGGCTAAACCACACTTGTGTTTAAACATAACCACACTCCACCCTTCTGGCCTGATGAGCATTTGCCCCTCCCTGCTGTCTGCTCCCGCCTCTCCCAGCTCCTGGGGAGTTTTGCCCATGGCTTTAATAAGCTCAAAATCTTACGTGATGATGTGGATTTCTTATGAGAATTCTTGCAATAGTCAGATCCAAGAAAAGTAGTGAGATCAGCTAGTATTTAAATAAATACTGACAAAGCTATTTGCCCATTGCTACCATTACGGAATATACCTATTGAATTTATTAGTTACAAAAAGTGCTCAGATAATTTCATCCCTTCTACAAAATGTCAGAAGTTATCCACCAAGCCTAGGAGGAAACAATATTTTCATCTCTGTTGTGGAATTCTGTTTGTTGGTATAAAACCCATAAAAGAAATGGTAAGACATACTGCACCTGATTCTCCATCCCATTACTTCTTTTTTAAAACCATAGAAATCAAAGGAGAAAATAACTTAAAAGTAGCAGGATAGCACAACAGCAACACTGTAATGGCGGAGTGATGTTGCCATCTGCACTTACTGTGATTTAGGATACACCCTACAGATCTTTGGAAAAATTTATGGTAGAACAGTGTTGGGTTTTTTCTGTCCTTCTGTAGTGATACACTAAATGCTAAATTTAATCTACTCTCCCTCAGTAAATTTAATCTACTCTTTACCCTCTTCACTCCTGTTTTCTTAAGCCAACATTAATGCACATATAGACATATGTATACATCTACTAGAGCTGCACCATATTTGTGAGAGTAAAGATAATGCACCTTTCGCCTGTTTACAGCTACGAGAGTAAATAAAATGGGAGAAAAAGAAATTAAAGTGACTGTGAATGTGCACATTTATCTACCTATCTTCCTTAATAAAACTTTGTCCACAAGTACAATCTCTTCCAAGACACTTATCACCAGATAAGCACTTCACACATTTTGCTCATACTGTCTACAAAAGATCTCTCACAACACTGAATCTTATCAACATGAGGTACTGTAATGACATTCTCTCAATAAAGGTAATTTATTTTATGAAGCTATACTTTTATATATATATATATATAGATTTAAAAGCATATCTTACGTCTAAAGGACAAAGACTCCTAGCCAGATCATCTCAGTACCGGACTAGGAGTCCTTGTTATGCTACGGTTTGATTGATTTCTTAGGAAAAAAAAAACCCTTCAGCTCATTTAACTCAGCTTATGGTTACAAAGTAGTCCCTACTCACATATAGCTGCATCACAATACAGAACAAGCCACTATTGCCCTCTGCAGCAACTGGCCTAAATGTTAGCTACAAGGTTGAACCATATTGCTCATCTTGAGGCCGTTTCTCTATGCCACAACTAAGACATCTTACTTAAGTCCTCTTGGAATTACTTTCTCTGTAATTTTTGGTAATTGTTTTAATATAGTACCTCCCGGTACTTTAGGTTAAGGGGTATTTTTTCTGTAAAATATTAATATAAACTGCGATGTAGTCTGTTTTCATGCAGTTCAGTGTACTACAGTGGCATACGTATGACATCAGTCAAAAATCAGTCGTTTAACTTAATGGATAAAGAACACTCGTGGCCCATGGCTTGTAAGCACTGCAAAGTTGTCCAGAATTATACACAGCAAGTACACAAAATAAATTTTACTCGTTACTAGTATAGAGATACAACCCAACCTGGTCTGGTGGAAGGTGTCCCTGCCCATGGCAGGGGGGTTGGAACCAGATGATCTTTAAGGTCCCTTCCAACCCAAATCATTCTATGATTCTATGATATTAATATATCTTGAACTCTTCAGAAAAATCTCACATACTTCCAAGAATAAACACTGCCTTTTTTGCATGACCCAGTATACGGTGTTTGACACCTTAATGCCTGATGAGGTTTCACTACTCTCAAAGCAGCAATAATACCTTTTGATTTCCTCATCTTTGATATGAATAATACATAAATTGGAACGCTAGGATTGAGTGAGGGGGTTCTGATGTTTCTTGTGTTGACTGCATTTTAGCCAAAAGCCCCTTTCTGATACAGCTGCTTAGTTCAGCAGCACCTGGACTTGTACAGCCATGGACAAGTTATGTGTTAGAGCCTTTCTCTGCATCTCAGGTCATAATCTTTTGCCAGCAGTTTTGCTGGAATACAGAGATGTCTTTGACACCAGTCTTTTCATCACCCATGTCATGATTTCGGTGTTCAAGAAGCTGAAGGGATGCTCAACCTCCTCAGTATGCAGCACTGCCACTTCTAGCGTAAGACATAACTTTCCTTCAGAGGGAAGAAGGCATAAGACAAATCTACCTTAGAACACCAGAATTCAGCCAGTCAATTGCAAAAATATTTCCTAAGTGTTTTGTTTATGCTGTGCTAAAGGGTAACACTCACGCATAAAGTACATGTAGTTATTTGCAAAGAAACAAAAATTTCTTTGTCACTTGCTACTTTCAAATGCAAACCAGACAATGAAGCAATGTTTAAAATTTAAAAAAAAAAAAAAAAAAAGAGCACTATATAATATTCTAGAGTGTCAGAGCATGGGAACACAGTATTTAACCAATTAGCATGATATTGCTACATACATACTGTTTTAAACACAGGAAGGTGAGCAAAAGTATGGGAGATTTGGATTGAAAGTGTATTCATGAATTTTCTTTTTGGAAATTAAAATAAAGGAAATCAAATTAAGGCTATCTTGAATAAATAGGCCACTTAGTGAAACAGTTAAATTTAAATAATCTTCTTTGAAGGGTATTTAGAATTCCTTTCAGAATTCACTTCTTACTTTCCATAACTATCAATGCCCTTCTAATAGCCATTTGTGGCTTACTGATCACTTTCAGGCTTACTTTTATTATAGAAATGACACTGTGGAAGTCCTAATTGGTCCTCATTGAGTTTTAAAATTAACACTGAAAGTTAAAGTGTCCAGAAAATAATATACCTTTGCTTAAAACGCATGTGGGCTTGTGAGACAGAGAGTAATTTTTTTTTTTTCATTAGTGCCCTCATTTCCTTCCAGTTGCTTTTCTTTACATCTTTCTCTGACAGGAGTCTGGATGTACCACTTCTGGCTTTCCCGTTAGTTCCTGTAAGAATGTCATTCTAGACTAAAATGTTGCATAAATGTGCACATTTGAGGCCTGCAATTAAAACATGGTCACTCTTGCACTGATGATTTGCCCGCTAGTTTAGAATCCAGCTCCAGTTCAGAGTCTTATTCAATGAGAACAGCCAAGAGGAGTTAGAAGAGTAATGAATCTCTTACCTCCATAAAAGTGTGATCCTGAACAGAAAAGGGGCAAAGGACTTCAACTTTGTATTATTTTCAACAATTCTTTTCCAAAACTATGATTTCAAAGTTGAATTTCAAGCCCTATTCATTTTAAAGCCTACAACATTATCGTTATATCCTTATATAATAATTAAAATTTACTGAACCTACAACTAAGATCAAAAAACTAATGCTTGAAATTAAATCTAAGAGTTTGTGGATCTCACTGAGCCATTTAGGACAGCTGAATACTCCAATATTGTCCCGCATTCTTACTCTTGGAAATTGAACTAAATTATTCCATCCACAGAACAGACATAGGAAGAAACATAGGAAGTGCTGGAATTCCCAGCTTAACATTACGAAGTTAGATCAGTTTATCACAGTTATTTAGTGTGACCACGCCTGCTCACACATACCCCAACAAAACCAGTAACTTGAGGCTGAACAATCCCTTAAAATCTCCTTGAAGCTGAAGCCTCTGAATTCCCTCTCCCACCTTGAAAAAGCTCTCGTTTATCTATTTCTAGAAATAGTCTCAAGTTAAGAAAAAAGTACTCTTCTTCTGCTATTTAACAACCATTGATGAACTATTTAGCTTTCGCGACAATATAACCTTCGTTAAATTATAATTATTAGTCTTCAAACAAGGAAACTATGGAGAAGGATGAACACGAATAATGGAAATCCTCACTTCAAGGTAGACATTCCAACACCTTTCTGAATGTCTAAAGCATATCAAAGTTAGACAACACACCCAGAGTCTGCTCAATTTTGAATTATAGAATTAATTTATAATTATATAATAAACTCAAAAAAACATAAGCTAACACACTATTTTTTATATTTTGAGGACACATAGTTTGGATTTTTTGTGAAAGTATTACAATTGTTAAGTTATAAAAGTAAAATCAGTGATTATTGAAAAAGATAACATACCGTTCCCAATTATCATTTTAATATTATTTGGTTATTTTTTACAGAACATTTAGTAAAGATATCACAGGAGAAAAGTTTTTCACAAAAATCATTATGTCAATATCCTTTCTGGGGAGCAGATTTCTAAGATTTTTGCAAAGAAAAAAACCTTCCAATCTTCAAAAAATCTCCACCATTTATAGAGTCAAATACCTTAAAGATTACTTTCTTGACAACAATTTACCTTAAGAGAAAGTATTAATTGTAAAATAACATTTAATACTACAGTTTGATATATGCCAACTCTATATTTTTTTCATGGTGTTTTCAAATGAGCTGTTTAACAAACAATCAATTTCTCTGTGCAGAATAACAGCGGTTTAAGATACTACCGTCCTTCAACTGAGCCACAGAGGTAACTCAGCACATCTGACTTTCAAATGACCTGGACTAGAAGTACTCAAATTATTTCAGTTTTGCATAGAACAACTTCCAGAAAAGACAAGGTAGCTGGGGAGGCCGCATCTTCGCTCATGGAAGATACATACATAATTCATTTTTCCAAATTTTGACCAAAATCAACCTGTTGCCTTATTTTTCAAAGAACAGTGCAAATATATGCTTTTCCTATCCCTAGAATTTATTTTTTTTCTGTTCCACTAATGGACATAAAATAGAACACAAGGAAACCACCACACAGTCATTTTATGAGTAACATCATCTGTCATGAGTCTAGAGTAAAATAATATCTATAGAATTACAAAGCATATAGATCAGTAACGGCTGGAAGCGCCAGGCTTTCTCTAAATTTCATAGGGAAGAGAAGATAAAGCAACGGCTTTGCGGAGTGGCTATTATTTTATCACTCTTTTTGACTTTTCTGCAGTGTGTGAAGGTCCCAGTTTCAGTAGGTTTCTGCTGTCCCAACAGAAAGCCTGGCAGTATGGAAGACTGAGCTCTGATTCAAAAACATTTTATCAAAGCTGCCTAAGTATAGTTTGACCTTGTTATATCACCGTTTTCTCTTTTTGCCCCACCTAAATTTTATTATTTTTTTCCTTTTTCAGAACAAATACCTGAACTTAAATGAGCCTTCAGATCAGCCTTCTCCTTTTTCTTTTTCCAGAAGTCCCAGAGCAGCACAGTATTACTTTTGACCTAGAACAAGAGTAGAAGAGGTTACTCGCGAATAACGGTGTACACATTGGTGCTTAGAATACTGTGTCTCTTGCTGTCCTATAAAATTTTATTAAGCATGGTGAACGACAACTTTGAATGGCCACTGTGGGATGAATACCTTATGTTTCAGCCATGATCTGAAACTGTTTCATTTAATTTGGGGGTGGTGTCCTAGCATGCCATTCAATCTCATGCAGCGTTTCCAACCTGAATCCTTTAAAGAAAGGTGAGGGACCACACCACAAAAGGACAAATATGGGAACTAGTGCTCTCTGGTAAACCTGAAAAGTAAGCAAAACTTTCTGGAGAGGGGAGAGGAAAGCACTGACCATCATTTATGAAATACACACTTCAGAAAACAAAAGGCTTGACGAACTTCATGTAGTTAAAACCAAAATACGCTCATACACAATGAATGAATTAATATTATTTTCTTCTTTAATAGAATAATTTGATTAGGCCTATAAGCCACCGGTAAAGACACAATTGTGCAGATGCATCAAGATCTGCCAGGCCTCCAAGCTGCTGAGGTCCTTAAAATGTATTTTTTTCAACTTCATGCAATTTGAAGTGAGTATATTGATTTTATATTTTTGTTAGAGGGCTTGTGGCGGCTTGCCCTTGGCCAGGTGCCACTGCTCCCACACAGCCAGTCACCCCCTCGCTCCCCGCTCCGCAGCCGCGCAGGGGGAGAAAATAAGCTGAAAAAGCTCATGGGTCGAGATGAAAACAGGGAGATCACGTACCAACTGCCTCAAGGGAAAAACAGGCTCGTCTTCGGGAAAATTAATGTAATTTATTGCCAATTAAAACAGATTTAGATAGTGAGAAACAAAGACAAAATTCAGCCGGCGCCTTCCGCCCTTCCTCCCAGGCTCACCTTCACTCTTCATTCCTCACTCCTCTGCCTGAGACCCTTTGCCCCGAGGGGCGCAGGGCAACGGGGGACTGCGGTCGCTCCATAACAGCTCCTCCCTGTCGCCCCCTCAGGCCCTTCCCCTGCTCCGCCGGGGTCTCTCCTCAGGCCGCAGCTCCCTCAGGAGAACCCACCCGCTCTGGCGGGGGCTCCACAGGGAATCTCTGCGGGGGGACGCTGCCGGAGCCCTTCCTCCTTCTCCCGCTCTCCCCTCGGGGCTGGCAGGGCTCTTCCTCACACGTTTCCCTCACCGCTGGGCAGCCTCTGCCCCTTCTCAGCGCCGCTTTCCCGCCGGCGCCCGCCTGTGGCGCTGGGTCGCTTGGAGCCGGCTGGGACCGGCCCGGGGCAGCGCGGCCTGGCCCCGCCTCACAGGGTCCCGGCAGCCCCTCACAGGGACCCGGCAGCCCCTCACAGGGACCCCCCCGCCCTCACAGGGACCCGGCAGCGCCTCACAGGGACCCCTCCAGCCCCTCACAGGGACCCCTCCAGCCCCTCACAGGGACCCCTCCAGCGCCTCACAGGGACCCCTCCAGCCCCTCACAGGGACCCGGCAGCGCCCCACAGGGACCCCTCCAGCTTCTCACAGGGACCCCTCCAGCTTCTCACAGGGACCCCGCCAGCCCCCGCCAGCTGCTGGGCCCGGTACAGTATTACTTTTATCAGCATTTTCAAAAAGTTGGGTTGGGGGTATATGTACACACACATAAACACATATATATAGGTTGAAAATACAAATTTTCAGGAAATACGACCTGTACAATTATTGATTGTTGGGACATTAGAGTCGTTTTCAACATCCTAAATGTTGGAAACCCTCATCAGTTTTCACATGGGTTTAATTCCAGAAGCCTCATGTGCACTCATCCTGAGTGCCGTTCTGCAGCGCACGAAGGGCACCCAGGCGATCAGGCCCAGCCAGCACGGGTTCACGAGGGGCAGGTCCTGCTTGACAAACCTGATCTCCTTCTATGACAAAGTGA
>JAOXNO010000013.1:56734512-56762418 GCA_028565335.1 Limnodromus scolopaceus | reverse complement strand
TTTGTTGTGTTGGTGTTTATTTTTGTCAGAGTGAGGTTGATGGTTGGACAAGATGATCTTGAAGGTCCCTTCCAACCTAGAAGATACTATCATTCTATGAAAAAGCCACTTTTGCTGTGCTGGCAGTTAAGCACCTGAGCTATCTCACCAAAGAGGTTGACCTTAGTGAAAATTGGAGAGATTTTAAAGGAAATTATTTTGGAGGATGCCTTACCAGAGGATGGCCATGGAGAGGCCAGTCAGCCATTTTGTGTGTCAACGGGAGCCTGTTCAGCATCCTTCTGTGCATTCAGTCCCCAGTACCATGAGGGGACACGGAGCCTCATGTTTCTTTAGACTTCCTTGGCCACCACAGGCAAATTTCTCTTTCCTCATGAAAGTTCTGTTATTTTAAATATGGAGCAGTGAAAAAGTTCCACAGCAGTTGGAACTTCTCATATCTTTTTATCTCATAGTTGCTTAACCTATAGTAAAATCAGTTACCTAGAGGAATAGCTTGTTACTCAGTGGTGCTCGATAGCAGCATGAGAGTAAGAAAGATGCTGTACAAAATGCAGTGCATTTCATGATAACATCAGCAAACCCAGCATACCTCTGAAACTGTAGCACCATTATTTTACAGAAATGCTAAAATATATATGAAGCAGATGAAGGCACACTAAGCATGCTATAAATAGCTCGAGATCGCTTTGTCTCAAGAGAGCATATGTAACAGCTTAAACCTGGCTTTAAATTGCAGGTGGAAGAACAGAACCCGTCTGCACAGCTCCACCCTACACTGACAGAAGCAGAGGCATTAGAGGTCATGGAGATGTTGTTTGTCTTAATGTTTGAATCTGGTCTCTATAGTCTGAAGACATAATGAAGCTAAGGCTGCTTACACACTATTTTCAGTTATTTTTCAGCACAACAGATTTAATGACATAAGAATGAATTAGCTGACAGTCTCTCCTCCTTGTACTCTCTGTTAATGGAAGATAATTCAAGTTGCACTTGAAAAATAGGACAGACCAGATTTGTTGTTCCCTGTGGAACCTTAATTCTGCTGCCCTGTATATCCATTCTGTCCACTGAATGAAGCTGAAATCCCATGGACAAAATAGGAAATGAAAATACTGCCAAGGACTCTTTCAATTAAGACACACTTTCTGATAAAAGGGTGGTTGGCATACGCCTATATGAATCACCAGGAAGAACACCACCATGCAATTAGCATACATAACCTAAAGTTTGCTTTGGACAAAAAAAACCCAACCACTTTTAATTAAAAAGTTTAATACTTTTGTATGTGAAGTAGGTTATACAGGTATAACCGTTCAAACACGCATTTCTGTTGCATGTGTAGTTTAATAATTGTTTTGAAACTTCTTACACACATGCTCTTTTCTGTACAGAACACACTCACAGGCATGAAGTTTGCATGTGACCAGCACAAGGGAGCAAGTCACTTAGTGGGGCTGGTTGAAGTATCTGTCAGCTTCCCTTCTACATTTCAGATCCTCCTCAGGATTAGGTTTCTGCACAATCTAGGATATGCACAGATGTATCTCCCTTCTCTCTACTACTACTAACCCTAACCCTCCCCTCCAAGGGACTGTCATTTTCATTATTTATTGCTTTCTGACTTACATGGTCAGCAGAAACTGCCTTGCTGGTTGTGCCACCCCATGCTGATCTCTTTGGCAGTTAGTGGTTGCTATTTGGGTCACTGTCACGTTCTGATCTCCCATTCCAAATGTGTTACAAGGATGAAAAACTGGAAACAGTTCAATTGTGCATGTTTGTGTCTTCACAACACATACCTGAACCATCAGAACAGGACAGATGCAGTCCAGGGCATTTAGGCACACAAGTAATTCTGTGACAATTATCTTTTACCCTGTTTTCCAAGCACATACCAGAATCATCTAATGAGTTAGGGCTGGGCAGTTGTGAAGGTCTTGCTTAACTGAATGGTACTTTTGGGTAGGCTTCACCCCATGACTTCCATTAAAAACAACGGTGGTTTTGCTCATTTCCATTTTTATAGGTCATCAAAACCTCTGAATGTATTTCTAAAAAGAAAAAAGGACTAGTCAGGACATTTATAGGGGTAAAATATACCTGAAAAAAAGTTTTATTGATATGCTTGGATCTTTGGACTTTTAGCCAAGGTGAGATTCAATCAAATTAACAATAGAAGAATAATACTGGCTGTTACTATCCTGGCTGATTGCTTTAAAATACTCACAAAAGGACAGGAGAGTCTTTTCAAACTATAGTAGTGAGTGAAGACCAGAGAATAAGGAATACCAGATTGTAGTTGAGGGGTGATTGCAACCAATTGTATTTCTGAATGGCAGATCAAACCAAAAGCAGAAACAGCAATAGTATCTCACTCAAAAAAGAAAAAATAATTTCCACTACTTATTAGATTTTTAGCAAACAAACAAGAATTTACAATTACAGGGGGAAAAGGATTTTTAGAACTGCCTATGAATTTAAATAAAATACCTTTATATATTTACAAGGATGATTTTAAAGGATGATTCCTGATCTGCTGAAGCCTGCTGGATTCTAAAAACTTAGTCATCAAGGTTTTCTTGCTTTGAATTACAAGCATTATAATTGTATATTCTGAACCCAGAAGAGCAAATTTAGATGGAACTAAGTCATTAACCTGAAGGATATGGCTGATTTTTCTAAACATCTATTAAAAAACATTATGAGTACTTGTTTATCTGCACTTCTATAAGCTCTCAGCATTGATTCTATTTATTTTTCTGCATCTAATTACTTTGCATAATGATATGTTTATACTACTGGCAATCTCCTCTTTAAGAGTAGAATTATGCATACAGTATCCATATAGATCTGATCAAAACTGAAAAGAGTAATACATATATTATAAGCAAAAATTTTTAAAGCTCACCAGCTTTCAAGGAATAATGATCACATCTTTTGTGAGTTGGAAGTTTTTTGAATATTCATTTTAAATAATGATGAAGTCTTGACTGTCTTGTGGGAATTTTGCTATTCATCCCAATGGCATCAGAGATTCCTCTTGAATTCTTCACCTGAGTTTGTGTCGTCCTCTTTGTTCTAGATACAACTCTGGAAATCTTGTGAAGACGGGATTCAAGTGAGATTTCCAGTGTCTTCAGCTTGCATCCAGACCCTACAGATGGTAAGGACAACCCTTCCTCTCTTGTGCTATTTTCTTTTGGTAAAGATATTATCAAATTTTAAAAAAAAATTAATAGTAGTGATGATAACAGGAAGGAAAGACAGTTCATTATATTCTTCTTAAGATCAAAAATGAAAATTAGGGAAGGTTCAGAACATTTAAATTTATCTCAGCCAATTCTCATGTCTTTCATTTCATTAGTTATCTGAAGCACTTTTTACTTTGTGGTTTGCAAGTAATTTTCCTGATGTTCATGTTCTGTGGCAAAAGGTAATAGGTCTGGCCATCTCCTCTATATTCTAGTTTATTCCAGGATTTGGCTACAAACTCACTTTACAGTCTTTTTGCTTATGATCACATTCTTTTCTTCATTCATTCTTTCATCCTCTCACTAAAAGTATGTGCACTCTTAAAGGTGAGGAAATATCTTTCTCTTCATAGCCAATGATGTAGTTCTCCTTTGAAATGAATTCTAGTGGCATAGGATAATGTAATTCCCAGTAAGCTCTTTGAAGTTGAGTGCAGTTTAGTATTTTGGCAAGTACAAGAAGTCATTTATCATCTCTGGGATGAGTCTGGTGTCTTTCTGCCCCCAAAGCACATGAATTCATTTTCAGATCACTCTTAGGCCAGTTCAACAGGTGGCTGACATGAACTGGCATCACAAAGCAATGAATGGAAAGATCACATCTGGAAATCATAACTGATCCTAACAAAAGTCAGTCACATAACTCAGAAGTCAGCCCGTCACACGGACGGGAATAGAGAAAGGAGAAGTAAAAGCTTTATTCTGGCATGCAAAGAGTTTATTGTGAATTTTGCTCAATAGACCACGCAAGCAACCTATGCCATTATATGTTTATGTTACTCTGTCTCTGTGATGCCACATACGTGTTTTTTAAAGACCAAAGACTATTTTGCAAATGAAAGTGCTGAACAAAAGGCTGGTTCTTGTTAACCCACTGAGCAATAACTTGGTCCTTAGGATTACCAGTAATTACTTTCTGAATTTATTTTGCAATGCAGGCCTGACCAAGCAATTCTGGTAGCGCTTTCTTTATGACTAAAAAAAAAAAGTATAAAAATGTATCTGAAAATAATAATTGCCATTCTAACATATATCGTTGGGCACATCCGTTGTTTTTTCATTCCTTCCTGTTGAGTTGACAGGCAAGGGAATGTGATAACTGCTGATTTAACTGTGTTATGGGCGGTTACATGAAGGAATATAATACATTTATTTTTGAGGTCTAAATTTAAATACCCATCTTTAGTAGTTAATAGACTAATACAGAAGTTTATCACTCAAACCTGTATTCCTTTTAGGTCCATGAATTTGCTTCATCAGCGTGTTAATCGGTAGTGGGTTTTTCACAGAAAGTTAAAACAGTTTGCTGTTAAAATACTAATAACAGTGAAGATATCATGAAAAAAAAAGAAAACTAGGAGAAATTTTAAATAATTATGATGAGTTCTTACGGAAACTTGATACAGAATAGCTAGTGTCTTTTACATTCTAGATGTGATTTAACTTTGGAAAGAACATGTCAGGAATTGTGACTAATAATTTGCTACAGATCTGTGACCTTTATAACTGAAGGCAAAGTTTATTTCAAATTATTTTAATATTTTGAATAAGGTGGAGCTGGTCAATTTTTTCCCCAGTTTTCTGTGGTTTTTGTAACTCATCTAAAATTTTTAGAAAGACATTTCATATTTTGTTAGTTATTGATGCTAATATGAATAATAATACACTAAAAAAACACCAACACAAATCCAAATATCATATTTCTGATGGTTTTTTTGTTTTGTTTTCAAGAAAATCTTTTTTTTTTTTTGCTTTTCATTACTGCACCAGAGCTTACAGTTTCATTTTACAGTAGGACTTGGGTTTATATTCTGTATATGTATTCCAGGATTTTTTGTTGTTTGACATGAAATTGAGTTTGAACTGAATATATTCAGTATAAATTAATTTTGTCTATGTAAGGGAATGGTAGATGTATATGTAAATGTTCTTGTACTGAATCCTTACTGAGAAATTTGGTCTCCATTCTATATACTTAATGAATAGGCTGAGTTTGGTTTCTGCATCCCAGAATTATTCCATATGTTAAAGTATGAGGAGTTTGCTTTAATCGATTCGTTGCTTAGTGTAACAGTTACTACCGTTGCTGTGTATGAATGAGAGCTTATTCTATTTCAATATTTAAATGGTATTTAGCCAGCTTAAAAGAAAAACTAGGGGATCGTGAGGAAGCTAACAGAATTATCTAACTGTGATAAGATAAAAGGAGACACTTGTTTTCATTCCTGATAGTCATTCCTTCATTTTCACATTTACTAGCACTCATCAATCATTTTTAATGTTTCTGTGAACGATATAAAAATGAGTTGGCCTTATGTTCTGTGGAAAATCAACAGAAGTGCCAACCTGGTTTTAACACTTCATAAGACATTTTACTATGGCATTAAATTTCTCCAAACCTGGCTGAAGATTAACCATTTCTTCTTTGTGGCACATTTTAGACCATGCAAATTCAAGAAAATTATGGCCATAATATTCTATTAGTGGATATCAAAAATTAGTTCATATATCTCGTTTAATTGTTTTAAATGCCTACTTCCATAAATTCATTCAGACGACATATGGCCACTTAAGTTCTGCCAAGGTCATTCTACCACGCAGTATTCAACTTGCATGAAGTCAAAACAATTATTTGTGCAGATCGAGATGTATGCAAAAACTGAAGAACAAATCTGCTATATAACCTACTTGGTAACATTTAATTGACTAAGAAGATTAGATTGGTACTTATGCAAAGGCTGATATTTATTGTCTCAGCACTTGGCAGCAGATAGATATACCTGCACATCTGTTGCATTTTTCTTTCATTCTGTCCATATCTCTGGTCCTCGATGCCGTTACTGTAATTGAAAGGCATTAACTTACATACAAGAACTTAAATGTATATTAGTTACATAGTGGAAACAATATACTGGTAGCTCTCATGTTAAAATCTGTGAAAAAAAGACCTCAACAGCATCTTACAGTTTACCAGTGTGACAGCTCAGAAACTTAAGGACCAGTCTTCAGAAACAGCATGCCTGGTAACAATTCCAAAAGCACATTCAGAAAGATTTTTGAAAGCCTTGTTCGTGATGTGACCTGGTTTATCACTGTCCGAGTGTCCTCAAATTCCAGACAGCTGTGTTTTAAGTGTTACCTGGTTTATTTAGTGCTTTAAAGCGCTGTCTCTGTCAAGAGCTAGTAATGTGCTGCATTCTCTGTCCTTGCTAATGAGTTTTTATGATGAACAGATCTAGAATTATGTGCCGTGGAAACTTTATGTGTTTAAAGCTAAAGGAAACTCAAAAGTGTTGAAGCTGTCTTTCAATCACTGATCTGTCAGGGAAAGGCAGATGGGCACTGTCAGACCATGTTCACAACCAGACCAGGTGATGAATCGTAATAGGTGCACCCAGTGAAAAGATGTATCATAAAGGCATCCTTATCTAATAGTGGTGGGAATTTTGACAGACAAGTGTCCATCAGCAAGGGAGACCTGTTACCTGGTTAGATCAATTAGCAGAGTCGTGGTTTAAGAAAATCTTTAAAGCTGTCTTTAACGTCAGTAGCAACTTCAGTAACAAAAGAGTCTATAAAGGAAATCTTTACTCCAGCTCAGATTTCTGCTTCAAGGAAAGCAGAGATTAACAGTGATACTTGTCAAGGTCTTTGACCTCTGCTCCAAACCTATATAAACTATTCTGAGTTAACTTGGCTTCAGAATCTGTGAACAAACACAGAAAAAAACTTGAAGCAAAACCAGTGTGACACCTGCGGTATCAGAAACGCTCTATAAGGTGGCAAAGCCACTTCAAGAAGTTCTGGCTCTCTGTGTGTCAGCCACCCATTCTCGTACTCCCACAACTGTTCATGGCACCCCAAAAAGTAACTACAAAGCATACTACGGTTTCTGTTTTGCAACATACCTCTCAAAATAGAGTTACTAATTTCTTAGGGCTGTTATTTATGTCTTGTAGATTAATTTTCATTCTACTGTGTCTCGAAGGTTGTCTTATATTAAGAGGGATCTTACTGCAGCAGGGAAGCTCAGTTCTCTCAGTTTTTTGTCAAGGGAGTGTTACAGCCACCAGGTCATAGCTATTTATATTTGCAGCACCAAAGACACAGCATATAGTCCCTCAGAGTTTTTAGCTGCTCCTCCATGATTCTAATTACAGAGAGGATCTCCCAGTGAATTGCGTTAGTCCGAACCTCTTTACTGTGTTGCACTGTGTACTATGTGGCACGGGCCTCAGATTTGGAATTGTGACAATTGGTCCTTCCCTTCCTGGGATTTTCCTGTTTTTCCCTTTACTACCTTCCCAAACAGGTACACAGATCAGAGAACAGAGTGGCTAGTGTAGCACAGTATATTATACTTCTAGGAAGCTGTTAGCCTTTGTGCTAGGATACCTGACACAGGCATTGGCAAATCCTCTTTCCCTAAAACTCTGAAGACACTTAAAAAAAGTCCAAGAGGGCTGAAGTAGCTTCAGGAGTCTCTGAGCTTGGAGTTTATGAACTTCCAAAGCCTTGTGAGCAAACAGTGCATGAAATAGGGCCCAGACAGAGAAAAGCTGGAGTTTGTACAAGGCAAGAACTCTGTCATTCTTTGATGAAGAAAGTCTGTATTTATCTTCTGAAAAATATGGATCTTTTCCATTCCCTGAGGAGTTAGATCATTATCAGAAAGATGGTTGTATTTTTCTTTAAAGCACAGTATTTTATACCTAGTCAAACACATTGTGTAAGCAGTGAGAGATGGTTCATTAGAGAAAAGCTAGAACACACTATGTGGGATTGATAGCTTATTTATTACATGGTGATTAATTGGAATAATTTTTACGTCAAAATTTTAATTTACACTTCTCTAAAGCTGTTGATTTAAAGGTGAGGTGACTTTAGCATTTCTCGGTTAGCTATAGCTCTTTGCAAATAGTAAATCTGTTTCCTGTGACATTAGGATAGGGTCATTTTTTTTTCATGAGTTAGCTTGTACACCGAGCTCATATAGAAATATATCTATGCAAAGACCATTCCCAGTGTGGTATTTCTCCAGGACTAATGGTAACCATAATACTTGTACGGTATTTTATACTGAGATCTTGGGTACAAGAACTAAGAGTTTTCGTTTAAGTGGATGATTTCGCCAGGTAACACAAGTTCAGTCGGTGCTGATGCTGTCCTGTTGATACAAATAAGATGTGCTATAAACTATTTCTATGTGTATGTGTGAATTGATGAAAGTATAACAATATTGTGCTCAGGGTCATGGTGCATACCTTGACTAAGAGCAAAATAAGTTACTTGCCTCGGAAGGTAGAGGCCAAAAGAAAAAGTTAAGCCTTATTTTACTCAGGATTTGAGTGACAGAAATACAAAGCATCATATAAAAACACTGGGCTGATCCCAGTCCTTGTAGTAGAGATACAGAGGTAGCCTACATAGTATAAATGGCCACGGAAATACTTGTGTGATCTGGAGTTAGATGTCATTAACTGAATTCTGATGGTGTAGAAACAATTTGGTTAAAAAGTTTTGCCTCTCAGTAAGGTCCCGTATATGTGGCAAAAACAGTGTTTTGGTTTGGTTTAACATAGCAGTTCTAAAAAATGTCCCAAACTGTACTATATTATGAATAAACATATTTCCTAGTGTTCAGTGAGAATGTCCCTGTAATATAAACTAAGCCAACTAAGAGTCAGAAAAAAGATGTGTTAAGCTTGTCCTTCTAAAAGAAGGTTATGAAGTCAGAAAATATATAAAATGTATGAAGAAAAAATACGGGAAAGGATCATTAAAATGGGAATTTTTTGAAAGCTTTAGTCAAACAAGTCGTTTTCAGCAGGGATTTTGCTTAAATAGAAAGCGAGTAAAAAATAATCAGTTTCAAAATTTAAATTATTGTTATTATTAACCACAATAATATAGATGGCAACTTCAGTTTATCCAACAGTGCAGTTCCTCAAGTGGTGATGGAGTGGCCCACTATGAAGTGAGTAAAATCTGATCGAGACATAAGGATTTGGCGCGTTGACAGAAAATAAAGTGTTCAGTTCTTACGGTGCTGAAAGTGATGTGAATGTCTAGACCAGTTTTCCCTGCTCTGAATGTAGGATTGTATATATGTAATATTGCAAGACAAGGACATTCTGCTTCTAGAACAGGCCATTTTGTATACTTCCAAATGAACTATTTACAGCAGAAAGCAGTATGTAAATCATCTTTACCTTGCTGTACAAACCTCCATTTATTTTTAAATCACGATATTCTGGGGAAACTGTTCTTAAAATACAGAAAAGCATATCAATTATGTTTCAGCTGTGTTCTCAGGAGCATATTACTGAACAACATACTGTATGTTACAAAAAATTGATGAGGCAACAACAACATTAACTTACTGTCCAGAGATCAGAAGCAGGAAAACACATTTGTTCAATCAAAGAGGAAGCTTGCTTTCTCTCTAAATTGATTTCAGAAGTATTTAAATTTGAGTTAAGAATTGCTAGCAGTATTTCAGCTGTTCCAAGCCTTAGAATATTCTATTTAGATAAGGTGGCTGAGCAAATTAAAACATAAAGGCTAAATTCATTCCAAATTCATGTAACAGTCCCAGAGTCACTGTAAGTGCATTAGAATTAAATTTAATGCCTACAGATCAAATGGGAAATAATTTGTGCACCAATTAATCAAAAGTGCATTTTAATGTTCTTCCATAGAACATCATGACTGACATCTCGTAGAGACAAAGTTACAGATTTAGAAAAAAATGGTCTTGGCAACATTTCAACAACTGAAAGGTGTTTCCTCTCTCCTTCATCTCTTCCTGAAGCTACGATTATAATCTCTACTATAGGCAAATATGTCTTCCCAAAAAAGAACATTTTCCTACCTAATTTCAAGTAGAAATCTTCAAATGTGTTTCAACAATGCTCCCTCTGCCCTAGGGAGGAAGGGAAAAAAAAAAGCACTAGAAGCTGCTTGCCATCTGCTTGCAGCAACTTCCCCTGAATTTTAAAAACTGAGGACAAATACTTACTTTTCACCAGTGATATTTAGTTATTGTGGGGAATTTTTGGAAGGGAAAGAGTATGAACAGGACAAAATAGCTCTAAATCTAAGCCTTATGATGATTCCTATGTGGTCAGTGGCACCCATTCCCTAGTTCAGGAAAAGTGTTTTACAGTTTCTGCTAGTTGTCAGTTTTCCAAAGTTGAATCGCTATCCAGTTCCCGAGTTGGCTGGTTTAAAGCCTATTTATTTAGAGTAACCTGTTGTCACCCTTTTACATCCCTCAGGGTAGTGTTTAGATGGGCTGTGCTGGAAATGGTGCTGGAGGCATTTATTTCCAGGCATTTTATCATGGCTTTGCCTGCCTCTCTCTGAATGTTGAGTAAAGGTATTTATGGAGCCCAAATAAGGAAAGTAAGCTTATGTGTGTCCCAAACTGCGAGTGCATACGTAACATAAAAATATTCTAATATGTGTTGTAATGCCCAGGGGCACCATTGGTCAGGGGAGAAAGCTCGCCCTTGCCTTCGTTCTCTTTCCTCAATACAAGTAATTGAGTTTCAGGGACCAAATCCAAATGCTGTTAAAGTCAGTGGAAAAATTCCTATTGTCTGCAGTGGTCACAAAATCTATACTGAAGTGCTGTAATTCTTTAAGTGGTTTGTTCTGGTGGTGGTAATTAAACTTAATTTCCACTTTCTTTCAATTCATCTTTATTTAAGTTTCTTCCCCCTATAAAAAGTGTCCAAACATGTAAAATGGAAGCAGCTGCGTTTTTATTAGAACTATAAAGTATGGTGTTAACCAATTAGTATGAGTGGGAAAACAGAGCAGTAGTATAAATCTTATTTTGGCAAAGGGAAATGTTTTGTGAAGGTAGAAAAAAAAGTGGGGAGAATTGCAGCTTGAGCTGGAACTAGAAGTAGGAACAATTGCAGGTACCACTTTGGGATCCCAAGCTCTTTAGATGTATTATCATAAAATACAGAATGCTTCTGCTCAGCAGGCAAAAATGGAGATATTCTCAATACTTTTAATAAGTTGAAAGTGATGTATGTGTTTCATGATGCTATAGAATAGGTAGAAGTGAAAAGGGTTGGCCTGGTCATCTAAGACAAGCAATATGAAATGCTTCACGTTCAAAAATAAGAGCTGAAAACATAAATAACTCTTAGGCTTAGAGAGAAATACTACATAGAACCATATCCTCAGCTGCAGTAAATTGTTTTTAAAGTCAGTGGAACTGTGTCTCTGAGGATCTGGCCAAGGAGTTAGAGTCTTCTCATTTTACCCCACTATAAATGATGAAAAACTGTTGAGAAAAATGACTTCACGGAGAAGGAAAACTGGTGCAAAGAGGGAACCATTCCTAGAGACCTGCGCTTTTCCTGGAGGCCATGCAGCACTCACGGGTTTGTGTTCGCGTGAGTCGTGTCAGTGACTGCGATAGGATGACAAGTGAATCGAGCCAAGCACGAACAAAACCCTTTTCAAGATTGGAACCTATAAGCTAGAGTTCCCAACTGTCCTAAAGTAATTCTTAAAATTCATTGTGTTACAGATGAAGACCATACAAATGGCTGACAGTAAGACCTTACTGTCATTCCCGTTGTCGTGAGTAGAGCAGTAGGGAAGGGATGGCAGCACAAGGAAGCAGGCAGAATAGTATATCTGTGTTCAGGGTTGAAATCCACTCGCCCGGTTCTTCTCACAGTTGCAGGGATACCACTGCTATTTACGGAGATGTTTTCACTGCGGTAAACAGAGCTTTGTTGGTGATGTGTGTTTATGGGTTATGTGGAATGAAATAAACCGATAGAACAGAACATGTTAAAAAATCACACATGTCAAGGGATTGGTACATTAAAGGAAGATCAGAGCATTTGAATGGGCCTGATACGTAGCAATATATGGGAAATCCGGAGTTTACACCACTGTAATAAACATTCATTTGGATCTGTACTGCTACTAGAAAATATCAGATGCTGAAAATTTAGTACTAGCTTTTCTGCAGTCACTAGTAGCTTGCAATCCAACTACCACTACGATGCTATATGCATGTGTAGATTAGGATGACTGTTATTGGAGGCAAGAATTTTTTGCCTACAGTGCTGGATCAGCACGATTAGAATGTTCCTCAAGAATAGATAAGTTTTGTAAAAAAGAGAATTTAAATTTTGAAAGCATTTTATTTAGGAAAAAACCCTCTAAATTGATTTTTTATTGACGTGCAGAATTTTGATAAGGCCTTTAGGGGTTTTTTTCTTCTAAAAATATCTTTTCTCTAAGAGATTTCAGCTTCTCATTCTTATTCAGGACTGCTAGTATCTACCTTAATTAAACAAATTAAAAGTCAGGATTTGTTATGAGGCAAATATTCTTAGATATAGCAGGATTCTGGTCCATAATACATGTTGATGTGGAACACAAGTGGAAAATGCTACTAGAATCCTTCTATTAAAAAGATTGCAATAATTATATTAGTAATAGTAGTAAGTATTTAAGAATAGAAGAAAATAAAATCTTCCACAAATAATCACAAAGTACGCTAGAAGATGATCATATTGTAAAAAAAAAGTAAAAAATCTCCAAGAAACGAACACATCGTTGCAGTCAAAGGTAAATAGAACTACAAACACCAATTCACCGTGTCAGTGTAAAATCTGCAACCTGCAAATTCAAACCCGTCGCTACCATCTGTAAACCCTGCTCACAGGAAGAGCTATCTTAATCATTCTCCACATGCACACGTCACAATGTGGTACATTTTGTCCCACAGGCTTTTGCAGCTTGGGTGGATGTCACTAAAACAGTGACTATGTACCAGAACATACTCATTCAGGGAACTGTGATAGGACTAGGCACTAGGAGACACTATGTTTTTCAAAGCAGTCTCCCTTCTTTGACCTGTTAGTTCAGAGCCTCAAAGGAGACCTACAAAAAACCCTTTCCAAACAAGCCTAAAATTTAAAATATTTAGCTTGCCTGGCAAGTAAAACTCATGAACCTGAAAGATGTGTGAATTTTGTGGGACATGAGTCCTCCCAGCTACTGAAAAAAATGAGATTTTTTTGTTTCTGCTTCAGGCCTGAAGAAGAGTTTACATACTCAAAATCCTGTTTGTTTCATTCAAATGTGTCAATTCATATCACTAATGCTATCACTTTTCCCTGTTAACTTGACCGTTTAAAAAATTGTATAGGATACATGTTTAAGAGTCAAATGGGATTTTTAATAAAATTAAAGTTTTCAGTTCAGTGACAAAAATATTCCTTTGAACACCATGATCTGGGAATCTCTTTTTACTAATGTGAAAACAGTTCAGATTACATCAGTCAGCAATTTCTTACTACTTTTTTATGAGAAAATACCAATTCATGAAAAACCTCCATTTCCAAGAAGAAAGTAATTTTCAACACATCAAGTGTTTCATTCAAAAAAATAAATACGAATATTCTTCTCTGATTTTTTTTGAAGTGAAAGGTCCCAATTTTGATTTTCAGATATTTTAACATTGAGCTTCAATATAGTAAAATATTTTGTAATAAACACATAAGGATTTAAAAAAAAAAAGTTTTATTTTCCCAAAGTGAGGTCTGTTTTTGCATATGATTATTTTCAAATGTTAGTAATTAAAGCCCTCAGGAATTATTTTTCGACATGGAAACCATTCTCATATTTCAGACATGAATGTGGCAGCTTATTCTTAAACTACCAAAAAATATTTGTGCTTCCACACATTTCTTGAAATGAAAGAATTTATAAGATGCCGAATAGCTGAAAAGCATTATATTGTCTGGACAGATATAGTTGTTAGCATCAACTAAGAATGGTTTTAAAGTGGAATTTGGGGAATACAGGGAAATAAGAAACTCCGTGATGCAATTCATCTGGTAAATAATCTAAATCAGTCTTTGAGTAACGCTGTTTCTCCCTGCTGTCACCAGTCAGTCACTGGTGTAAAAGCATGGGGGGTGTTTCCTCCTCACTCATATTTAGCCATCAGCTGTAGGTTGTGCCTGCTACTTGGAAGTGCAGGAATGTCACGATTTCTCTACGGACAAAAGCTTTTATTAATAACTAATCAAATCTCTCTCAAAGGTATTCTAGGAGAGGAACGAAATTTAAGCTTTACCTGGTAGGCAGGAACAATCAGACTGATTGACTTACCTTTTGGGAATCAATTTTTGCTATTCAAGATGCAACGCTGCTGCAAATGGACTACTTAGGCCAGCAGTTCAGAACACATACTCTGATTACAAGAGTTCTCTAGCAGGCGAATGAGCAACTCAGCCAGTCAACAAGGTATTCCACCAGTGTACACACACGCACGCACACACACACACGCACGCTCCGTAAGTGTACAGGTCTGCTACGTAGGGTGGCATACTCTGTTCTGGAAAATGGTGAGATTTAGGAGTCACAATATTTGAATAGCTGAATATTTGCCCTTAGCACAACAGCGTTATGGAAGATGCTCGTTTCTTTTATATGTCCAATTCATACGGGATTTAGAAATTTATATTGCTGTTGTATTAGATACTGAGAATACAAGATTTGATTAGGGTTTATGACTAAAGCCCTGATCATGGGCATCTGTGGACTAATGTTAGCTTGAGAGAAAAAGTTAAAGCATGTGACTGTAACCTATTTGTTTCTTCCTAGGACTAGAAATGTGACAGCGTGTGAGCCTGGCAGACAAAAGTTATAAGTTCAAGGCCTGGAATGAGTGCTAGACAAATTCAATTAAAATCAAGGCATTTTTATTTTTAAGATGAGGTAGCTAATTAAAGGAACAACTCGTTGACATTTTTATGGGTTCTCCATTCCTAGACAAACCAGACTCTTCTTTCCCCTTTAAGATATATACTAGTTGAATAAAAATACCAATGTGGGCATATTGACCTATACTGTACAAAAAGTCAGCCTACCTGAACGCAGTTCTTTTCCAGATTTAAAATCTGTGAGTCTTTTATATGCCCAAATGTCAGTGGAATGTTTGTTCTATATATAGATAATCATTCATGTGTAAATTATGACCTTTGTGTGTCAACAAGAGGTCATAATTTATCATTTATCATTTGTCACTTTAAACACAATTTTTAAAAGTGTTTTTAAAGTCTAGTCAAGGAGCAAAAATAGCACAAAAGAACTCAGATGATTGTCTAACTGAAAAGTTAATATTAGGGGTGAAACACACATTTTCAGAAAAAAGGATTCAGTAAGATCCAAGCAGCTGTAAATTAATCATGCAACTAATTTTTAATGAATAATTTCACATTCTGGAATGTAAAATGTTTTTTATTTGCTCATCTGAAAACTTATTTTAGACCTTGAATTTGGTTATCAGAGAAGGAAAGTGGCGTGTAAGAATAAGCTTAAGTTTAATTTTTTCCAAGTTAAAAAAAGGAAGGACTGTTTTCTACCTACATATCTTCTCTTTTAACCATTAACTCTACAACCTCTGCAATTACTAATTCATTTTCATAGTTGCTTCTCCTGGTAAGATAGAGAATAAAATGTATAAAATAAAGTTTACACTTATATCTTCTGTGAATACTTAATGTTATGCTTCATTTTGGTTTCTTGTGGTAAACGTCCACTGAATCTAATAGATATCAGTGTTATTCTTAATGAAAAATCTTGTGCGAAGTTGTAGTAGTGCTCCTATTTAACTACCTCAAACCATCTAGCAACAATTTATAAATATTTCATAGGAACTGTGACTGTCGTCACAACAATTATCAGGAAAATTAAGGTGTTTTCCATGAGAAAAAGCCTGCCTTAGAGGCTATCTTTTCAAACACTGACACAATATACAATTCGTCTGGGCAGTGCTGCTGTTACGTTGTCTGTACACTTGCATACAGTGGAAGATACGTGTTACGCCGGTAACACCTACAAAAAGGAAATCAAACTGTTTACACTGCGACTAGTTTGTGGTTAAGAGGTAGGTAAAAGCTCAAGTTTATGCATCAGAGCAGAAATCAGGATCAGCCAGAGCAGGGGCATTGCAGTACAGTGAAGGTACGGAAGTAGAGAGGGTGTATCAGGAAAACACGCTGAGAAAAATAAAGCTATCTTTATCCACTTCTTGAGGAAAAGGAGAAGAATTTGCTAACAAAAATAATGAAGGGGGCAGAAAACAGGAGGTAAAAAAATTAGTGCCTTGTTAGTATTACCCGACTTGCAGAGAAACTACTGCATTTAATGAGCAATCAGAATGTTCATTTAGTCTAGTGCCAGATCTTGTTTTCAAGGAGACATTTGTGCGCTTAGATTGTTAATTAGCCACAGCATCCATAACCATCCCCTGCATGTAGGATAAGGGGAACAGAATAATTGAAGCACATCTAGAATTGCAAAATCCAAAATGAGACTTCAGGGGAAGAAAAGAACCTATGAAATATAGGATTCACGTCCAGAACCTTTGACAGAGAGAATCAACACACATACCAGCCTTTACCAAAACATTGTGGAAGTGAAATCATATTCCTCTTCTGTTGTTTCTTGACATCCGATAATGGAATCATAACGCACTGATTCGTTAAAATTTTTTAGGAGGTGCTAACATCCCACTTATTGTGGCAGGAAAGGCAGAAATTCTGGAAAGACCATCCAATCAAGAGTGCATTTGATCTGAGCTCAGTGTGTAGGGTTTGTGAGTGTGCGGTTACATCGTGAACTCCAGCAGGTGACAAAACATTAACATTTAAACTGTAGGGCTTTAGTTTGACAACAGGACACACAGAATATAATAAAAGAGTGCATATGCCTAGCTGTAGGTTCTATTTCTTTATAAAAGACTTTACATAATTTGAGAGAAGGTAACTGAAGTGTTCATGCCTAAGGTTGCACCCAGGATGTCCAGTTCCTTTGTACTGATCAAACTGCGGTGTTGTAGATACCCAGCTGACCTTTTACAGAGGAACTGAATAGTAAGTTCTACCAAGACATGCTTTGTACATTGAATACTTAATACTTTATAACAAAGAAGAAAAATTAAGAAGAAAAATAAAACATTTTTTGTACATTGGCCCACCTTGTGGGAAATCAATACGAAAGCATAATCAATAAGCAAGGTACCCTTGTGCCTGGTCCAAACAACATAATTAAGATTGCATGTTCATTCTTTCTCAGCTCCTTGTCTGGAAGGATATTTATCTCATTCATGTTTTAGGAGTCTGCATGGAAGTCTGCAGGAACTAAGCATGCACTTCTATATCATTTTTAAATAGTTGCTGTCATGAGGATGGGACTACAGGAAGGGTTCTCTTGAGTTACTCTGACAGGCCACCCATTAAATCACATTTCAAAGAACTGAACAACTCCATGTACCTGTAAGTGAGGAAGAAGGGGCAGCAAGACATGCGCTGTCATCCCAGCCTTTGACATGGCCAGTTTAAGCTGTTGGCAGGATCCAAAGGAAGGTGTTCTCTGTGAAAATGAAGAAACTGGAGACAGGAGAGGCTTCGAAATGCTGCAGTTCTAGTTCACCCATGATGTTCTCTGCTAGTCATTGACGGGAATGAGGTGACATCATGCTTTCATTACAGCTTTCTGCGTTATACTTTCATAGTGTGAATCTGGCATGGGACGCCCGTGGGGTGCCAGGAGGCTCTTTTATGCATAAATCTTGCTGCTGATGTACTAAGGTAGTCAGACCAGTAAATAAGAAGACTGGGCATTGTGTCTGGGCCACACAGAATGCTGCGGAAGCGTCAGCTCGTGCTGTCTTGACCAGCAGTTTCCCTCTACCTTTTCAACTGAGCTTTGTTCTCAAGGCACTCCTGAGTGCATTTCATGCCGAAAGCTGTGAGGCTGGTCAGGGAATCTGGCATCAAAGGACTGGCCAGAGGTGCTGGAACAGCATTACGTGTTTACAAACTATTTACAGTGTGTTAGGTGCTGGTGTCCAGGTGCTGATGGGGGGCTGCAGAGGTCTCTGTGAGGAGAGGCTGGGACACAGCCAGTTCCAGGTGGCTCCAGCAGACCAACTGCAGGACACAGCTGCATCTGTTTTAATTGATAGTAAATGAAAGTCAATTTTCCCCAAGTTATATCTGTTTTGCCTGTGATAGTAAGTGGTAAGCAGCATCCCTGTCTTTATATCAACCTGTGAGGTTTTCATCTTCTTTTCTCACCCTGTCCTGCTGAGGAAAGAGATTGAGCAAGTGGCTGGGTGGGCATGTGGCTGTTTGCCAAAGCTAGCCCACCATGAGAAGTCTCCCTGTCTAATATTAGACAACACACCTATTTACCAGTGCAAACACATTTGTTTAGTGAGGTTTACATGGCTGTGTTCAGAGCCTCAGAGTTCCAGGCAAAGCCATAACCTATTAAGCAGCAATGTCAACCTTTTTCCGGAAGAACATATTTAAAATTCCAAACTAAATTTAAAATAGAGATAGTGATACCAGTAGAGCAAGGAAAGAATTCTGAATGGGAGATAAGGAGGAGCCAAAAGAATTAGGAGAATCTTTTTCACAAAACAAGCTGCCCTATTGTGGTTACCTTCAGTGAAGTATTTCTGTTCCCACCACTTCACTGTGCATGTGTGGGTTTAATTCATCTCATAATTTGGGTGCCTCGTCTGAGGCCACTGTAATCTTGTATTACTCATTTAGAACAAACGTGATTGACTTTCCCCTTCTCGATGTAATTTTTCAGATATGGCATGATCTTAAAAGCAGCATACAGTGATACTTCCAGCCAAACAGTTTTTCTTTTCATTATACTGGAACCAGCACTGCGTGCTTTTATTCTAGATGAGATTCTAGCAAAACAAACAAACTCCCCCCGCAAAATTTGAATTCAAATGGCAAAATAAATTTGAGAAAAGTGAAAACTGAAAATTAGAATAGTACAGTGTAGACCAACGGAGGAACCGTTATGGTCTGACTAATTTTTCTAATCAGTGAAAATGGAAAATAAACACAATGAAAATGAGAAATGTGTGACTGATTATTCTAATAGAATTTCCAGTTTTCCCCAGTGGAACGGCCAGTTTTGGAAAAGGCTTTCAGATGTGGTCAGAAGGTAAAAATAATTATTTCCTGTAAAGGAGGAAAAAATATGAAAAAATGCATGTTGTTTTATTTGAATGAACAACTGTGCCTTCATCAGAAAATTAATTTTCAAAGAAGTGTTAAAGTGACAATTTAGGACAGCACAGATGAACATTCAGTGGAGCACAGGTAGAGAAGCAAGGGCTACTAGAGAGTTACCTCTAGGGTAATCACCTAGCAAAGAAACTGCACCTCTCGCTGCAAGGCAAAGGACTGTGTTGGTCACTGGTTGGTCTTTGGTGACTGAGGAGTAGTGTCTAGATAAAAGCTGAAAAAAAAAGAGTAAGGAACTAAGAAAAATAGAAGGGAAATGGGATTGTTGCAGCGGCTGTGTCTGGCGTGGGGCAGTCCCTGGTCTATCCTCATAGACACCACCCTTTCAGCTGCCCAGTCCCCACATCTGGAGACCTGCACCCAATCCAGGGGCTCTGGAAGTAAAACCTTCCTAAAATATCTCCTTTGCTGAAAGACTGTATACATGTAAAAGCAAGCCCTGAAGTTGTCTGTGGTTTTGGCCTGTGTTCTTTGGGTATATTGCAATGACAGGTCTTCGAGAGTAGAACGTGAGTCACTTCCAGAAAAATCAAACATTACAAGCGCAGTAAGCAAATGTTTTCTCACCGTGTCTTAGAAGAATGTAATCATGATGGCTTTTCATATAATTGAACAGCTCTGGTTAGTACATGCGAGAGAAATCTTACTTCTCCCTTCACTTGATACACATCGCTTAAGCTAGGAAAGAGCCAGTAAATCTGCTGTTGCAGGGCACGTGATCCCATAGCATATTTGTGCAACAAAAGCTTTGAAAATTAAATAATTCATGCCAATGCTTAATTTGTTCTGTTCTAGTTTCATCTATATTCCGTGGAAGACTGCGGTCTTGCCACACTGCAATTAATTTCACTTTATTCAAGCTGAGACTGCAGTCTAAGGTTTTTACAACACATCCCTGCTCAAGGAGGTTCTGTCAGTTCCAGGTACCATGGGTTACAACCACAGACAAAAGGCATTCTAAAATCTGCTGTACTTTAATTTCATTGAATGCTGAAATAAGTAATGACCTAGTAGCCACATGTATCTGTTAATCATGTGAAACCCTACAGTGCACTACAGGTGGCTAATATTTTCTAAAAAATGTACTGTAAAACCTCAGTTCCTGAGAGGAGATTTTTTTTCCCTGCTATCATATTGTAGAGGACTATATTGACCATGCAAATTAAAGTATCACCTAAAGCCTACAGTAGAGTCTGTGGTATGGAAGAATTAATTCAATTTCTCAGAAAAAAACTGTGACACTGCTACATGGCTCCAAAATATTTCAGAGCCTTTTGCAATTTCGCTGTCACAAACTGTTGTGCCAAATTCCCTCATAGCTACACCCATAACACCAAATTATTTTCAGAGGAATTGCCCACGTGTAAATGAGACAGTAATTTGGCTTGATGCGTTGGCTCCAACTGAAGAACACAGAGGCAAAGAGCTCTTTCCCTTCTGCTTTTGAATCTTAAGGTTGATACTCTAATTATTTTCAATGGTGATTCAAACAGCAGAGCTACCTGGAGGAAAAGAAATGATAAGCGCTGATTCTATTTGTCTCGACTTCTAAAAACAAAGAGAAGGAATAAAAGAGCAATTGGTAGTCTATTTTGTAGACAAATGATGAAAAATAGAGACAAACAGTGGAATTCTAGACATTAACCTAGAGGTGTTGGATACACTTTATACATTCTATATTGCTCTCAGTAAGTTCGACAGCTCCAGTACTGGTAATTTATAATTATTATAGAAAATTACTCTGGAAATGGCTGTAAGATGAAATCACGTCCATTAGAAATGTCGAGCCCGAACATCTCTTCTTTGGAAACAAAATTCGAGTACCAGTATGTGGCGACTGCCACATACCCATACTGCAAACTACAGCTGGCCTGCCCCAAAAAGGAAAACTCCCAGTGTTAAGAAGTCGACGGGATCAGGCTTTGTTGGCGATGCAGTACCTTTCTACCTGGCACAAAAATATATAGTTTTAGCCTTCCTAATATTTCCTTCCTCAACAAGTCTTGAAACGATTCATGATCTAACTTAGAAAACACACAGGACTTCCCCTCAAGTCAAGGCTTTTTATCTTTTCTCATATGGAATAGCTAAACATTAAGCTATTACACCAATTAAGGGCTGTTTCAAGGAACCTGACTGGATTCACAGCTGGAACAGAGGCTCATTCTGATTTGCATTCATAATAGCGGCACAGTTTGCCAAAGATCAGTTTAGGCAACACATCTTTCTGGATGATGTAGCTACTCTTGCAAGATGTCTATGAGAGTGAAGGAACTCGGAGAAAATCTGGAAGTGCTTTCTTTAGTACATAGAAGCTGCTAGTGATAGAGAAGCACTCTAACTTGTGAGTCTGAGAAAACTTCACGTGAGAAAAATAAGATCTTTTCATTCCTTGAATTCAGTGACTGAGAACAGGCAGAAGGGAACCGATGGAGATAAGGGAATCTTTTGTTAAAGGAAATATTGAAGTGGTTTTTCTGTTCTCTGCGCAATTGAGAGTTCACTATCAAAAAAAAGAATCATATTTTCTGAGATGAGAGCTATGCAAGGAAAAGAAAAAGATAAAGAGGGGACAACTCTCACAAAAAAGGAAAAAAAAAAGGAAGGTGTATAATCAAGAAAAACAATGAAATCTCATTCACACACAAGCAAAAAAAAAAAAAACAACAAACACAAAACCTTCTAAGCTACTTTTATTTGTGATAAACTATAAAACATTACAGTGAAATAGTGACGGGTTCCAGAACTAAACTTAAACTTCTTAATGATAATAATGCCGTAAAACAGCAGGAAGGAAAAAATACTGCCATGCAGATACAGGGCTGTTTCCTCCTTCCAGTGCTCTTTAATCTGGAGGAAAACTTTATCACTTTACCACTTCACATAACAATTTTCGGATCTGATCTTTCACTTCTTATAATTGCAGTATCATTACATATAGTGGGCTGATTTCCTGTCTTGACATCAGCGCGACTCAGAAGTAACTCCAGTCAATTGAATTACACTTCCATAAAACTCAGCTTGAGATCAGAATCCAGTCCTATTTCATTAGACAGATATTATAGCACTTAATATGTTAAGGAGTTTATTAAAAGCAGAATGTGGAAAACATAAGCATGCAAAGTGTTTCATGCATTTGAAAGGTTTGTCTTAACCCCCATAATAATTTTCGATGCTCCCATTAGAATTCATTTTTCGGTAGCAAAACCGCACACCATACTGTGAAAATAGATCTATCTCCGTAATTTTTGCTTTTAAATAAGCAAATAAAAATGGGTAATTATTAAATCTTCAGTGAACTGATGACATGTGTTTGAGTTTACTTTGCAAGGGACTGTATGATTAAAGGCACAGGAAATTCTATCACTAACACCAATAATCAGGCTCCGTGTCTTACTGTGAATTTACTTAGAGCGCTGGCAATTACTTCTTTAGTTTCTTTTTTGTTTATCTTTATGTATTGAGTGTAAAATGCCTCTCTGCCTTAAATGTGAAGTAAAATTTATATCTTCCTGGTGGCATTTCTTACGTACACGGAGATGGAAAAAGGCTGAGCTGCCTCCTCTACTCCCCCTTTAGGTACGTGGGCTCCTGCTGTCCTGCAGACTTAGGTTTGCTTCAAAGTACCGACCAAATTGAAGGTCAGAGGTACTGTATGTGCACAGATGGTGGTCTTCGTACTTTGGATGACCAAAACTGTTCAAAAGACAGAAAAGAAATTTAGCTATAAAAATCCTGAGTTAACCACTGCCTGAAACTATTCTGTTTCAGAAAACCGTAGCCTCATATGCACCAAAGCTACTACCTGTGTGCTTTGTTTTACTCTTTGTCAGTATTACTAGACATAAGGTGTTTCTGACTCGGGAAGCAGACACACCTGCCTGTAGTTGATGAACTTAAGTAGCACTCAAGTCCTTGATTCTCAGCCATAAGGTTCTTGGGCTTCTCCAGCAGCAGATTCTTAAAGCCTTGCCTTAATACATGCTCCCTCTATAAACATTTGCTGCTTAGTTGAGACCTGTGGGGTAGCAATGTCTAGCTCAGGTCATCAGTGTTGAAATGACTTTGATTTGGCATGATTCCTCCTGGGATGTTGTCCATGAAAACAATCCAGGCTGGATTTTTCCGTTCTTAGCTTCTAGGGGAAAAAAAAATAGTCACATTATTTTGATTCAGTACCGTGCTTATTTATTTCTTCTCTTATAGTCTTACATCTTAAAATTCATATGATATTTCTGTATGCATGCATCCCTGAGGGGAACAAAAGGGACTAACTAGAACCCTCTAAGTGTGCAGCTGCTCTCTTTATTGGTAGTAGAATCTTTATCCTTGAAGCAAGACCCACACTCTACAACTTCATCCAATTGCTGTGGGACCTAAAGTGAGGAGACAATTTGCAATATAATAGAGCTTACACCAGTAAAAAATGGGGGACAGTTCCATCTAAAAATATTTTTCATTTTTAGTATGGAGTAAAAAGCATATAACTGTGCATGGCTATGATGTTACAGGTATCAGAGTCAGTTTATTGGGAAAAAAAGCAAGGACTCCAAATTTAGCAGCATAAAGGGCAACTGTCTTAAAGTAAACCACCAAAAATTGAGCAATAGCTCTTAAAATGGTTCTCAAAGTTCTACCTGCAGTTTCAGAAGGCCATTAGTAGAGAGAAAGAATGCAGAGAGGCAGGTTAGGAACTGTGTGGCAAGCACACGATATTGAAGAATTCTGCCTACAGTGTAGCTTTCAATGTGTACAGGAGTCTACAGCCAGACCCCACGTATGGGGGCTACAGCTGGACCTGTGTGCAAAGCAGAAGGAGAGAACAGAAGATATAGAAAACTGATGAGATAAGAATTAGTTACTGAAGGAACCATTTGACTTTTCCAGCATTTCTGCCAAATATGGTTCTCTTGGAAAGAAGTTATCAAAAATAATTTCCACCACATGTGTAATAATTTTTTTTTCATTTACTTATTGTTAGGACCAGAGAGAAAAGTTATTCTTTTTTTATTCACCTCTGACTTGACTGAACAGTGTAAAATAATATATCAAGCTTTTGAGGTTCTGTGGGCTCAATTTTAGGTGCCTTTAATGGTCTGTGAACAAAATGGCAGTTCCAAAAGGCTTCCATATGGAACATCCCGCATGAAGTAGCCAATTAGTGAAAGCGTGTTTTTTCCTTTACTCCTCCCCTCCTGCAAGAACAGTAACTCTCTTTAGAATGCTGCAGGGCAAGCAGCAAAGTTTGAAAATCATAGGTAAGTTGCATGCAACCAGTGGACCATGAGAGATTTCAGAGTTCTTAATTCATCAGCTATTCTTTATTTATCGTGCATTCTGATGGGTGAGAAACGTGAATTTTTTCCTGCAATCCATAGATCTTTTTATATCATAGTATGTTAATGATCCTATTTACTTAAAATGTAAAAGGATCTTTAACTTTTACTGGGAAAAAAAAAGCCAAAGGGAAGTGTTATCTTGGTTGCTTAAATCTATAGCTATCTCTCTGTACAAAAGGTGAACTCATGTTCAGAAATCTGAATCAGCTGCAAGTTTCAGGCCAACCAACACCATTGATTAAGGGGCAGCCATTAAAAAGCACACAGCATGGGCTAACTAGTGCTCCTGTCACAAAGGAAAATACCTACCTGCCATGTGAACAGAGATGATTCCTCATGCACTGAGTGAGAAAAGAAGTCCGAGTTCTGGAATCACTAGTAGCTAAATTCGCTTGGGACTTTTGCCCATCAATGAATAGATGCCCACCCTTACACATCCTGTCATTTGAACATCTGTGACAGTGTTATTTGTGAAAGACAAAACATATGTGTATAGTAAACTTTCTTAGAGCTTTGTAGGTCCCTATAATAAGTTTTCTCCTTGTATAATACCCAAAGTGGGTGTCATAAATAGAGGATGATCAAAATTCTTGGTTACACCAAACATAAGGAACAGCAAAAATGGAGAGAAAAAGAGAAGACTTTCCCATAATCTCATTAATTAATCATTTAATAATTTAACATATCAGATGACAAACTAGCTACATATGTGTCAAAAGAAGTGAATTTGGTAGACAAAAAAAATAATAATACAGATTTATAATAACATTAAGTCTCCTTACCCCCTGCTATATGCCCTTATGCTTCCTAGTGATAATTGTCCTTATTCAAGACACAGCTCAAGATGTGTGCTGTAACACACTCAGCTGGGCTTTGGAGTGCACATTGTTCCCCCAAATTATTTTTTTTTTAAGTTCTTGATAACACAGTGTTATGTTTCCAGATTGTGTCTGTATTTTTTTAAAGAAACCCTCAATAAGTCACTGCAATTGGCATGACAAGCTTTTTAAGGAGAAGCCATCACATTTCCTATTCCAGAGAAAATAAAACAGTAAATTCCATCTTTTTCTAACAGGACTCTATTAGACTGTTACAATGAAGTTAATGACTTTGGGGTTTTTCTTTTTTTTTGTTTTGTTGTTTTTGGTTTTGTTCTTTCTGCTGCATTAGTAAATATAGACTTTCATCTGCAAGATATTCTATATAAGTCCAAGAGAACAGTTTGCAAGACAGGCTAAGCTACAGAGTTTGAACATATCTAAACCAGACGATCCCTCTACATCCTCCACGCTTTGTGTTCCAGTCACTTGCATGAAGGAGACACTTTCTCTGAAAAAATAGGTCATAATGCAGAGAAATACTATTAGGCAGATAGTTACAGGAATTAGTAGTCAGTTAATGTTGCTATAGTAAACTTAACAAACAGGTTCTTGTTTCTTCTTGTCCACTAACTTTAAGAGAGATGATTTTCTGACAGTTTTCTTCTCAATTCATAAAGTTTCTTTGCAAGTCTTCATGCCTGGAACTGAGAATTTAAAACAGACTGTTCTGCTGATTCTTTCTTCTGTCCCCCTTCCAACCGAACTTCTGTCTGACGTGGCCAGTTCCAAAGGGGATACTATAGATGTGAAGATGAAGATCAAGCTATAAAAACACAGGAGTGCTTCTTCCATTTGTCTTTCAAGACTCCTCCCTGTCATTCTGCACTGCCAGAAACAAAGACTCATCAGAAAGCACGAGAACACAAGCAGTAGGACATACTCAGAAGTAGTTGGACACAAAGTGAGACGGGTTAAGGTAATTTCTGGAAAAGGGGGAATATGAAAGACATGAGATTGAGTCCTGGGAGGAATGAGATAATAGAAACATAATAAAATCTGGTAAAAAATATCCCTCGGGGCAGATGTTCAGGTCACATTTTTCAGGCACTGAAGGAGCAGATAGTCATTCAAAACTTCCTTCCATATTACACTTTAGAAAGCCAGTAATTCCCTTGAGAAAAAAGTTATATTTATCAGAGATAACAGTACCAGCACTGGCTGCTTATTTATTCAATTCCATGGACATCAAGGAGGATCTGAAGCTTTCAGGAGACTTGATGAACTAGAGTTCACTTCACACTGAAGTTCAGAGCTATTCCCCAGTTGTATTTTCCATTGCTTAGCCAGACCTTCACGTCAAATTCTCAGGATGATTAAATCACCATCAAAAAGATCAGGCAAACCTTCTCAATCTTGTTCTTCATCCTTAAAGATTGCTATTCCCATGCTTATTCTGTCCATTTTTCACTCTGTCTTCAGCAGTGACTTTGGTCCCAAAAGCTCTGGATTTTTTCAGAGTACACTTGGAGTGTATGCTCTTATTCAAGTTATAAGTGGCTTTGAGAATAAAAGACGTGAAGAAGAAAACACTTCACATGTAAAAATATTACCTCAACATAATATGTTGCCCAGGTCTACAGAAATCCGGATACTTTAGAAGCTGGGGGATATAATAGGAAAAGAAGGAGGGATTACCTAAAGAAAACTGAATAATAGGCAAATGAATGTTTTTTAATAGTCACTGGTTTCTAATTGAAATTTCAGTGTGAATTCTATCTGTACCTCCGATGGACTTGGACTTCACAAGAGGTTGTACTCTGCTGTCTGTGTCGGTTTCACTTGAGAACTCTCTGAGCCTTCAGCTGGCTTCTGATCCACAACCAAGGAGGAAGAGTCATTGAAGCTCAGCGGTAAAAATACCATAATCCACTGATTCAGCAGCATCCTACAGCATTTTCTCAATCTGTTCTCCATAGGACATGCCAGTCTCCTTCTTTCTCATTGTTGCTGTCTCTGTGTCACATTCCAAAGCATACTCAAAGCTCTGGTGGAAACGATTTGAGATATTCAAACCTCTTCATAGAATCATAGAATCATATGGGGTTGGAAGGGACCTCTGGAGATCATCTAGTCCAACTCCCCTGCCAGAGCGGGTCTACCTAGAGCACGTTACACAGAACTTGTCCAGGCGGGTTTGGAATGTCTCCAGAGAAGGAGACTCCACCACCTCTCTGGGAAGCTTGTTCCAGCGCTCTACCACTCTCACAGTAAAGAAGTTCCTTCTCACGTTTCGGTGAAAGTTCTTATACTCAAGTTTGTGCCCATTTCCTCTTGTCCTGTCACTGGGCACCACTGAGAAAAGACCAGCCCCATCCTC
>JAOXNO010000013.1:56711372-56734412 GCA_028565335.1 Limnodromus scolopaceus | reverse complement strand
CCCTTCTTGTTGTCTTTGACATCTCTTGCCAATTTTAATTCCAAGGAGGCCTTGGCTTTCCTTGTTTCTTCCCTACAAAGTCTGGCAGCATCCCTGTAATCCTCCCAAGTGGTGAGTCCCTTCTTCCACTCGGTGTAAACCTCCTTCTTCCACTTTAGTTTTTTTCAGAAGGTCCCTGCTCAATCACCCAGGTCTCCTGCTCTCCTTGCTCGATTTCTTGCTCTTGGGAATGCACTGGTCCTGAGCTTGGAGAAAGCAATGTTTGAATATGGCCCAGCTCTCTTGAGCCCCCTTACCTTCCAGAGCCCTAGCCCGTGGGATTTCAACTAGCAACTTCTTAAAAAGGACAAAGTTAGCCCTCTTGAAATCTAAAGTTTCAGTCCCACTTGGTTTTTTGTGCATGCTACCCACAATCCTGAACTCTATCTTTCTGTCTTCCTCCTAAAACCAGGTCATACAAACACTCACCTATTTTCTACTGCCTTTTAACACTAATATTCTGGCCTCACATCCCACTCAGAAAAATATTTTGAAACCTGTCAGTCCAGGTGCCAGAGAAATTTTAAAAAACTTGAAGGCCATAGAATCACAGAATTTCCTAGGTTGGAAGGGACCTTTCAGATCAATGAGTCCAACCAACTCCAAGCCATATTGGAGTTGGCCATGGTCCAAGCCATATTGCTAAGCACTACGTCTACCTGTCTTTTGAACACCTCCAGGGGTGGTGACTCAACCACCTCCCTGGGCAGCCTGTTCCAATGCTTGATAACCCTTTCAGTGTAAAAGTGATACCATCTAGCCAGTCCTTTTGTCATATCACCTGCACTTGAATACAAAATAAAAGAAACATAAACATCTGATCATTCTATATAAAGAATATAACTCATTTCCCAATCACTTCTTTGGAGATCTATCGTGCTTATTTTTTTTGTACTTTTAATTTTCTTTCTTCTTTCATTCTCTTTATTTTGCCAACACACATCTCGCTACCTACAAAAGAGTGCTCAGGTGTCCTCTGCTCACTACTGAGCCCACCTGGGAAATCGGGGCTGGTTTCGCTACTTCCCCAGTGCTGTTCTGACCTCGGTGGTGGCTTCGCAGAACTGATCTTTGTGCGGACAAGTTGAAGTCACGGCACAGAGCTCAGCTCTCCCTTTCTCACAAGCTCAAGTTGACTTAACTCTCTCCCTCGTAGTAACTTGCTTTTTCCTAAATTCTCAGACAACTGTTCATCTCGTCAGGTTTCAGTTCCTTCATTGGGTCTCATACTGATTTTGCAGTGATGGATTTTTCCTCAGCAGGGTGACATAACAGCACAGAACAGAAGTGCTTCCTTTTGCTTTCCCTTTCCATTATACGTGTAACCAGTAGCTTAGTTAAGCTTTGAATACCCATAGAGAATTAGTCTTCCCTGGCGCTGTCATTCTTACATAGTTGAGGCATTTAGTGTCACCTGTTTGTGAAATAGCACTGACCAGTGAATTCACCAGTCAGAGATTGATATTTAGGCTTATTATTTAAAAAAAGCAATTCATGTTCCTGGTTTCAGATACAGTCACCTAAACAGGCCAATCCAGATCTGTATCTTCCTTTCATTAAAATAAAGTATATTATAAATTACTGTGTATAACTTTGTCAGAGTCTGCCGGCATAAAATATTATGCATCTCACTCCATTTTAATCATAAAATAAAATTTAGTATGGAAGGACTTTTTCCTCTTCTGTGCAATGTTAGCAAACCTAAAGTTTCTCCTGCAGATGGTAGTTGGATGAACCACAGAATTACAAACCCCAGTTCTTTAGCAGTTGTGGGTGAAATCTCATATTTTAAGCATGGGAATATATTGCTGGCTTTCTTAATAATTAAGGAGTCATAATTTTTCAGCAGCTGTAGCAATGCTGAAAAGTATAACCGTAAGGTGATAAAGCGATTTAGCCTAGACTTTTCAAAGATGATATTAACACGTACCCTCCCCTTACTACCATTTGGATCTGCTAGCTAGTTTATATGTATTAGCAGATGATCCTTGGAAGGAATGCAAATGAGCCTCATTAGCTCCAGGAGACTGATGCTCTGGGCTGGGTGTTGTGTGTCACAGAAACATTAAGAGCAAGGTTGTTTATTACTGTTAATTAGGTGAGGAGTTGCAGCAAATCACTGTTGATGGAGTTATCTCTAAACAGGATTGAAATGAACCACATTCTATACCCTCTGCTTTGCGTTAATGGTGAGACAGTCTTCCAGACTCACTACTTTCTGCTTTATTACAAGAACTACTGCAGATGGTTTAAAATTATATTCAAGCATTTGCAGTCTTTTGTTTGTCCAAACACTACTTTGAGCTGCAGATTTCTTAGTGAGTCTATGGAAGGATAGATGGTGTATAGGCACAGCTGGGTTAGAGTATCACTGAAGAACAATGCCATTTTCACTTTGTGTACTATTTTCTGTATAAATCCTTTGAAACATAACCTCGTTCATCCATGTGACAAAATTCTGGTGATCTTTTCTTTGTTAAGCTCTAGTTTTTCCATGTTTTATAGAAGGGAAATGAAAGCTGATAGGTCAGTACCGATTTAAGGTATAAGCTTTTGAAAAAAATAGTTTGCACTTGCTGTGTAGAAAGCAGCTGGGTGTCTCTAGCTATATTCTTCAAGATTCTGCCAATATTGGACACTCTCTAGGCTGGAACAGCAAGATTTTCTCTGTAGCTTTAAGAGTTGCTGGCTGTGGCCTGATTAGTATCTTCATGCAGGCATCACAACTGAGAGCAGCAGATTCTTCTTTTCTAGCTCTCACTGACACAGTTGCAGACGCCTTAACAATTTAAAAGAGGACCTTCCAAGACTGAATGCAGATGATGGGAGTAAGAAGAATGGAGTGAAATGAGTAATTGAGAAGAGGTGCCGGATACTGGGAACCAGAGGGTACAACTAGCTGGGCTGGGAAAACGGTGGAATGCAGCAAATGGCTGAGTGCCTTAGAGGAGCTTGTGACCAGACAGGAAGCTGAAGGAAAGGCTGGGAAAGAAAAATGAGACTTGGAGTTGATGGAGGGATAGGGGCCAGACATGATGATGGAAAAAGTGAGAGTTATTGAGCAAAGAGAACAGGACAATTTGTTTAACACTGATGAATTGGAAATGACAAGATACTGGTCTGATTTTACCTTAAGGCAATGTATAGGGCTTCAAAACATAATTTAGGTCACAAAGGACCTAACTTGAAGTTCCAGTCGTCCTATAGATTAATGGTCTTTCAAATTCTGCTCTAAAGCAAGTTCTGAAGCTCAAACTCGCTTTACACTGAAGCTGTTTGGATGTACAGACACACCTGAGCAGCAAATGAGAACAGGGTGTAAGGCAGAAGACATCTCAAGTTGAAAGAGATCCATAAGGATCATCGAACCCAACTCCTTGCTCCTTGTAGGACTATCTAAAATGAAGTCATATGACTAAGAGCGTCATCCAGGCGTTCCTTGAACTCTGACAGGCTTGGTGCCATAAACACTTACCTGGGGAGCCTGTTCTAGTGACGAACCACCCTCCCAATGAAGAACTTTTTTCTGATGTCCAATCTGAACTCCTCCTGATGAAACTCATTCCATTTCCTTGTGTCCTATCGCTGGTCACCAGAGGGAGAAGATCAGCACCTCCGCCTCTGCTGCACTCCTTGAGGAAGTTGTAGACTTGTCACCTGCAGCCTTAAATAATGGACTACAACATCCATGTCATGCCACGTTCTACAAGTATGCCATTAGATGTTATTTTGGCCACAGAACACTGGCTATAGTCATTGAACATAATTGATCAGAGTTGGGTAAAAACCCACAGTTGTTTATAAGAATTAACGCTCATTTGTTGTAGGATAAGGAATATATTGGGGGGAGAAGGAGCACAACTAAGAGAATGGAAGATCTTTGAATAAGTACCTTCCTTTAGAAACAGGATCCTTTTCTGCCTCTAGCAGAGAAGTTCAATGTGACTAGCAGCTGGCTCAATGTGACTAGCAAGGAACTTTTCTCAGAGAGTCACTAAACATACATTCTTTATTTTCTGGGAGTTTGGCTTGAGATTCCAGCGTCTGATTTGCAGAAAGATTGAGCACGTACAACATCGAGTAAAATCATATTTTGATCATGTGAAATACAATGTAATGCTAAGCAATTAGAAAAAAAGAGGAGATTTAGTTGTTTTAAATTGCTTTGCAATTATAGTAGATAATAGTGATTACTAATAGATAATAGTTATAATACATAAAAAGATTTTTTTTTAACCTCAGTTTCTACATGCCTCCATTTCTCACTTTATCACAAAGAGTTTTTGTACAAATAAATTTACGAGAGTTAATGAAGCATTCACTTATTATAGTGATGAGCACTAGGGAAAGGTCTAGGAAGAAATTAAATATTCTGTGTTGTGAGCACAGTTTGAATAGTATACAGTAAATAAGTTACGGGACCATGCATAGAACAAATGGAATAACGCAAAATATTGAATAGCTGCTGACTAAGTAAGTGGCTTACATTCTGTACCTAAAATGAGGAAGAGATCCTGTGGAAAAATGGAATGGGATCATATAATTAAATGCTGTACCATAATGGATCCTCACTAGCATGTGAATTACATTTCACTGACAGCGTTAAATCTAGCATTTGCAAACATTTGAGTGCCTGACTCTGCAATTTAGTCCTATTATTTTTATGTAAGAGTTTTGATATATAATTAGTGTATAGAATATTTTTATGGTCAGGGACCAGCAGTTATATGCAGAACAATACGTGTTAAAAAACATGGCAATTTAAGTTCTAGAAAACGAGGTATATTCATATAGAGGGGTGCCATATTGTCAACAAAATGCCAGCGGAGTGATGATAGATAGGTGGAAATTTAAAGTGAATTTTCACTAAATAAGACCCTCTGCACTTAGTGATTTCTGGACTTAAGTTTTGCACTGGCAAGACTTACTCAAACGCTATCCACAGACTCTGGGCAATTGGTAAATATAGGAAGACAGGAGTTAAAGGCGCCTTTGAAAATGAAATGTAGTCTCCTGTCAGCATGTTTGATACTTTCACAAACTCCTTGGCCAAACTATGCAATACTGCTGATTTTCATTTTATGGAAGAACAGAGGAGAACATGTGGGGAAGTCTCACCATCAGAGCTGGAAGTGCCAGTAGGGGCTCACTGCTTAATTTGTCCTGCTATTACTATTTCCCCTCTCAGAATTGAATTATGCAAGGCATAAATTTGATCTATTTTGCTCGAAATCAAAGAACAGAAGGAGTCCAGTGAAATACTTTAGCTTCAGGTCTATGGTTCTTCGCATTTTGCTTTTCTGTTTCAAAAGTAAGAGATTCCAGTGATTTAATTTCAATATGGGAATAATTCTTACAGATCAGCAATTGCAATCTGCGAAAAAGTAAGCAAGAAAAATGGAGCTGCAACTTCAAGGGCTGCAATATGTGATTACCAGACAAATTCAGCACTCTGTAGAAAGAAGTACACAGAGGTACCAGCCACGGGGAGCACTAGATTAAAGAATGTGACTCAGGTCACAGAATCATTTATGCATAGGTAGGTACACTCTGTAGGAGGAAGTATTTCTTTTTTCTCCAAACACTGGAATGGTGCAGACATCCTCTCCAATGCGCTGGGATGGACTCTGAGGCAGGAAATAGACCACACTCCCACTTGGTTTTCAAAGCCCTTCAGCATGACTTGCTCAGTTCCTTTGTGTTAGAACTGAGCAAAAGGAGAGCTATATCCATTCAACCTTGCATTTTCAGAAAATGAACATGATCTGATTCGTAGTTATTGACAGCACGCTGACATCCAGTTGTACTTGGAGAGGTGTGTATCTGTACTCTTAGAGATTTCCTTTTCCTTTATGCATTTATTTTTTCTCTTTCATCACAGTCAGTTTTCCTTTCTCTTAATATAATGCTGTTTTCAAGCCTTCTAGCCGTTGATGCTCGTCTCTGGTTGCCCCTCATCTAATTCCCACTGTTGAGTTACTGCTCCAAGGGCAGAACTACCACAAATTAATGTCAAGGGACAATGACTTTGAACTATAAGTACAGTTTCGGTATTGACATTAAATACAGACAGCTTAGTCCTGTTTCTGCTCAAATCAATGGCAGAATTCCCAGTTTCTTCATTTTTAACTTGATCAGACCTTGACTGGGGTCCCAGAATACGTAGAATTCTAAGTTAAGGTTAGGGGTTGCATTGTGTCTCCTGGCATGTAGAATTCTTCTTTACAAAAACTGGGGCGCTGATTGAAAGAGGAAAACCAAAAATAATTGAATTTTGAAGGAGTGTCCTTCCTTATTTAATTTTCATCCTTCTGAATTTTAATTCTAAAAGTATTATAGTTGAATAAATGTTACAGAGACATTCGTCATCACTGAGACAGAAAAGCAGAACCTCTCATGAAAAAGGATCTGCTCAGAAAGGAGGAGAAAAGCACTTTTACCTGGCCAAAAGGCACAGCAAAGTGGTCAGCGTCATATTTGGGATATAGGGCAGAGTAATTTCTCCCTTGGCAAAAGAATTACTCATTTCATTTTAAGTACTCTTTGGGGAGGCTGGTAGGGGTGAAGGTTTTGTTATGGTTTACTAGATAGGCTCTTGTGTTCTGGCAAGTATAAGGTGCTATTCCATTCAACCAGTAGTTAGAGATGTGCTAGACTGTTATTTTTGTAGTTTTTTAGGAAATTTTATCATCTAAGATTGTCTTTTCCTTTGTAGTTTATATATCTAGAGTATCCAATTTACATTAACATGTTTGGTTATATGACCTTAAAATTTATATGTTTCAAATCCTCTTGCTCAGTAAAACTGAAATTCGGACAAAGACAGCGAAGGACAAAAAAATGATGAAAACAAAAAGGATTGCCCAGGTCATTTGAAAAATGATCTCTGGGAAATTGGTTGTTACAAGGAGTACTTGGGCCTTAAATAACATGATAATAAACCTGAAAAAAAAGAGCAGTTAATACTGCCAAATGAGCAGCTAGATTCAGTTAAATGGTAACTAATGAATCATACCAAATAATTTATTACAATAATAGAATATCTGAAAAGTGCTGGCACCTGATGGACAAGGAATAGCACTGAAAAAATAAGTCATATTGGAAACAAATGATTCATGATCTGTCAGTCAGAATGGAAGTTGTTTTGCATGAAAACCTTTAATACAAAGGATATGTTCAAAGGTTTGGACTGTGTTAAGATTTCAGTTATCATCTATCATTCTAACAAAATACAGATTAAAATACTAATTATTTTTTCTCAAAAGTGTTGACAGGCAAAGACTGAACAGTTTGACGTTTAACCCCTGAACTTCTGTATATCTTTAGGGTATGAATGCTACTCTGTTTTTTTTAATCAAAGCACTGGATCAAGGTGGTGATGGTGACAAAGTTGAATGACTAAAACATCTGGAGCTGTGAAGTAACAAATTGCCTCTCCCAAAGTCTGTAGTTCTAAGATCAAACAGAACCAGAGGAGTAGCAAAGAGTGTTCCGGGACCAGTAGGACCAAGCAAGATGGGAGGGTACCAAGCACAAATCGGGTGCCAGGAGAAGAGAAGGACTGATAATTTGTGATTTAGAATAATTTTCTTTTCTTTGACACTGTAGAATGAGAACCTTTACTCTTTGTTTTAAAGCTGAAATTTTGATCTGAGCAGGGGAGTAGCAGAATGCTTTAGCGGCTCTCTTTACATCATTTTGTCCCATTTCCTTTTAAACAAACGCATTTTATTATTGTTGTAGACTCCAGGCTTGTTTGATCATTATGTCATTCTTTTATCATCTCCAGAGGAATAAATTTCTGACAAGATACAGAAATGCCATGTCTTCCTGGTGGCAGTTGACAAATAAGTATAGGCTTCTAACACGAACTTTTTGCCAGACAACTATCTGAATCATCCTCCAAAGTTGGGGTTAAGTGCTTCTGATAGTAACAAGTGGTAAAGATCTGTTAAGATCCATATAAAATTTAATCCAACATCACAAAAAAGGAGCACAAAATAACCAAATATGTCTCTAGTCCATATAGACCAATAGCTGTATTTATGCAGACTAGCACGTGCATGTGACGTTCTGCAGAGCTCTCGGCTCTGACCATGCAACCATTGTCACCTTTGTACAAGGTCAGTTTGGTTCACAAATCTAGTCAGAGTTAGGAATTTTAGTGGTCAACCGTTCAGAGACATACAATGTCCTTCACTAGGAAGAGCACAACATACCTCTCAAGACAGTAAAATCAGAAACAGTGGATAATATCAAATGAATATTGAAAGAATTGGAGCCAGTTTTAGTCTTGAATGCTAAATTCTGATCTTTTTTTACCTTCTGCTTTCAGACAATAACTGAGCTATTGAGGTTGTACACTATTGCCATGGCTATTGATGTGACCAAACATTCACCAGTAGGATAATAACTGGGCATTTAATATAAATGAAGGACTCTAACATTCAGTGGTTGATCTGGCTCAGAGAGCACCTTTATCTCATGCTGCTTTGCAAATGTATGCGCCATTAATATATCCCGGGGGGCTCCTTAAAAATGCAATGAGGAGGAAAACAAACTGAAATCCTACAATGTCGATGTTATAAAATTAGGAGAAATGGTAGAATTAAGTCCCATGACCTTTCTGATGGTGTTGGATGATACTTATTATCACATACAGTTTGTTATCGTTCTTATTTAAACAAAGCCATTAGCTAGTAAGCAACAGAATAACAACAACAGCATATTAAAATGGAAAATGTTATCTGCTTTGATTAGAACAGTTTGTTCTTTTCTCAGAAATTTTATATACTATTTACTAAGCTTGCAATTTAACATATACCTGTCAAGCACTTGCACGTAACATATAAAAGCACAGTATAAAACATTGCATACTACAAATGTTAGCAAAAAAAAAATGGTTTAGTGCCTCACGGGCAAGTTCACCTGACCTAGCCTTTTAGTTACTTCACTCAGGAAATAGCCAAAGAAAATAGATGGGCTTCAGATTAGTTCTCAACAGCCAACAGTCCCAGATTCTGTCAGTCCAAAGGGAGGAGAAGTGAATTATATTGTACTGTGCTTTCTGTCAACAACACTTAGTTTTAAGACATACAAATTTAGGAACTGTACTTAAAAGCCCTGTATTTAGTCACAGACATTACAATGTCTGCTTAGAAAGTAAAGCAGCTGATTAGAAAAATCCTTCCAAATTAAAGGATAGATTAAAAATCTAAGACAATGTGTTGATCATACTGTGAACAGAAATTGAGGTTGGTAAATAATGTTAGTTAAATAGAAATTACAGTAAGTGAACAGTTATGCAAAGATCTATAAAACTCTGAGCTTCTTCATAGCTCATATATCAAAACAAATAAACTTTGTCACTTTTTTGGTCTATCATTGCAAACAAATCCAGAGGTACCATGCAGTGAATTGTCATTTCTTATTTCCATCACTAATCATGTCTTAACTGTAAATTATTCCTTTCATTTTTGAAGCCTCTGCCATAGGAGAAATTTCTTTTGATCATCTTTCTGTTATGCTACAAGTTTTGAAGGTTTCCATTAGATCATGTCAGAGTTGCTTTATTTCCTGGGTGAATTAATGTAATAGGCAGGAAACTATATGAAATCCAATATAAAATAAAGATACTAAACCAATCCTTTAGGAACCCTCAAGCAAAATAAAAACGTGGCAAGCGTTAACGCTTCTGTCTGATCACCCTAAACGGGAATGTCTCATCTTTGCATTCAGTAAAAAAAGCAAAATGTTCTATAGAGAAGTAAGAAAAAAATCACATTGAGAATTCTACTACTAATCTGTCAAGTGTCTACTCCACATGTGGATTCTACTGAGCCAGACCAATGCTGTCAATTTTTAACTACCGTAACTTGTCATATTCCTCCCATAAGCAAAATGATGAGAAGGAAGGAGTAATTTTTTAATGCAAAAGCGTTTGTCTGGGTTGTATGTAGGCGGGAAGAGTGTGATCTCTCTCATTGCGGAGGTCAGTTCGCTGGCAGCATCAATGATGCAGGCAGAATGTAACCGTTTTGTTTGTGTGAATGGCTGTGACCTGTAGCTGTGCTCGATGTCACTTTCCCATCCCAATCCTTGGCCGCATCTCTGCTAACATCATTTATGCCAAGGGCTAATCTTATCTTCTGTGCTTCAGCATTATATTTTTTTCTTTTTAAAAAAGTAGTATTCAAAGCAAGCCTGCGGAACCCATTACAGAAACAGTGGTACCACTGTTAGCTGTGAGAGTGATGGTTTCTCACAGCAGACAGAAACATCTCGCCTGCATGCGTAGCATTCTCATCCAAACAGGTGGGCACATCATATGATTTATTTCTGTGGGTGTGACAGACTGACATTAATAAACTATGAGCTTCTCTTCTTACCATAACCCCTGCTTGGATGCCATCCTCCGAACTGTTACGCCTTGTGCCAATGTCCCTTTCCACTGTGATTTTGGTGAAGGTGGGATAATGTTGATTCTCACGTGAAAGCTTGGAATGGTGTCTTGGAAAGAGACTTCTTGATTGTCACAAAATTTTTGCAAGGAGTAGAATAAACTGCCAAGGTCAGTCATTAATCCTTACACCTTTTTTCTTGCTCAGCACAGTATTCTGGTGGTTGCTGAAATCTCCACGTAGTCAGGTTTGACAGGATGTGAACGAAATACTTCCTTTTCAGTTGAGATATGATTCCTTTTCCCCAGAAAACAGGAATTCGCCATTCAGTTGTGCCTTGCATTTAGACTTCAGAACAAGACCTACAAAGGCTGTTGTTGACCTGGTATAGGTATAATCCACAGCTTTTGAAACCCTTTGGCTGAGTGAGTATCTTCCTGTAATCTGCAGAGCACACAGCCTTCCCCACATAACTCTCTCTGCTAATGCCCTGATCTGGGGTCAAGGCTGTTGAAAATGGAAGCATTAGCTAATTGAATTGCTAGCTCATCAGATGGCTCATCATCGGCTATAAATAATGCTCTTCCATTATTCTTATGTCTCATAGATCTAGTCAGTGTCAGTCATGTTAATGATGTTTTTTTCGCTTTTACTTCGCCTGTAGACCGTCTGAATAATTTCCTGGTTTGCTGGTTTAATACTTTTCTTCTTCTTTTCTTTTTCTTCCTGAGTTAGTCCTAAATCTGAGTAGTTGGGGTATTTCATAGATTATGTGTTTCAAGATTGATAGTGGGACCAACTTTAATCTTATATCTCCTAGGAAGCTGGCTCCGTACATAAAATACTACTTTTTATTCTATTTATTAGATTGTATATTTTAGGAGATTCAGCGGGAACTAGAACAAGGAGGATTACAAATTACTTCGCAAGCTGGTTACCTTACAAGACCAAGACAAAGCACTTGTACTTTTTTGTTAACATTTATCCAATACTGAACTTTTGGCATTCCCACAGTATATATACAGACATAGTCTGGATAGGAAATAATTAACTTCCTATTCCAAGGAAAATATTTGTGGTCAGTTTAATTTCTTATATACATTGTTTTATAGACCAGTGTGACATTTAGGCTTAACCTGGTGAGGTTTCTCCTCCCTGTATTTTTCAGTAGTAGTACCTGTTGATGATCTTGCTGTCGTGTGGGAGACTGCTTCCATGGAAACACCCTCTGCATTCTGTGGTGGCTGCTTTTCACTGAATGCATTTTTCATAAAAGAATTTTTTTCTTCATTTTTCTGATGAATGTCATGTTTCTGGATATTCCTGTAGTAGGTGTATTCTCCCTTCCTTGTTCACAAATACTGCGTTTGCTATACATTTGCACACCAATTTGTTTAATGCCCTCCAGGCTGTTGGTGTGACTTTACCATCAGTCCAGGTCACAGGTACTAAGGCTCTATTTGATCGTGGGCAGTACACACTGCGCAGCTCATCCATGTCTAAAGTACCTACAGATCCACCACTGCATGGATCTACAGCAAGATTCTTGCATTTGCGCTTCGGTTAAAAGCAGCATTTGAGAGACGGGAAAGGAAACAGTGGTTATAAACTTTGGGACTTAAAGTGGGACAAAAAAAAAAGGATAAAAACTAGAAAACTAGCTCTTCAAGCATCAAATTATTGAGGGACCCAGTGGCTTTCTAGGGGACTCTGATTTTATTTACATCTGGAGGAAAAGGAAACTGGGTCATGTAAGGAGAGCACCCAGGCTCAGAGCAATATAAATGTGACTTTTTACTCCCAGTCCACCTTTTTCTCAGTGAGGTCAAATAGAGAAGGTAGGGAAAAATACTGAGAATCTAAATGTATGCCGGCTACATTATGAATAATAGATTGATTACCAGAATGACAATGTACCTCCTCTTCATGACCAAGTATAAGAGGCTAGAAATTTATATTTTTTTCTGCTAACATCTCATATGTCTGCACTTGTGGTATTTAGTATGACACTCACAGGCTCCCCAGTTCTAGAAAGAAAATGCTTCCAAAAGGCAGAAGAGACATGTACACCATGTGCCTGTGAATATGATATATCGGGATGTAGCAATCGACCAAATTGTTGTCCTTCCTGTTGCATGGTACCAGAAGTCAGGGTAATCTGGTGATAGCATTTGTCAATATAATTTATGTGGTTAGTGAATTATGCCACTTCTAACAGCATATGGGGTTTTGGGGATAGTAAGTCAGGCTTTGGTGTCAACAACATTTTTGAAAAAGCAATCATGGTATTTGCAAATTAAAGAAACAGTAATACCATTACTAAGGTCCCTAGTTTTTCTTCAAGTCTACTGTATAGATGTATATACATAGAAAACAAGCGGAAATATCATAGACTCATGGAATGGTTTGCATTGAAAGGCACCTTTAAACATTGTCTCGTCCAACATCCCTGCCACGTATTGAAATTGGCATTTGAATTGTGAAGTAAGAGTCAGAAAGTGGAAAATGCTAGAACGAAGTTTACTCACGCAGCCAGCTTTACCTGCATGTGGAAAAGCTGGCAGCTACTAATTAACATTCCGTAGAAGCTGAGAATTCCCATTTAGCTAATTTAACAATACTAAAGATTGAATTATTTTTTCAAAACAGCTGATTAGCACTGGTAAAGTGCTCTTAAAGGCAGGTAAGTCGTGAGGATGTACTTTCCTGCGCATATCAGCACTTTCAGACGTGGATTCATGACCCGTTTCTTAGACTCTTGTTGTGTGCAGCGTGGACTTTGCAGGGATTTATCACATACACATTAAACACCTGAGCAATCTTTACCCTTCTAACCAGCAGCTCTTGTTTTCACCCCATTCCTACTGGAGATTTCATACCAAGTACAGCAGCTTGTCCTCTCACATTCTCTCTTACTCCCCGTTATTTAGGTTAAAATATCTTTCCCACTCTGAATCCGTTTGCTTTTTGGAGTTCTAGTTAAGCACCTATGTGTAAGTGAAGGCAATCTGTTAAGAGCGTTAAGGGAAGTGTTATCTTTGGTCACTGAGCGTGGAGCAGGAGTATAGAATATAAGAACATGGGATTGTGAGGGAGAACATGCTGATTACGGGCCACTTACCATTGCAGTTCTTTTGGTAAACCATTGCTTGACTACTATGGCTACGTGCTCTGCAGTGCTCCTACTGCTCTTACCCACAGCAATTTGTCCAAATCATGCTCATGCTCTTTACTGGCTTTTCTAGGTGTCTTCACAATGGAAGTGGGATCATTTTCATCTCCCCCAGCTATTCTAGCCTTATGATGCTATTATGAAAGGAGAGGTTCTAACAGCAAAAAGGTGGTTTACCATTTATTAATGGTATGTACAAAGGAGATCCAAGTACCCTGACACTTGAAGGTCACACAGGTCCAGACACAGTCATTGCAGCTGGGTTTTATCTCTAAAATGAACCAGAAGTAAAACTTTGGATTCCAGCATTTCTGAATGATACAAGTCTTCCTCGGGGGAGGACCGAGGTATAGACTGCTGGACAATCTTGCTCTTCTATGCCTACCTAATGATGACAACATTGTAATTAATGGTACACATAGTTACAGGAGATGGCTGACTTTGAACAGCTGACCAGTCTTAAATAACAACATGTCCTGTGTTGAGCGACACAGGACTAACTTTTCTTCTAATGCTGGGGAAAACTCCACTTTTAGAAGACTCTAATGTCTGAATTCATGAAAATATTTACTTTAAAGCCAGCCAGTCTCCGTGGGATTCATGGTCTTAGTGTTTTCAAGCCTTGCCAGGTGCAGGGATGAGGAGGAGCAAGGCCTGGGCATTTGACCCAGGCTGCCACCAGCATTATTTCATACCATGAACATCACATTCAATATAAATTGGAAAAGTTTGCTGCATAGCTCTCTCTCCCTCGGTGGCAGTGGATCCAGAGAACTCCTTGCCCCGGTGTCGGAGCCCTGAGCCCTTCCCTCCCTCCCGAAGCCACAGCTCTCGCTGGGTCCCACATTTGCTGTCCCTGCTGGGAGTGCACAGCTTCTGCTGAGAGAATGGGCTGAGTATAATCCTTGTATATCTTAAATTAGTAACCTGATCGATACTTCTTTAGTATTACTGTTAATTATTTAGTCTTATTCTATTAAATCTATTTATATTTCAACCCTCGTGTTTCTTTGTGTTCCCCGATTCCCCTTTCCAGGTGGGGAGGGGTCATCGGATGATAGAATAATTGTCTAAATGACAATAAATTGTTAGGGGTTTTCTCAAACCATAACACAACAGAACAAGTCTGAGCTAAATTCTCTGACCTGATGTGAATCCTTGCAGCAGCATGGGGGTAGTGAGTAGTGGAGCCGTGAAGCCCCTGAGCTGCAGGAGAAGCTCCAGGACCACTGCCACAGGAGCTACGTGTGCCCTGCTGTGTCTGCCCACACACGGCAAACAGTGTCTCCAGAACTGTTACCACTCAAGCCCTGGCCAAGTCCTTTTGGACTTGTTTTGGACTGTTTTCAGGTCTGTTCTGCTTTGGGCTTGGGGCACAAATGGAGCTGCTCTCCGAAGGCAGAAAGTCGTAACAGAGTCCTTGACAGCTCCTTGCTTCGTGCTTCAGCACAACCACTCGCATCTCTTGACTTTAAAATAAACTGACAAGAGATGGTCTGCTTAAAGTGCCACACATTTCTGCTGGCAGTAGTGGTGTGCCACCAGTCAAGTGCTTTTCTTCTGGCTATTTCTCATTGCTGAAAATCTGCAGGGGGAGTAATTAGAAAAAAAATTGTCAACACAAATGATGTTTAAGGCCCATGCTAATAGCTCACTCGTCCAATCTGCTTAAGAAAACCATCCCTCCAGTAAATTCATTTTTAATTTGAAGAGGAAGCCTGGTTCAGTCACACCACAGTCATTTTTAATTATGTTACTGAGGCGGTGTTGGGTTTTTCTTGCCCTTCTGGGCTGGTGCTCCATTTTCTCACTAGTGCTGACTCCTAGACTCTTCATTAGGAAGACAGGACCTCAAAACGCAATACATGAAGCAGATCTGCTAACTTTTTTTTTTTTTTTTAATGTAGGGTGGGTTTTTTTCTAGAAATAAATTCATCCACCTTCTTCATTTCCCAACTGTCACACAGAGACACTTTTAGCATCTGTTGGTATTAGGAAGCTATAAATAGGGATATCTGGGGACCAAACCAGGGGAAGAGGTTTTTTCCCTCCTCCTTTGAAATAGATGGAAATAAAAAGTATATTTAAAGGAAGAGAGTAAAGGAAGGAGTGGTGAATATGTATGTGTACATTTTCTTCTAAATAAAGATAGCAAGTAATCAGTTAGAGATACATTGCTACTGCACTTTAAAAAAAAAAAAAGTGATTCCTGCCAAACTCCAGCAGTCTCAACAGATATTTGGATCCCACCAAGCATTTTGCATGGGTAATTACTGGAAAAAAAACGCGTACAAAGTAAGAAATATTAAGTCTTTTCCTGCCTACCTTCAGCTTCAACATTCTGTATGCATTAGACCATTCTACATGGACAACATATTTGCAGTAGGCTTCTGTTGATTAGATGGTCAACAGTAGCATTCACACAGTTAGCTCTCTTGATTGCAGTCCAGAGAAGATTCTCCACCACAATGACAACCTGCTCTGCAATAAAGTCTGCTTCATGGGGAAGTATTTCATCAGTGTGATTGATGATCCCCATGTGTAACAAGGTATTTCCATTGGAGTGCTATGGGTAATGCAAGACAATCAAAAGTGTCTGGATTTCAGGGATTAGCAGGGACAAGGAAAGAATCAAGATCTCAGATTCAATGATTCCTTTCAACTTGTCGTACAGAATCACAGGCCCCACAGAAGGTTCCTCTGGAAATCATCTAGTCCAACCCCCTGCCAAAGCAGGTCCACCCAGAGCAGGTTCAACAGGAACGCATCCAGGCAGGTTGGGAATGTCTTCAGAGACGGAGACTCCACCACCTCTCTGGGCAGCCTCTTCCAGTGCTCTGTCACCCTCAGAATAAAGAATTTTTTCCTCATGTTGAGGTGGAATTTCCTGTGTTCCAGCTTGTGCCTGTTGCCCCTTGTCCTGTCACTGGGCACCACTGAAAAGAGTCTGGCCCCATCCTCTTGACACCTGCCCTTTAGATATTGATAAGCATTGATAAGACCCCCTCTCGGTCTTCTCCAGGTTCAACAGACCCAGGTCTCCCAGCCTTTCCTCATAAGAGAGGTGCTCCATACGATCAGTCAGTTCTTGCCTGGCTGTTGATGTTTCCCAGATGCTGCCTTGTGCTGCAAAAATGCAGAGATTTGTGGGGTGGAAGGTGAGATCTTCACAAGAGGGATGACACTAGCTTTGCATATCAACCACTGCACACCTAAGGATATTCTTAGTGCCACGATCAGCAGCATCTGTCCCACGGGCAGATGCAGCAGTGAAAGGAGGAGGATGCAGGGTAGCCATTTGGTATTGACCTGTCTTCCTTGGCGCAGTACTTTTTATGAGTTTAGTTAGTAGGGAGAGTTACAGGCTGGAGGTGTCACATACCCTTGTAAACTGCGAGCTACTTTCTCCTCCTTCATTCATCTCTCTGTCTTCACGGAAATGGTCATCTTGCTCAGTTTTCTAAAAGTTTGCTTATAGATGCCTAGTCTGAAGAAAGATTCTTTATTAGACCTTGGTTTGGATCCTGGAAAATAATATAATTTAATTTCAAGAATTCTTAAACTGAGACAAAATGTTAAAGAGAGGTGCAATTGAAAGACCGGTAGGTTTTCCAAGACTCCAGACTATTGAACAGTCCTTTGTGCAGTGAATAATTTTATCCAGGAGAAAAAGGAGGAGAATCTCACCAAGGGTTCACCAGAAGTACACGGGTTTTCAAAAGAAGAGTCATAAGTGACACATGGTCAGAGCTTCCTTATTTTAAAGAGAAGAACTGATTTCATTATCTTAAGCCTTTACCTTATTAAAACTTGGTTGTGATATTTTCTTTATATTTTGCATTGTGTTTCGGGAAATATCTTGTGACTATGGTTATGAATATGAAATTAATATTTCATGATATATTATGGAGTATTATGATTTTTAATAAAACTTGAAGCTTATTTATGCAAGAGAGGTACGCTTTCATATTGTGGGATGTGTGTTCCTCTGGAAGTTTTTAATAAAATATAACTAAAAACATACAGATCACATTTCAACAAAACTAGTACTTTATATAAAAGTGCAAATAAGATCTCCTTACTGTAGATAGTTTGTGGAAGTGCAGGTAGGTGAAACAACAAGACGAGAAGAGCACACTAGCCAAGGTTTTAAAAATATACTTATTACCTAGAAGCGTGAGTGCTCGCACCTTTGCCCTTGTGGTTTAAAGTCTTACGCAGCTGTGCATGCTGTCTGTCTGCCTCCCTGCCATCTTCCGAGTTGGACCCCCACTTTGGTCTGTGCATCCAGAGCTGCTGCTCTCTTCACCTTACACTGTGGTCTGTGGAGGAAGGGGATTGTGAACTGCTTCCATCGATAGGCAGAGTGATGAGAGTTTGGTGCAGGAAATAACCTCCCGATAGTGACAAGTGCCTGCCTCGTCAGCTCCTGTGTCAGGATGAGGCCCTGCTTACTCTGCTTCTTAATTCAGAGAAGCGTGTATCACAGAATCATAGAATGGTTTAGGTTGGAAGGTCCCTTAAAGATCATCCAGTTCCACCCCCTGCCATGGGCAGGGACACCTCCCACCAGACCAGGTTGCTCAAAGCCCCATCCAGCCTGGTCTTGAACCCCTCCAGGGATGGGGCAGCCACAGCTTCTCTGGGCAACTTGTTCCAGTGTCTCACCACCCTGATATCTAATATTTCCTTCTGATACCTAATCTAAATCTATCTTTTTTCAGTTTGAAGCCATTACCCCTCGTCCTATCACTACATGCCCTTGTAAAAAGTCCCTCTCCAGCTTTCTTGTAGGCCCCCTTCAGATACTAGAAGGCCACTATATGGTGTCCCCAGAGCCTCCTCTTCTCCAGGATGAACAACCCCAACTCTCTCAGCTTGTTTTCATAGCAGAGGTGCTCCAGCCCTGTGATCATCTTTGTGGCCCTCTGCTGGACCCACTCCAACAGGTCCATGTCCTCCCTGTGCTGAGGACTCCAGAGCTGGACACAGGACTCCAGGTGGGGTCTCAGCAGAGCAGAGCAGAGGGATAGACTTACCTCCCGTGACCTGCTGGCCACGCTTCTTTTGATGCAGCCCAGGATGGGGTTGGCTTTCTGAGCTGCCAGCGCACACTGTTGGTTCATGTCGAGCTTCTCATCCACAAGCACTCCCAAGTCCTTCTCCTCAGAGCTTCTCTCAATCCATTCTCCACCCAACCTGCACTTGTGCCTGGGATTGCCGTGACCCAGGTGCAGGACCTTGCTCTTGGCTTGGTTGAACTTCATGATGCTGGCATGGGCCCACCTCTCAAGCCTATCCAGATCTCTCTGGATGCAATCTGTATAATCCTGGACATCTTAGTCTGGCAGGGGTTCTCCAAACAGGGCCTCCTTTCCTGTCTGACTGTTCAAAGAGGTTGATAAAGACCCTCTCCTCACAGGCCATGCTTGGTACAAAGCCCAGGGGATAACAGAAAAGCAACAAACAAGATTTTTTTCTTACTTCCTGATATTGAACACAAAATCTTTTCCCTAGTTTGGAGATGCTAGTGTCCGTAGACTTCCCAGTATTAGAAGATCATGGAGGAGGTTACTTCTATGATGGGTGGCCTGTTTTTTTTTTTGTTGGGTTTGCTAATTAAGAGAGTCCAACAGTTTGAAAGTTGCGGGGCTAGACAGTGGTGAGATTTTCTGCATAAAAACTGAGCAAGAAGATGGAAGGGCATTAACTACCAGAGCAGAATATGATCTAGGGCGTTATAAAGATTATTGGAACATGGCAGAAGAGCAATTGTGGTGATAAAGCATGCATTGAAGAGGATATGCTGCTTTGGAAACAAGGGTACGGAAGTTAAAGCAGTTAAAGCAGGTTAACACATATATTTATAGATGGGCTATTAAAAGCTAGGAAGGAAAGCACAATAAAATTGAGCTGGCTAAAATAAAAAGCATCAAATTATTTTTTTGGGGAGGCCTAGTAAGAACATTTCTACTAGAATAATACTGGGAGTCTGGTACACATTGCTGTGTTAAATTTGGAAATTGATAGAGATTTCTATGAAGCTGTAGAGGAATGAATACTGACAGAAGTTGATTTGTGAGAAGCAGACTGGAGAAGAAGTTCTGCTGACAAGGGTAGAGCATAGATACTCCTCAGTGTTACAGATAGGATAGGGATTTTTTTCTTTTATCCCATAGTGGCTTGAAGACTTGTGTAAATACCAAACGCTAGTCACAGAAGGCCTCAGTGGTAATAATCAAATGCTAACAACCTTATTAAAAGTTCAAGCCCTATGGCAAGCGTCATCAAGTTTTGCAGCAGTTTAGATGCTTAGCGTCCGTTTAGGTAACTAGCTAGTAATAAATTTAAACGCTGGCATACAAAATTCATAAAAATTGTCAGTCAGGAAAAAATATAAGAAAAATGCTGAGTCAATACCATATAATTTTACAGTAAAATATAATTTTACTGGGTCGTAATTCACAGAAATTATTGTTATACAGGATTGTGGGGATTCATTGTAGCATCAGGACGTCTAATTTCTCTTTTTAATATTGTTATGGACCTAGTCTCTGTCTTCTGGCATAATTGTCGCACCTTGTTTTCCCTTTCTGGATGGTAGATGTGTTCCTGTGAATCTTCAAATATGATGTGAAGAAACTGACAAAGTAATGTAATGGTAAGAAGTAGAGCATCGTGCTTTGGATGAAACAGAGATCTTTGTAACTTAAGAAAACACCGAGTTTCCCATTGTGTGTCTTCAGAACATGTTAAACATTGCACGTGAAAATGCTCATGCCCTGTAAAAAAGGTGGAGGTTTTTGGGTTGTGTAAGAGGATGAGATGTTCGGAGTCAGACGAGTAGAATGAAATGATGAAACTTTTAGCAGTGTGGCTTCAGGTTTTCCTCCATTAGCAAGACTAGCACCAAAACTCTGCAACAAGTTCTAGTATCCATGTTCAGAAAACATGGATAAAGTGAAGAGTGAAAATATACAAAAGAATGAATGTCTTACAGTCTGGAGAGACCCTTTATAAAGAAAGTCTAAAGGCTGTTTTCCTTAGTAAACAACCTGTTAAGATGTAACTTTCTGGTCTATACACCTGTCTGCATGATAAAAACACACAGACTATGTCTGCCAGTTCCACCTTTCAGGTTTTAGCTTTTAATGATTTTTAAAATTATTTCATGTGGCAGGCGCTGCAAACCGGTTATTACATGAGACAAGTTTTTATCTCTTTCTCCTGACAGTAGAAAAACATAAAATAATATACAGTAACTAATACTGGAAATTCAACTTACACATATTAGAAATGTAGAACAATTTTGTTTTGATTTTTTTTTCATAATGAGGGTAACTATCCATCAGAAATCTTTACTCAAGATATAAGGAACACTGAATTATTATTGAATAACTCTGTAACTGGCATACTGTACCCCAACTGGAAATTTGGGGCCTGGAAGCAGAAGCCACTGTGATGCAGAAGGTTATGTTAGTTATTACAATAGCCCTTCATGTCTTTGATTCTGTCTATGTGGACCATGACAGCAGGCACAAAAGACCCTATGGACCCCTCAGGGAAGATGAGCCCTTTTGCGATACTGCTTTGTGGGGTCTTTCAGAAAGGCAAAGGAGAGGTGTAGAAGAGTACTTCTGACCATTCTTTCCTGTGAAGCTGTGGGTATGACAGTATGACAGTAGTTGCTGCTATTCTGGGGCAAATCCCTTCCTTTTCTTTGTATGAGAAAGACGATTTCCTCTATGAAAAAAGGTCCTTTTAAACACTTAAAATAGAACCACAAAGACCCACTGGTGTGCAAATGAGGAGGAAAGAAAGAATATAGGAAAGATAATACTGAGAAGAAAGGGCAGGGGTGAGAAATCCAGGTTTAGGTAAGGACTCCAAAGAGAGAGTGTAGGGACAAAAAAAGAGTAACAAAAGATGGAAGAAGTCCTTAAAGTTGCTATGACAGTTGCATATATGTCTGATAATGGGCTCAAAATATCTTTTTATAGAATCTAAAAACTGCCAGTTATTAAAATCAGTAGGATTCTAATTGCCCCTTTTAAAAATTTTATCAATAGAGTACATGATCTCCTAAATGCCTGGAGATGCCTTTTTTTTTTTTTTTCCTCTGTTTCAGGGTTATACAAATAGCTGTTCAAAAATAGCAGCGGTGGATCTGGCTCATAGATACGTTCTTTGCTGTTGTAACCATAACCAGCAGCTTGACTAACATTGACACTGCTTTATTAATCTACCAGGTCAGAGGAAGGTCAGTAATAACTTGTCCTCTTCCTCCTTAGTATTATCTTCAGCTTTACAGTCGGGTCTCACAGAGATTTTACTAGCTATATATTACAGTCTTGGTAAGAAATACGCTGGGGCCTGCTAAAGATTTTTCACTGATTGCTGTTGGATCAGGCTGAGCTGGGCTTTGCAGAGATGTCATTTGGCATCTGTCCATACCGTAGGTCATACGGTGCTGCGTTCTTTGAAATTAGTCTAAATGTTTCTCGAGCACAGGAATGTCTAAATCCACAAAATTTATCTAAGAAAGAGCATTCCTGGAAGTGTTTTGTGGATAGAAATACTAGAGACGTTTTCCAAATAAAATATTCTGTAGCTGTCAATTCCACAAAAAGAATGCATGAAGCCCTGCCTTGTATTAGAATATTAACACTTTCCCAGTATTTAAACACTCAGCCATGAGATTGGCTAAACACATTTTTAGTGTGTGTTGAACAAAAAAATTCCAAAAAGGAAGTGTAGAGTGAATCAGTCACCTGCTAAACTGTGCAGGTATCTCCTGTTAGCTGTTGATGTTACGTGTCAGGATGTGCTAGAAATGCTTTTGCGGAATGCCGATGTGCATTTCTGTAACATGACCACACCTGATACCTGATGACAGAAACATACATTTTGATCTCATTATGAATGCGTCATTCCCAAGCAAGTAATTGGATAACGGCTGCTTTGGGAAAAAATGGGGCAAGTAGCTTGGCTCCCAGAACAATTAATTTGCTCCATGATTTCCTCTTGAACCATAAAAGATGATAGCAGAAAAAGAAAAAAAAAAGATAGCAAGTTGGCTGAAACAGCATGAATTGTTTCAAAACAGATTTCACAGAATCATAGAATTGTCCAGGTTGGAAGGGACCTCTAAAATCATCTAGTCCAACGATCAACCTCACTCTGATAAAAACCATCACTAAACCATGTCTCTAAGCACTATGTCAACCCATCTTCTAAATCCCTCCAGGGATGGTGCCTCAACCTCTTCCCTGGGCAGCCCATTCCAAGGCTTAAGAACCCTTTCAGCGTAAAAATTGTTCCTGATACCCAATCTGAACCTCCCCTGGTGCAGCTTGAGGCCATTTCCTCTTGTCCCATGGCCTGGGACTTGGGAGAAGAGACCGACCCCCCCTGGCTACACCCTCCTTT
>JAOXNO010000013.1:56679447-56689919 GCA_028565335.1 Limnodromus scolopaceus | reverse complement strand
ATCCCTGGCTGTGTTTAAGAGTCGTTTAGATGTGGTGTTGGGGGATATGGTGTAGGGGAGAACTTTGTAGAGTAGGGGTAGATGGTTGGACTCGATGATCCCAAGGGTCTTTTCCAAGCTAAATGGTTCTATGATTCTATGATCTTTAACTATCTGGATTATTAACAGGGTGTTTGTGTTCTTGAGGAGCCTGGTATTTTGTTATGTTAACCGCCGGAGTGTGACAGCACTGTGCTTTCTGCTGTGGCTCACGGATACTCCTTTTTTCACACCCCAGTCAAGAGCCCCTACGCGCAGACGACAGTTGCTGCGACGCCTGGTGACCCGGACGGGGGCCAAACAATCATCTGCAGCTTTCTGAGACGTTCTCCTTGTTTGCTATCAAATAAGTAGGGGATTCAGTGATTGTGGAGGTTGTTGAGCTGATCTGACAAGTTCCACGGAGAACACGACAAGTTATGTGGAAATAATCTAGCTCTTGGCTGGTTAAAAGGTAAAGTGCTCCGAATAATTAGGCAAACATCATTGTTGCTGTCTTTTCCGTTTTTAAACAGCAATTATTGGCAATTGGTGGTTTAATTCCTCTGTTTCCATTCCAACTGCCCAAGAAATGAAGCAGGAATATCTGCTCTTCTACTTTGACGTTTTCAAGGTGAAAATCCTAGTATGTCTTTCTCAGCAGCATTTTGTGTGTTAATGAAAAATAAAGAATTAAAGGATTTAAACCAAAAGGCTGAGGAAAATAAACAGAAAACACACTATGATACAACTGAGTGTGTTATTTTGCTGAAAGTGGTGAGAAATTCTGTGCAAGTTAAATGTGGGGGGTTGTTTGTTTTGGGGTTGGTTTTTGTTTTGTTTTGTTTAGCTCTGGAAAAGTACAGATAAGTAAATAAATAAATACATCCTTGCCCTATTAAAGGCAATAGTGTTACTCTCCGTACATTTTTGTGGTAGAATCTTGATGAGTGCACGTGCATAAATGCTGTGATACTGATTTTGAGTTCTGGGCTTAGCAGAAACTGCTTTTAAGTGTGTTTATTACAATTATCATTGCCTTTCTTTCTGCAGGACACTAAAATCAAAACCAGGCTTTAGTCTTTCTGATTTGCTTTAGACTTGAAAATAGCATTGATGATTGCCCACCTATTAATTTCACAATATGTATTTCTTTTTCATTGCTTTTATATAGCATGCCATATGCTTGTGATCCTTCCTGGAGCATTATTATTGGCAGCCTGACTCCTCCGTGTAGGAGCCGATAGCTAGTGGTGGGAGAATAATTAGCTTGTATCTCAATCTTAGGGTTTTTTTTTTAACCCAGGAATCTCTATTTGCTAGAATGGCTAAATGTTGTAGTCAGCTGTGTCAGGATGAAGCACCAGAGGACTGTACGATGTGATCTTGCCTCACGCCTGGATTCAAAATAGGGAGCAGGACTTTGGACCCTCTGCCTCGTAGTTGTAACTCCTGCGGAACTTGCGGTACAGCCTGCCGTTTGCGGATTTGCATTCCGTTTGCAAAGCACTCTCTCTGTGTATGTATGACTTTTTCCTAAGCTGATTTGCCCTCTTGTTTTGATTCCTTTTCTGCTTTGACAGGCCTGTTTCTTTGGGCCTCATTACGGTGTGCGTTAGTTTAAATGATGTTGGCTGCCTGAATCCCCTGCCGTAGAGCGGTCGGACGCAGGAATTTCTGTATTTACTTCTGTCGGTTCCTGTGTCAGGCTGAAACCTGGCTTCATGTTCCTGCTGCGCACTCATTCCTTACTGATTTTATGGTTTCACACATTTTTTTTTGGTGTGTGTGTAGCTTTGTGTGTATAGCAATATATTCCAACTTCCCTCTTACATTTTCATTAGATAGTTGCTGTCACTGAGTTAATGCTCCATCGTACTCCTATGCACATCGCAGGAGCCATTTTCCCAGTTTGTACAAACTGGTGCAGCTCAAAGTCCAGTTCGGTCAGCAGCAGTTTCAGACCTAAGTAAGTGCCTTCACACAGCACTTCTTGGAGATCTTGCCTTTTTCCTTGGGGCCTCTGCCCACAGGGAAGTCAAACCGGGTCAGCTGAGCTAGGCAGGAAGGTAACGTATGTGACACTCAAGTGCTGGCCATCACAAAAAGATAGCTGATTGAATCCCTTCCCATACAGAGAAGGATAAAGCAGTAGAGTGGATGTGTTCTGACTAATTTACACACAGGGGTTGAAATAACTAGCCAGAAAAAAAAAATCCCCAGGATCAGGTATCATGTTCTTTGGGAAAGAGAAGAGGCAACCTATTTCCTAAGGTAATGAACCCTTTAATATCTCCATTTCTAAATACGAATAAGCGGATTTATGTCAATAGGTCAGATTTAATCAGACTAAAATTCTCATTTAATTTGCATACATAATTTTGTAACATTATCAAATAAATAGGAGACCCAATTTTTAGGGACACTAGCTCTTATTAAATCTACAGAGACAGAGAAAGTGGGTACATGGTACTTTTTTAAACTTGGAACCTTTATAGACTTTCAGACATGTCCCAGACTTTCAGACATGTAAAAGTCAAATTTAGCAATTTCCAGTTGGATTTTAATTCTAAGCTAAACTTCATACCTGACTGACTTTCAGCATTCCCAGTAGGTAGTCTGGGCCTTTTAAATGAAAGAGAGAGAAGATGAGATTCTTTCATTCTATCGTCCCCATTGTGAATGGTACTAGAGTTGTGTCTGCAAGCAGACAAACAAGCTTTAGAGGGTCAGATTTACAGGCAGGAATCAGAAAAAACCCAGCTTTTTGCCACTGTTTCTATGTAAACTTAAATACTAGCACTCCTGTGTTTGTGTCATAACTCCAATGAGAATAACAATATAAATTACGTTTCTTAAACTGCTTTGAGGTCCAAAAGGTGAAAGTCTAAAAAAAAGTAAGGCTATTTTTTAAAGGGAAAAAAATCCTACCTACAAGCTCTAAATTGAATCAGTACATCAGGATAGGCAGTATACATATCTTCGGATGCCTCTACAAGTCAGTTTATTGTCAGATACAGGGTCAAGAGATGGGTCCTTCCCAACCACTTAAGAAAGGGTTGTATATTAACATACACCTGGAAGTAATTTATTAGGAATGATGACAAACATGTGAATATCTGTAATTGTACAGGACATAAGAAGGAAGATGGCAGAAATTCTGAGCTCAGCTATATTAATTATAAGTGATGAGGACCCAAGATACTATTTGTGATTTCTGATCTGTTTGCCTTTCACAGCATTTGGATTTGGCCCTAGTTTTTAACTTCAGATTTTGTCTGGTAAGGACCTGACTTATTTTTTGAAGCTTTCAACTTCTATGTGTTTTCTATCTCAGGATTTTCAGAAAAGCTAGATTTACCTTCATCTTGCTTCAAGCAGTCTTGTTAGAAAGTCAGAAAAGGATTTTAGCCAAAATGTGTCTCAGGTGCCGCTTTAAGCTGCATCTTGGTGGTAACAGTCTAATTTTTTTTTCCTTAACTGCCTTTTTCTCCCCCGAGCTTTTTACTTATATAGCATGTATCTCTTAAGTCCATTCACATGCAACTCAGACTACGTCTCCCACTGACTTTCCAGCAAGACCGCTGAATCAGGGGTAATGTACAACTCCCAATTCAACATTTATCTAAAATTAAATGAACGAAGAAGAAAATCCGCTTATTTCTGAGCCAAGGAGAGGTAGGGCTAAGCCTGGCTGAGAAGAAGGGGAAAGAAGATAAGAAAGGTAGGGACAGACTGGCAAGAAAACACACAGAAGGCCTGGAGAGGAACGATAAAGGGAAATTTACTGAGCATGATGGTATTTTTTTCTGTTTAAAATCTTACATTCCAATTGATCACTCGTTGCTGTATACAAAGCGTTCAATGATATGTTGCTGATGTGGGTCAGTCAACACAAAAGAGCCTGACCCAAGTGGTTATGCTGGGTTAGTGCTTGGTAATGAAAACTAATCAGTTGAAATAGATGATTTACCGCCTCAATTCTATACTACAGTGCCTTGGTATTCTTTCTGTGTCTGCGTATACAGGAGCGACTGTGTTATCAGCTGCACAATTCGTATAGTCTGTGATGCTCAAATCTTTAATGATAGTTTTTTACTGCTTTTCAAGTATGTAAAGCAACCGGGCAGAACAGTACTAGTAAAAATACTAAGCTTCCCGTCTGAAATCGGTCAGATTTCTACTTCACTGCACTTCAGCGTATCTCAGTTTTGCTATCAGTGTAAGAGAGACAGTCAGGGACAACACATTCCTTACAGGAATATAAGCAAAGTTACATCACTTAATGTCTGTTGAATGCTGCATATCCTAAGATTAATATTTTGAGTATTGTTACCGAAGCCAGCCCTGTGAGGAGGTACTGAGGATAATCACATTTCATGGTGTAACAACAGGTTGATGAGGGCTTCTGGAGGTTGAAACCTCCTAGGCCAGCTTAGGTGAGGTAGCTCAGGGCAGTGCCTATTTGAGTTTTTGAGGATAGAGGTTCCACAAACCTCTTTGAGCCAATTGCCCCTGTATTTCACCACTCTTAGAGCGGAAATATTTTTATCTTAGTTTGACCATTTCTTTAGGTGTGGGAGAGTACTAGCTAACTGTGAATTTTGAGACATCTGTTTCGGGGGGATATCTCTGCAAGTCAGCAGAGTCTGCTCTTCACTTGAGTTTCTCTAGCTTTATCCAGCATTTGGATTCACTCAGGGTTGTCTGCTGAGAGCTAGGTAACAGCTCCAGGCTGATATTTCTGAGGAAGGCAGGAGTTGTCTGCGCTCACTGTGTAGCCTTTGTTCTCAAAGCGGTGTGCGCTTTATCGTAAAACAAACTCTACTGCGTCAAACAAATTGCCTGTACTTGTTCCTTTGACCCTGATTTCCTCTCAGGTAAGAAAATTGCTACAACTTGGATTTCTGTTCATAAGCAGCAGCTCTGAGTCGTCCCTGCTTTCCATCTGAGCTAATCAAGGTGTTTTCATTCATTCCTTTAGAAGTTATATACTAGGCAAGTTCAAAATGATGAAAGATGCAAAATTATGTTTTCTCTCCCTAGGGTGGTTTAGTGCTTCCAGCTCTCAGTTTATGAGAATAACACTTCTGCATAGATTTGCATTTTAGGAGTCCTGAGCAAGAAGGTAGCCGAGAAAGGGCTGTCTTGCCCTTCTGAGGCCTCCTTTGTTCTATCTGTGGCTCTGGTCACAAAGGAACATTTGGAACTGAAGGATAATACACATAGGAGAATATGCCACTATTACTAATATTTATTTTTTTTTTTCTCTAATTTGACTGGTTAACACCGGTCTGGATTTTACAGTAATAAAATAAGCTTTCTATCTACTTTTCTTCTAATGAGGACCAAAAGCCTCATTATAATGTTGCATTGGGATATGAGCTTCTGCAGGGAGCGACAGATTACGTCGGTACTACTTCCTGAATGTCCCTGCAGGGCAGCAATTTTGTGGTATTTGCAAGACAGTGCAGAAATTCAGTTCAGAAGCCTCTGATTTTGAAAATGAACTCCATAATATATATGCTCTCTAGCTCTGGAAGTAAACATAGACATATCTACTATTGTCTAGGGGCTCTGTCTCGCAACTGCAACTTGCATAATCAATCCGAAAATTGTACACGGTAAATTAGCAGTCAATAAGTTTATCTAAGAAACTGGTTAATTAGCCTGAAAAGGATGTGCGTGGTGTAAAAATATAAAAAGAGAGAAGCCAAGCCAGGGCATGATTTAAACTTTACTCTTTCCCTTATATTCTTTTTTCTTTTGTGAGACTCTTCCTAAAAAGATTTAACTTTCTATCTGTATGGCCAAAGCACAAATGTCCTTTCTGAGACCCTCTTCCTCCACAAAATCATAGAATGGTTTGGAAGGCACCTTCAAAGATCATCTGTTCCAATCCCCCTGCCACAGGCAGGGACACCTTTCACTAGATTAGGTTGCTCAAAGCACTGACCAATCTGGCCTTGAACACTTCCAGGGATGGGATATGCATCTACAACTTCTCTGGGCAGCCTGTGTCATTGTCTCACCATCACCTCATTGTAAAAAATTTCTTCCTTATATCCAGTCTAAATATACATTCTTTCAGTTTAAAACCATTGCTCCTTGTCTGTTGCTACAGGCCTTGGTGAAAAGCCTCTCTTCATCTGTTGTGAAGATGCTTCACAACATCTGATGTGAAGATGTTTCAATACTCCTTGGAGTACTGAAAGGCTGAAATATGGTCTCCCTGGAGCCTTCTCATCTCCAGGCTGAACAACCCAAACTCCCTCAACCTTTTCTCATAGGAGAGGTGTTCCAGCCCTCTGCCCGTTTTCATGGCCTTTCTCCGGACTTGCTGTACCAGGTCCGTGTCATTCTTCTGCTGGGAACACCAGAACTGGACGCAGTACCAGGTAGGGTCTCATGAGAGTGGAGTAAGACATCATACTATCTTTTTCAGATTTAGAATAATGAAGAGACAATAGTCACAATCTATATAACTGATACAACACTGAGTTTATAGTCCACACAGAATGACCAAGGGACCTTACTCTGGGCTGTTTATTCGTGCTTATTCCTCTTCGGTATAAAGGCTTGTGTATAGCTCTCCAACATCTGGAGCCTGGCTAACATTTGATCTTTTAAGTGGTACAATGTTTTCAGAGTCTGTCTTGATAGATGTCAGTCATGCAGCGCGCTGTGGGGTTTTTTCCATGTCTTGTTAATCAGATGTCAGAAGAGAGTATATTTCATTATCCTCCACATCCACTTCATTTTGTTTGTAGATGAAGCCATTTGAAATACATGCTCATCAATTACTGTTGTATGAATGAGAATTTAGCTGTTGAGCACATTTGGCATCTTTAGAAGTGCACAATTTGTCCCGAGAAATAATTTGTTCTTGAAAATGTTTCCTGAGGTCATTTTGGAAGCTCTCTAGCTCGCCAGTTATAGAAGGCTTTGGTGTCTCTCCCACTTTTTGTCTGTTGTCAACAGTAGTGATGCTATAGCTATTCCCAAAAATGGTGTGTTTGAACCTTGACATCCAGCATAGAAAAAAAAAATAACGTTGTTTGTGGAACAGTTGCTTAATTCAGAAAAGTTTGCCACGTATCTTACTTTTGAAGCATTTAATGAAGACTTCTAGCTTTTTTAACTACCATCTGAACTTTGTTGTTCAACTTGTAAGGTATAGCAGTGCACTGTTCCATGATTTCGTAGTGTCCTGTCAATTATGTAAGAGAAGGGGAAAGAAAAGAGTTGGATTGAAACTACTGTTGCAATAGTATGTCTGATGAAATGCTTGATTTATGATAGTCTTTATGGTAGTGTCTCATGGCTTGTTTACTTTCCAGAAGCCTAAGGAGCGTGAGACCAGTTTTGTAGCTTGTAGCAAAAAGGTCCATTTGTCCCCAGACCTCTGGAGAAAGCTCTGGATTTCCATTCTCTTACTTGGCCCGCATTTTCCCACTTGTTTCATAACTATTTACTAGTTTGCAACCGGCCTTCACCACAGTGTTTAATATAAGGTGTGTGTAATGTCTACAAGTTTCCAGAGACTTTGGTCCAAAAATAGCTCAATACAGACTTGGCAGAACTCCCTGTTTCCTAAGAAGGCTTTATTTTGGTTGACCGCTCTTACGTATTAAACCTGTTGGATGCTTACCTCTTTCTAGCTTGATGGGAAACAGCTGGGGGTTTTTCATTCTGAAATGGTCTTTCAGACCATCCCAACAGTATAAAGGCCAGGAGGAACCCTTACTGGGGTTTTTTTTTATTGTTTTGTTTTCTGTTTCTCTTTTGGAGACTTTTTATCACTCTGTAGAAACCAGCACATAATGGACTTACATGAAACTTTCTGTTTCAGTCAAATGTAATTCTTCCTATAATTGTTCAGTTGGTATATTTTAATACTGCCAAGTGACTTTGGAGAAGAAGCCAGCATGTGGATGCTAATCCTTTTTAGATCTGTTTAGAGGGATAACTTTCTACTCATTTTCCTGTCCAGGAACATATTCATCATATGATACATTGGTTTTTTGCAATGTTTGTTCATCTGTTTCATTGCTCAGAATGCCCTTGATGCGAGAGTGTCGGTTTGTTGCTTGGGTGTTAGGTGAAGCTATCGATCACTGGGGGAATTTTTTCAAGTACTCAACTTTTATTGCAGTCGCATCCAGGAGTTACTCGTATGTAATTTTACATATTTGTCTATTGCTTACAGAAAAATTATACCAGAACTTCTACCATCCCATATCAAGGTTTGTAAAGCAGAAGTTCTCATGGGTGACGAGTCCTCTTGGGCCACTGAATCTACCTGTTGGCATCCAAAATGAGTGCAGTAGCTGCCTGCTGGAGCAACCAGTGGTGGCTGCCTTCAGCAGTCTAACTGCACTGGTTCTGCTTTAGTCAAGTTGGAGAATACTTTTTCCATTGCCGAAGTCTGGCAGTGAGAATTGTTTAATCTGTTTGGGTTTATGCAAATAAACTACTTCAAGGGTTATCGTGCAGCTTTTCCAACTAATGCTCTCTCTGTAGCTTTTACAATGATGGGAAGTCTGTCTTGGTTTTGTTCTCTCCAGTGTACGTAATTGCTCTCCTTTTTTTTCTTTTTTTAGTGGTTAGGTCATTTTATACCTTTCAAGGTTTCATACTCCCAAATTCATCATGGTCTTAACAAAACATTTTGGTAGACTTTTACGAGCTTTGCTTTGGAGAAACTACCATGAAATGCTCACTCTGAACAACTCTGCTTACTTTCGATTGTGGTTTTGTGATATGAATAGCTTATTCAAATTGAGTGTCACTAGGATCCCACAAGGATCTCTTCCCACTGTAAGCACAGCTTATATGAACTGAAACCTCTGACTTTGTTGCTGTCTTTGGATCTTCGCTATTCTAACAGCTATTTATTTTGATCCCGTTCGTACTATGACCGTACCATTACAAAGTGGCAATTTGGCTTTGTGAGATTACAATCCCATTTCACTCTCTTGCACACTCAGAGGAAGTCTTTAACCTTGTCTACGCTAGAGAGGTTCTGCTGCGCGGTCAGCAAACCCCCTTGGTGTAGACACAGAGCGTGCTGACACAAGCTCTTTGGCTTGCTTAATAACACCAGGTCCCTGGATAACAGCAAAAAACGCCTCCTGTTAGCATTACTGCATCCACACCAAGGTTCTGCTTGAATCACCGGAGGGGAGTGGGTTTTTTCACACCCTGGGCCAACACGGAGAGACCCAACCCCATCCTGTAGACATGGCCTTTATTGATGTCCAGCTGTCTATTTGCCTTTTGCATTTTTGCATTTTTGCGTTTGCATCTGCTCACAGACTGAGTATTAGGGGCCTGTTTTGCCCTGCGTCACTGTCATACATAGACTCAGCAATTTACTGCTTTCTTACCTCCAAAAATTTTCAAAATGCTGAGAAATCTTTTTTTGAACGGCGTAAGGATGAGAGCTGTGATCTCCAGTTTTCGCAAACCTATTTTTTAAGATACAGGTGGATTTTTTTGGTAATTCTGAAATATCTGGTTTTCAAATGCATACATAGCTTCCAAACAGTATAAATCCTTAGAAAAATGCTTGCATTTATAAAAAATTATCCTTAAATGTGTCATAGAAATACATTTTGCTAGCTGCTTAGCTTTTTTTCAAGTGTGAAAGATGGAAGAACTGGTGCTTTTCTTTAAAAAGGCGTTTTTGACCAAAAATGGTTTTGTAATTCCTCTCTCAAACTCCACTTGAGTTACGCATGTGTAAAATATCTCGTGTCTGATACCCTTTTAATAGGATACGTGTTTGTTTCTATTGGACGTGAGTTCACAGATCTCTACTGACAGCACCGTGTCTTTCTTCAGCGCAGATCCTCTGCGTCACTTCAGCTGTGACTCTTCTTTATATTTTTGCATTTAATTTTTATGCATTTTGATGAAATTTTCCTTTATTTTCACATTTGCACTAGCAAATTGTCTGAGCTGTGCTCTTGCTCTGGGGGTGAGCTTATTCAGCAAGTTTGCTCAAAGCACCACTGTGGATTCTCTAAGCACCCTCCTTTGACCTTTCTTCCCTCTAATTGATTTAATGGCTTTATTAAAAATTATTTCACCTTATTTCCCTCTAATCGATTAAATGGCTTTATTAGAAATTATTTCATCTTATTTTGGTTTGGTAATTCCAGGAACTGGATGGCTTTCCAAGTTAAGCAGTGTCGTTTCCTCAAATTCTGTTATTCTTATGAAATGACACCGTTCTTAGATGGCAGTTTCTGTTAGTTCAAACTGCGCTCGGATGCTGCAGGAGATTTAGAATCATGGAATCATAGAATCATAGAATGGTTTGAGTTGGAAGGGATCTTAAAGATCATCCAGTCCCTACCCCCCTGCCCTGGGCAGGGACGCCTCCCACCAGACCAGGTTGCTCAAAGCCCCATCCAGCCTGGCCTTGAACCCCTCCAGGGATGGGGCAG
>JAOXNO010000013.1:56628184-56652026 GCA_028565335.1 Limnodromus scolopaceus | reverse complement strand
TCTGGTGGGAGGTGTCCCTGCCCAGGGCAGGGGGGCTGGAACTGGATGATCTTTAAGGTCCCTTCCAACTCTAACCCTTCTATGATTCTATGATTCTAATTTGTTCCTGAAAGGAACTTCCAATCTGAGCCTGTTGACACCTTGGGAAGGACCACGCTGGCAGCTTGTGTTTTCCCTGTGAGACTCTTGTCTCAGATCCCTAATGGGCACAGCAAAAGCTCAGGAAAGGGGATGGCAGTAGCTGTTTCATTACTGGAGCTGGAGACTTGATCAGCCTTTCCAAGTAAAGATGAAAAGCAGATGCCCTCTCCCGTGACTACTTTACCTCACAACATTTGAGAAGGACCCAGAGCGTATGACATCCATGCTGCTATCCCGGAGGAAAGTTGTACAGGGAGAGGAAGGGGCTTATTCTGAAAATGACTGCAGCAGAGCTTGGAAGACTATCTCATAACTCATTCACTTTACCATAAAAACGTCCTTTCTTCCCACAGTGCCTATCTCCAAAAAGGGGCCTGATTGTCAGCAGAGAAATGGAGAACAAAACCAACTTGTGTAAACACTAGTTTGTTCCAGTTAGGTAGCTGAGGTGACAAAGGAATTCGGGTCACGTTTTAGGCAGGGATATGCTCTAGGAAAAAGAGTGGTGCCACCTTCAAGATCCTAATGCGTAAAGCTGGTAGCGGGCTAGGTTTATTTAAGGGGAGCGGCTCTTTGAGCAGAAGGTAGAACTAGATCAGCTCCCAAAGTCCCTTCCAACCTGAATTATTCTGTGTTTCTCAGAAGCCATGGCAACACTAAGGTGGCTGAAAAATGGCAAACAGCCCATGGTAATGGATTGTTTGGGCACAACCCAAGCAGTATCCTGTTCCTCCCATGGCTTTCCTTCTCTTCCGACTGGGCTTTTACCCAGTAATTTACATTTTGCTTATTCTGTTGTAACCACAGCTGTAAAAACTGAAGGGAGAAAGGGAGGTAAAAGAAAACAGCTTAGATCCTCTTGCTGATAATGAGAAATAAAGACGTTGTGCTGGATGAAACGCTGTGAAATGATGTCAGTGCTGTGAAATGCTCTCCACCAGAATGGTGCATGACAGTGAACCAAGCGTGATTAAAAAAGCTGCTAACAGGCACAGGCTGCTTAATATTCCTGCGCAGTCTACAAAAGGCAAATGTTTTCCTAGTTCATCTCTTTTTAAACACAATAAAGCTAAAGAGAGAGGGGAAAATACTTGTCACACTGTTCCACGACCAAACCCACCGCCGAAGTTTGCTGGCCCGGTGTCAGGCAGGCGGCGATTTCTTCATTGCCATTCAAGCTCACTGGAAACATTCTTTTAGTCAGCGATAAATTTGTCTCATGCTACTGCAGAGGAACCACCTGTGCAGCCGAATTTTGATCTGAGGTGCGTCTTGTCTGAGCAGTCGCAGGGCAGCAATGCATGAAGGGCTCCCAAACAGCGAGTGCTTACACTTCTAGGCTGGGACGCGCAGCTACGGAGCGGATGAAAGACTACCCAGGGAGCACCTAGCAAACTCTCGCTTGTGGCTAGGAATAACAATGAGAACTAGGTTGAAGGGTTGGGTTTGGTTTGTTGTCTTTTTTTTTTTTTTTTTTTTCCATTATGTGGATTTTTACCCTCAAGCCAAACCATTTTATTTATTTGTTTTGTGCATATGACTAAATGCCAGCTGAGGGCAACCACTGTTAGTTTTACGCCCTCTGCTTGCTTTCCGAAAGCACTAGGGACAAACAGAGCAGGGAGACGACATATCTATCGCTTTGTCACTGGTGCAGAGAGGGTGTGACATAGGTCCTCAGTGACCAGGTGACCTTCAGACGCAGGAGATTATATATAATGCCAGGCATTGAATATTGAGACCCCGAATGTCGTTATCGAGCCAGCCTGTCTCAGGCTGGGATCCTATCATCCTGTAACATTTGCACACAGCAGCGACTCATTATATATAAATAACTTTGATGGGTTTTCTCTGGAGCACATTAAGGGCCAAAATTTGTCTACAGTCTGTATGAACGAGAGAGGGACAGGAAGCCTATTCACAGTTTGTAAAAGAGGTGGGCTCAATTTCAGTTTTTATTCTTCGTGGAGGTTGTACTGTCAGCGTTCCTCTGGGGAATAGTCGGGCCGGGGAGCATATGCTGGAAAGAATATGCTGTCCACCAACAGAGAAATGCTCTAAACGTGGAGTGCTGGAACACTAAAATTACACTAACTGGAGTGCTGGAAGTATTCTGCTTGCTTGGACTCTTCAAAGCTTCAGCTGGCTTTCCAGGGCCACCAAACACACCACCGTAAACTGGCAGCCTTTTGAAGGGGAAGGAGTCACACCATTCTAACACATTGTTTCAGCAATTTTTTATTCCCCAAGTGAGAAGCTGCTACTCTCTGCAGAGAGTTACAAGTCTTTTTGGTTTTTTTTTCCACAGAGGCCTCTTCTTTCTCCCACAGAAAAATGATTGTTTCCTGCTCGTAGTAAAACTGGATTTCACGTGAGTGAAACACTGGAGAACTTTAGAGAAAAGATTATAAAATGGCTTGCTTTTCACAAAATCAGAGCAAACATCTATGGGTTTTGAAGGTGGAAAGAAAACAAGATTTTCTTGACAAATATGTTTTCGTGAAGGTCTAGGCCTGAGCCAAACATGAAGTTTTGTCTTGGTGGATAATGAAGATGCTTAAATGAAATGACATTTTCATGGAAATACTATCCTGTACTTTAATCATTATTAAATAATAATATTCAATATAATATTAAATGTTAGATATAGTATTAAATAATATCTTATGTTGTGGTAGAAGAAAATACAGAAAAAAATATCTGTTGATGTTTTCACTTGGTAACTAGGTTGGCACCAACAATTCTGTCCACAAATAAAAAAGGCAAATTGCCTTTTCTCGAGGTAGTTGGCCCCCTTGGTTAACATATTGAAACCAGAGCGATTTACGTCGCGGTGAGCATGGAGGGGGAGGAGGTGGCTGGCGTTGCACACACCTGACATTAGCTCCCCAGCCTTTCCTACCAGGTATTTGAGGCTGAGTCGGCTGCATGTGACCTTCAGAGCAAGGTTTGAATTCATGCCTTAAATCTGCACTGGGTTATTCTGTTCCCTCGCACTGTTGCACATTCACTTTGATAAACAACAGAAGATACACACTCGTTAGACATGGGGCTCCACTCTTTCAGGTGCCATCCTTAAAACACTTGTTTTCAGCCTATAGACAAGGTATTTACCGGTCCTTTTACTTGAATCACCTCATCTGTCTCCCTGTTGGTATCTTTCTAACAGATCTTTAGAAATAATTTTCTTTTAAAATTCCCCTTTCTTTTCCAGACAGCAAGATGAAATACTGATGGTTAACAAATGTGTTAAACTGATTTATTACACTGTCCCCTGTATGGAAAATTTGATAAGCAAATGAACAGAGATGTCAGCATCCATGTTTTGCATGCTAGGCAATGCAACGGGATCCGTGATGGGAAGCCTACAAAAGGAAAGTGAAGAGAGGAGAAAAACAGAAGTCCTTTACAACAAATGGTCAGAGAAAAATAGTGAAGACCTTATCAGGGATTCTTTTGTGAAGATCAGGGTTTTAGCATCACTAGAATACACGCTTCCCCGAAATACTGCACTTCTGCGCTTATTTGCAGGTCTGCAGGAAAAGAATAGAGAACAAAAGAGAACACAAGAGAAATTAACAACTACTACTAGGGTTCTCCCCCATGCTATGATGCACACTTTTGTACCTTTAATCTGTGGATTTCAAAGACATCATTAAATCTGATTTGATTAACCTAAAGAAATCCAGGAGTTAATTTACAGCTACGTCCCAATTTACAAGACATTGAAGTGCAATGAAGCTGAGCATTCTTCTTTCAGCACTTTAATAATTAAGCATTTGACTAATTTAAATATTAAAACTGTTTTCTCATAATTGCCTAATCTCAGTCAAATATAAGAGAGACAAATTCAAGTCTGCTTAAAAGATCTGAGTTGTGTTTTAGCACTAGAGCCCACTGAAATCAGCGGAAAGACTCTGGTGCTTCTACCCCATGCCCGTAAGGTCAGCATCTACAAGGGCTTTCTGCGAAAGGACTGGCACCAAATTTACACTATTTAAGAGCAGACGTTCATTACATACACTAAAGGAAACCAACAAAATGGTCTGGTTTTTTTCTTGTTCTTAGCAGTATCCAAAATGGTTTTAAAACAGAACAAGAGCTGTTAAAATATAGCTATATTGTTGCTAGTTATTTGTCTCTCGCTTCGCTCTGATGAGACATTGAAAGAGAAGAATAATATTAATTTTCTGTTTCTATTCTATTTCATTTTCAGGCTAAGACTCACAAACGGAATTCAGACATTGGCATAGGTTCGCAAGAGAGGTTGTGGCATCATCTCCATCCACGGAGATATTCAAAAGCCAACCAGACAAAGTCCTGATCAGCCTGCTCTAGCTGACAGTGCTTTGAGCAAGGGGGAATTGGACTAGATAACCCCCAGAGATCACTTCCAACTTCAACTATTCTAAAACTCTTAGAAAATATTTAAATCAGAATTACAGAAATTTTTCACAATGTGAAAAAGCAGGTCCACCCAGAGCAGGTTGCACAGGAACGTGTCCAGGTGGGTTTTGAACATCTCCAGAGAAGGAGACTCAACCACCTCTCTGGGCAGCCTCTTCCAGTGTCCTGCCACCCTCACAAGAAAGAAATTCCTCCTCATGTTTGCAAAGAAGTGGTGAGGTGCAGATGTTTTTTTTTCTCTGTGGCATGAAACCGAGTCCTCTTTTACTTCCTTTCTGTCTCCGAATCTAAAGCACAGGGGCGGTATTCAAGTTTCCCCTACAACAGGATTAGAGTTCCTTTTCCTTTGCATCCCTTCTGTGGATGCACAGCTCTGTCCCTGGACTGGCTGTGGGTGATGGCACACCTGACCTTATCCACTGCTGCCAACACGGCACGATGCATCACTTAACATCTGCTTCAGTCATCAAAATAACCTTCTGTCGGGACATGGTTCATGCATAGTCTGTGTTCTGGATCTCTGCACTGGATTTCACTCATTCGGAGGTCTGGAGGACTTCAAACAAGTTCTTTTATCTCCTCTTAGCACCTCCAAACAAGAGTTTTGCCCTCTCCCAGTTAGCAGTCATACCCATGAAGCAAGCACTACCCAGACAGCAGCGTTTTGTTTTTTTTTTTCCAGCAAACATGCAATTGCTGATAAGCAGGGCAGGTAAATAATATGACATGTAAAGGAAAATTACAGAATGCACTGTATTATTACCTATCTGGAAGATTTATTTGACCAATATGTCAACCCTCAGGGGACTGGAAGCACTGTCACGTACTTAAAACAGCAAAAAAAAAGCCCAAACCCTCCAACATAGTGTATGTATCTCATTAGTGTTGGGGATGTGTCATTTTAGCAAAGCAGAGAAAAAATCAAAGTCAGTAAGGGGGAACTTAAACTAATTATTTGAACTGATAAATGTCATTTTTTCAGGCAGGGTATGGGACTTTTCCTGTGCCAGGGAGACAGCTCATACCGTAAAATCAATACACATGAATTCGATGTAAGTTTGGAACAAAAGTTCAAGTTCTATTAAAGATGTTCATATACCTTCCTACTGTATGGACTGCAGCTCACACCGGCAAAATGCCTGTGTTGATAGCAATAGAAGAAAAGAACATAAGGCTGGTCAGTAGGGACTGGTGGTGTCCTGATTCTTCATCTTATGCTTTGAGGCATTTAAGTTTGCTAACGTTCAGGATGTTCAGCGAAGCCAATTTTCTTGTGACAAAGTGGCCAAGTAGTGGTGCTTGCAGAGGGCCTGTGTGGCAAATTCGATTATGTGATCTTATGAGTAGGCAATATTTTTTACTTGCCTAAAGCAAAATCTAATAAGGAAAAAAAAAAAAAATTCAAGCACCTTTATTTCTGTTTTGCCTGGAAATTTAGAAAAGTAGACATTAGTAGGTCTAATCAGATTTTGACTGGTATATACCTTTTTTGAAAATGAAATCTTCACTATTTGGTCATTTAAATACTTTGTACCCAAAATGTATATATTAAAATAATTCATAGATTATTCAGTTGCTGTGTTTTTTATAAATTATGATAAGCTGAACATCTGGGACAACGTCACTTAGTAACCATCTTTCGAAGTAAGGCGGTCTTGTGGTCCATCACATGCATATGGCTTGGGGAAAATTTGATGGAAATATATTCCTTATCACTGATATTATTTATTTAACAATAGAAGGCATATGTAACTGCAAGTGTAATTTCAAAAAGGCTGTCGTAAATGTTTCTTCCTGTTTAAATAATACTTGAAACGTGAGATTTGTTACTTCTTGCTGCAGTACGGAACTAATTTAATTACACAATATGGACTTTAAGGGGTTTGTTTTGGTGTTTTGAGCTTCTTTTTTTCCCTTTGGACCAGGTCCTACTTTCTGAAACAGTTGCTATTTGTTGTAAAGCACAGGAATAACAAACTCACAATTCCACCAGAGACATAGGCAGGTTATTAACAGCTGGGGAGTAAATTCCAAGTCAAACAGTACCGTATTGCTTCCGTTTCTCAAATGCTATTTTCATGCATATTAGCAAAATAATTACACGTTCCTTTCATAAAGAAGCATATTTATAACAGGAATTAACGACATTTCAAGGAAACTAGAGTCACTGCAGCTAAACTGCAGCTATCTGTTTTTCACTGGTAAAAAGCTTGGCAGTAAGTTTACCGAAAATTGTACTCTATAAAACAAAAAAAATCAGCATGAAGAAATACTAAAGTTATGGAGGGCTAGTCTCATTCCTTCTCCCTGTCTGTCATCCGTGTGCCCAGCGCTGGCAGCTGCAGGGAAGGAAGCTGTATGGGAGGAAAGTAGTCCTGTAGAGGGTTCACAAATGCTCTGGGAGGAAAGTAGTCCTGTAGAGGGTTCACAAACGCTCTGGGAGAAAAAAGTTCAATTTCCCTCTTTTGTTACTAGCTCTTATAGGATATGGACCTACTCAGGCAGGATCCAAGGTAATGCAGCTCCAGGTGACACTAGACTCAGATCTATGGATTTGAGCTTGACACGAGCGTGAGTTCATGGCTACGAAGATCTATCTGTCACCGTATGTGAGCCACCCAATTTGCTCATGTTTTTTTTTTTCTCAAGCTATTACAAGGACAAATGGAGAAAAAATTCCCTTAGTGAGACCCCAGTGGTCCCTGCGTGGTTTTAGTTGGTCTGTATATTCAAGAGGTGTGTAGCCCTTCCAGGTGCCACACCACAGCCTGCAGTGGATACATGACCTACATGAGACCAGTGGGGCTCCACGAAAAAACGCTAATCCTGCTGTGAAGACCCCAATGTGGGTTGTCATTCTGATGTCACCTGAAGGGGGAGAACATGCTTAAATAAAACAAATACTATTTTTCCCTAAAATACCTTGGTGGGCCTGAATCTTTAACCAATGCATTTTCAGCAATACTTCTCTTGTGGTGCTGGCTCACTGCTCTTCTGAACTGAAATACAGAAGTCAAGGACCAGAGGTTATTCTTTCCCATTGCCTGTTACACCACAAGAGGTGCTCGTGACTGGGAGAACACTAAAATAAATTGATTTCTGGGGTGTCGTTTTAATGCCAGTCACAACGAAGTCCATTCAACAGTGGAAATTTCAGCAACTGTCCTATACTGGCTTTGTGCCTCTTGCTGTCACTGATAGTGCGTCCTCCGTTCTCTTAGTACTGGAAAAAAAAGACCAGAAAAAACCAAGGCCCTTCCAATTAAAGTCCTTCCAATTTGGTTGGACAAGATGATCTTAAAAGGTCCCTTCCAACCTAGGTGATTCGGTGATTCTGTAAAGTCACGGTTTTACATCTCACTTGCTGTATGTCATCCAAAGAGCTGCTGGGTAGGTTAAGAAGATCCTCAGATAATCTCAAGCATCACTGGTTTAAATTGCCTGAAATTATCCTAGGCTTTCTCTTTTCCTACATCACCCAGAATGATGATGTGTGTCAAGCGCGTTCAGACTCGTCGGTCTCCTCTGGTGAGGTGTGAGGATGTCAAACGCAGCTGGAACAGCCTTCTCGGCCTGTCTTCTTGTTGTTTTAAACTCCCCCGAGCTATTCTACTGTTCAGAAAATTACCTGCTCTTCAAGTTTGAAACCAAAATGTCTTTGTTGAAATGCTGTCAGTTTGTCTTTGTAATGCCAACTTCTAAAACACTAGGAATTTTGGGGTTGTCAGAGAGAGGCTGAGGTGGAGCAGGCCTTGAAAATGGTTAGAATCTACCGCGATAAAAATGAGGTGGAGGGAATCGGTTTCGATAACAAACGCTTCCCCTACTCCATGTGAGGGTTATAAAAAATCCCTCGTAGATCCCCAGACCTGCAAAGAGTTGCGTACGTGAGCAGACCCCAAGTTACCCTTCTAGTTACACGTGGGTATGAAGCTCCTAGGGTGAGGACAGTTCTCTCTGCGTATTTAGTTGCGGGAGGATGTAGACGGACTTTAAGCAGAACTTGAAGATCAGCTTTCTCCCCTGCAGGTGAGGCCACGTGCACAAGTCTTATGGTGCTTGTAACACGGGGGTACACCATGCCTCCCTCTTCCATATGGTGGGTTCTCCTGCTTTGCCTTCCTTCCTTCTTTACCTCTGCCACAAAGAGAATGGCATGGTTGAAATGCGTCTCTGACACAAAAATAAGGAAGGCAGTAGGGTTTCTGAAGGGAAAACTGTAGAAAGATCTCAGTGAGAAAATCTGGACTGGTGGGTAAGGCTTTTGTGGTTTTTTTCAGGGAGAGGACAGACGAGGAGAGTAGGCGTTGCTGTTGGTTTTTAAGAAACCCTGGGTTAACATCAGAGAGTCAGAGATTGAGTTCTAGGTCTGCAGCCCCTCCTTACAGCAGCACGAGAACTCTAATCATAGAATCATAGAATTGTCCAGGTTGGAAGGGACCTTAAAGATCTTCTAGTCCAACCATCAACCTCACTCTGATTAAAAAAACCAAACAACAACAACAACAAAACAAAAAACCAAACCAAAATGACAAAAAGCCCCACATCACGTAGCCATGTCTCTAAGCACTGTATCAACATGACTTCTCACAGCACCCTAAATCTGGCGGAGACTTTATAGGAGCAGCTTTTCCTGAGCAACTGCTCAGACAAGCACCTCGCACTCCTATTTTGGGAGCCCAGGCTTTTCTGTAGTTCTCCAAAGCAATGTGAGGTAGGTAGGGTGCTCGATTTCTGTGGGTGCTGACCCAGGATAAGCACTCCTTCTGCTGTGCACCTCCTGTGTCATGTCCTGAGGAACACCATCCTTGGTGCCCCCCGTTTTGGGGGAGTTTACTTGCCTTTCTTTCTGGATGTTGCCTTCCTAAAGATCTGTTCTCCTGGAAGACTGCCTCCCGAGTCTGTGAAATACATCATTGCCGCCTAACCTGAAAATGCCTTTTTTCCACCAAAAAACTAAATCAACTCAAATCCTACCATATTGTTTAATCAACTTAAAGACTAGAAATTATAATGAGCAGAAAAAGGAAATTTAGGGAAAAAAAAAAACCTCTCTGAATACTCTTTCTGTTCATTCTCTCAAGTGGGTAGGAGGTGGTGAATACTCTGTAAACAGATGGTGAACTCATTGAACTCATTGAGTTAAAGGGGGTTACTCGGCCACTTAAAGTTAAGCACTTAAACATAAGGAAGAGTTTTCCTGGTACGTTGTTAGTACAATGACAGGATTCTCAACCGCTTGCAAACACAACAGGTCAAAACACTACCCTTTTTTTATTATATCGTTTTTTCTGGGCCCTTTCTCATGAGGAAGGAAAAGTGCAGAAATTCCAAAGCTAAAATACTTTGATTAGAAGTTTAAATCTTTTGATGGAAAAAAGCTATTATAATACTTTATAGTAACTGTACATAGGTTGCTTCATGCTTCTCTCTTCTGTAGTGCTTAGATTATGTCTCCATCAGGAATTTTGATGGAGAGGAAAAGCGATGCATGATAAGAGATGGTTGTCCTTAAGATGCTATGTCCTGTGGGTGGTGATGGAGGTGTAAGTTCGGTAAATAGTACTTGCTGTCCGCCGCTATCTCAGCCTTTCCAAACGAAAATGTTCCACCTGTGGAACATGGAGTCATAAGCTCCCAAGGGCTTTGTGAGGAAACGGGTTTGTTTTGCGAAGAGGAAGAGCGCGCTGATTGGCCATACTTGCAAAATGCATATACAAGACGTGTTCAGCATGAAACATAGTAATAGATTTTTGTCTTGGCCTTTCGCACAGGGTTAAAGGGGCTCGTTTAAAAATATTCTGGTATCATTGCAATGAAAACTGTCAGAGCTGTCTTCGCTTTCAAAATGTTTACACTGAAGCATCGTTTTATCTGCTTCAGAGGACAAGTTTGTTTCGCACACATAAACGGGGACAGTCCCCTAAAATCCTTTATTTAACTGATTGTGACCAGCTGTGGCTGCAGCCGCCCATCGTACAGTGAAGGTTCCTGTTATTGCTGCAGCTTGAGCATGTACTTGGAGAGGAGGAAAAAGTTTTTGCCTTCTCAGATGCTTCACAGGCCAGTGACCTTTACAAATGACAGCAAATCTCTGCTGAATGAAGGATGAGGGGAAAGAGGAAAACATTAAGATATTTTGTCCTACTTTTTTTGTGGCGTGTTGAAAACAATCACAGGGCCTATTTGTCATGTTCCAGCTTCGTCTCCCTTTTGCAGCGGTGTCTGACAGGCTGAATGAAGAAAGTGTAAGTGAAGATGAATTGGCAAAGGTATCACTTCTGGTCTGTCTAATTCTGAAGCAGATGAAAAATATATATAATATCAGGATGTTAAAGTGAAGGAAACATTAAGATCAAGGGACTGCAGGGATAAAATAGAAATCCTTTAGGCAATTTAGGGAGCAAATGAATAATCCAAATGTGTTTCTCATAATTGAAGATCTTCAGTTACTTCCTAGGGTTTGTAACATCAAAATCACAAGCAGACTGTTTACAATGGAAAGGAGTGAGCGAGGGGAACAAACACAGAAATAATAATTCTAAGAACAGAAGAAAATACGAGGAGAATTTCCCTAATACTGATGGTCATTCACACTGCAGAATTGTTCCCTGGGGGAGCACATGCTTCTGCTTTGACTCATGTAAGACCAGACTGGGGAAAAACTCAGGAGCAGACCACACAGAAAAGTCCTGCCTCAGCAGTGGGATTGATGGGATGGATTACACCTCTTTTCCGTGCAGGAGCTGTATAACCGAAAGTCTAAAAATTGCCCGGTCATGCTGGGAAGCGTGGCAAGGTCCCTGGGATGCTGTCCTGGGCCAGCCCACGTGCTGCCAGGAGATGAGCATCCAGCTGACAGCCAGTGCCCTGGGGAAGCACCCCGGTGAGCCTTGCTCCACAGCTTCCCTCTTCCCATCAACTGTCCAAAGCAAAATTTCAAGGAGGACTAGGGACTGATGTCCTGGCAATATTCTCTCATTCGAAGAGGGGGAAAAGATTTTCAGACCTCAGTCCTGTGCAAGAAAACTGTCGAATGTCTTAGAGCTGTCACAATGTACAATCACGGAGCTACTCATCCTGCCCCCTTTGTGCAGGCCAGTGGCAGGAAAGATGCTCAGCCACGCTTACGCGGGCACACAAAAGCTTGCTCTCTCCCTCTCTCTCCGTAGATTCAGGCTGGAGACATATCATTCCATAAAGAATAATACAATCATCAGGCTTAAACTCTCAAGGCAATATACTGTAGGCAGGTTGTGAGCAAGCCAGGATAAGAAGTTCATAAAGACGCTCCAAACCCTGAAAAAACTTCTTTATGGAAAAGAGTTTGATTACCTTCCCTTGGGCGCTGATGAAAATTTCACCGGTGGCTTCAGTCTAAAAATGATTGATCCTAAGTTAACAAATCAAATAAAGGGAATTAAAATTCTGATTTTATTCAAAGCTTCTATATTCTGGCTTTTTCCCATTCAGTTCCGTGTAACTGTTCTTGATGAACCACACTTGCAAACTGGATCTAAACCTCTACCTTCTGTTTCTGAAAAGGTTGCTATCATATCTGAAAATAGATCTAGAACATTAGATCTACTTGAAATTAAATTTTTCAGTGATGAGTCTTGCTCCAAAACGGTCCTTTACAGGGCAAAAAAATAATTAAAAAAAAGATTGTTAAGAAAATGTCCTGCTATTGTTGTTGTTTCTTTATTTTTAATGTTTGTGTTCAGGGTTTTTCTAATGTTTGTTGAAAATCTTATGGCCTTTTATTTTTTTTCTTTACTGACCTGATTTTTAGCAAACAGAAACATCTGGATATCCACAGGGATATTTCCAATACAGTATTTTTGAAGAAAAAAAAATGCAGATGCTCGTATTTTGTACACAAATCTGCCAAAACCCCCAAATGGATGTGTTTCAGATAGCTTCAGATGTAAATTACATCAGGAGCTTAAAATGTGCCACGAAATCTCATTTTCTCTTTCAGCCACCTGTACAGACTAATTGATCTTACCTCATTTCTGCCTTTTTTAAGAACTGAATTTCTGCCACAGTCACAGTTATTTTGAACTTGCTGCCTGTTCATGAGGAGCAGTCACAAGGGGAATTTAGGAAACGGCGGAATGACAGCGTCTCATTCAAACTGCACTCCCACAAAATTGATCTGAGGCAGGGAGTGTGGGAGGCACAGAGAGGAATTGTCTTTGGGATGTAGATTGATAGACACCACATGGCCCGATACTACAGGGCAATGTCTGTGACAGTCACCTCGTACACGCACCTTTATGCACTCTCTGCAGTGATTTCTTCAGGCCCTATAATGTCGGCGTATGACGGCACTCAATACTTTGAAGCACATGTTTTATTGAAAGGAGCCTGATTACCTTCTCATGGATGCTGATTAAAGTTTTGCTAGCGGCTTAAATGAAAAAAAAAAAGAATAAAAAAAAAAAATCCTGAGTTAACAAATCATACGAAACCATTAAAATTTCGACTTTATTTCTAACAGCTTTATATATACTGGCATGTCCCCAGAGTTCAAGGAAGTATTCTTGATTAATGGCTCAAGCAAATTATCATGGGTGGTAAGTATAGGATGAAATTTGGCACTCTGATAGCTACCCTCGTGGGAAAAAAATTTCAATAATGTACTGTAGTTATGCTTATGAGGCATATCACCTGTTAGGAATGTAACAGAAAGTCCCTACTGCACTCGTTTGATTTCAGGAACCGCCACGACACTGGGTGAAAGACAGCAGCTGAGCTTCATTTTTCACACCTCTCTTCCACAGACACCAATAGTTCATCCATCCTGAGGTGACACCCCAGCCTTTGCGGGTGGAAGGATGTGCCGGTGATTAGATCACTGCCAGCCCCGGACACGTCAGGCACACCTTCAGCCTCGTGCTCATCATTTTTCTGGTGGCAGGTCACTTATTCTTACTGGGCGTTCTGCTGCGTTATTCCAGTCTCTACCTGCAGAAATGTGTGGGGTCCTGAGCTTCTGGAGAACAAGTCATAGGAGGAGAGGCTGAGGGACCTGGGCTTGTTTAGTTTGGAGAAGAGGAGGCTGAGGGGAGACCTCATTGCCCTCTACAGCTCCCTGAAAAGAGGTTGGAGAGAGGTGGAGGTTGGCCTCTTCTCCCAAGGGAATAAAGAGAGGAGCAGAGGAAATGGTCTGAAGTTGGGGCAGGGGAGGTTTAGATTAGATAGGAGGAGGAATGACTTTCCTGAGAGGGTGGTCAGGCACTGGAACAGCCTGCCCAGGGAGGTGGTGGAGTCACCATCCCTGGAGGTATTTAAGAAAGGTGTAGAGGTGGCACTTGAGGGCATGCTCTAGTGCCCGAGATTGTTGGGTTGTGTCTGTCTGTGGTGGTTTTTTTGTGGATTTTTTTGAGGTTTTTGTTGGGGTTTTTTTGTGGTGGAACTCGATGATCTCAAAGGTCCCTTCCGACCATGAAGATTCTGTGATTCTGTGATTCCGCTTGCCTGTCCTTGGTCCCCTTCTCCTTCCCTTCTGCCCTTCTTCCCTGGACACTCTCACCCACTAGGAAAATCTGATCTGTTCCCTTTTGCACTGGTGATTCCTTCACCTCGCCTTCTCCTCCAGATGAGGCTTTCACCCAGGGCAAAAACTCACCTTGCTCTGTAGCTGTTTCACTAGCAATCTCTAGTAAAACTAGTAAAAAGAGAATTTCTGGTTGGTTTTTTTTTTTTTGCCATGGCAACACCACCACTGTCGTGGTGCCCACGCTTCGGGCTAGTATCAGACGTCATCCTCAACACAGATCACTCCTTGGATTCGCACGTTTAGGGAAGAACAAAGTCTCACAAATTCCTCTTGGTAAGATGCTGCCTTTTCTAGTCATTCCGGCTCAGCCACAGCCACAGCTCAGACAGGGGAATTTCTGCTTTCTGCAGTAAAGGAGTGCTTTGTTAAGAGCTCAGAAGCAGGTCATTCAGATCTCTGCTGTCTCTCATCTTCTACCCCAATTCTAAGCCCTCTGGGAGCAGAAAACTTTCTTTGGATGCCATTCACTCTGTAGGACACGAGGATCCCCGACTGGGTACTCCAGTATTACCAGTAATAATCATTCTGTGAAAAAAATAAAAAATAGAAAACTTGCTATGTCAGCATGGCAAAACTCTTTCTTAATAGCCTTACTTGAAAGAGCAGTTGCGGATCACTGTCCAATAGCTGTCTTCTTGGCACATGACAACAGTTACGTTTTGAAAAAGAAGAGAAAAGTGAAAAGCTACTTTTTCATCCATCTTACATTCTCCCACACATAATAAGACAGGTGAAAAATGTTTTACTTGGAGGTAGATGTCACTTCTGAAAGCTTTTAGTCACTAATTACACAGTGATTTTGTTTAGCAGCATACTTAATGTCAGTTCTTCAGCAAATTCTGGTTTTCAAAAAACAGTCGATAGACTCAAATTTTTTATGAGATTGAATTTCCAGTCTTTTCTAGGATTTCTGGGTTATAGTATTTTTCATTGAATTACAACTCAATGTTAAAACGCAATTGTCATCTTTAAGTTGGTTTGTTTTAAGAAGTTTAAAATGCTTCAACAAGTTCCAAATTGATACATTAAATTGTGCCCTAAACCGATAAATAACCACATCACATCAGGCTGCCACCTCCTCAATAAAAGGAAAAGCACCCAAGGATCTTGGGCTTGCCTCTCGGTGGTGGTGGTGGTGGTGAGCTGATCTGTGGGGTTGTCCTACACACCAGATTTCCTGGGGTTTGATAGGTCATTTAGATCCAAATCAATCACATTTAATAGTCGGTGTTGACCTGAGGTGTCTAACCCAGAGGGCTCTGCACATCAGGCTGGGTGTGCAGCAAACGAAGAAAGGCTCCATCAGAGAAGAGTTGAATTTGAGGTGCGTTGCCTTTCACGGGTGCCTTTCTGTCCTCCCTGAATCGAAATTGAAACGAGAGCCTGAAGTTTTAGGAGAAAAGCCAGTCTCGGCTTTTTGTGTTTCTCGGTTCTTGACTATCTAACGGGGATAATATCTCCTTTCACTGTATTTTCTATTATTTAAGCTGTCAGTTCTTTGGGGCTAGAATTATTTTAACGAGGCCTGTGTGTCATACCTACAGTAATAGGGCTCACCTTGCGCGTAGTCTCTAGATGCTGCTGAAGTACACACTGGAAAAAATTACGGTTGCTTTAAAAGGAATTTATTTTGTGATAATTTAAAGTCAGGTTTAATTTCGAGAGTAATTTCCTTGAGCTTTGTGCGTTCATCCCCCTGTTAGTTCTCCCATGATTTCTTTGTCTGTAAATAAAATTGAGGGTGTCCTTGCATTCCCCTTTGGAAATCCTGGTTTTTGTGCGCTAGGTGGTGGAGCTGACCTCAACCCCTGCTTCGGCATTTGGCCTGGAGTCTTCTCAATAAAAAAAAGTGATAGACTAAGCCCTTTTGACAGATTCTGCCAAAGACTTACTGCAGACTTCTGTGGAGAATGTAATTTTAAGATGGTTCTTTTTTTTTCTCCCTTTTGGAAACACCAGAATGAATGAATGAAAGCATAAACCTTCTTTCCTCAGCCAGGGATTAATTCTCCTTGGTGCAGAAAGTCCATGCTGGTCTGAGGTGTTTTGTGAATCTTCCTCTCCTGTTTGGACCAGGTCTGAACTGAGCATATACCTCTTGTAAAATGCTCTTTCAAGGAAGAGATGCTATAAATTATTACTAAACTACGGGTGTAACTCTGCTCTGACTTCCCACTTTGTTCGAAGGAAAAAGGGAAGCTAATTGGGATGCGTGAATTTACAATGGAGAGTTCCTTTAATCTCCTCACCTTGTGATTAACCAGTTTTGATCACGGTGAAATAAACAGCAGACATTTTGCTTCAGTGTTTGTAGGAAAAGAGACTAAACCAGTGGCCAGAGTGGGTCAGAAAAAGATTTTTTTTCCTGTTGGAGGGGAAATTTCGTAACTGGCAAGTGCTTGATGAGTGCTCCTTCCAACCCCATATGATTCTATGAGATCTTTCCCCTCCCAAAACAAATCATTCTCCAAGATAGGCCAAAAACCTGATTCAAAACAGATAATTCCTCCGGAAATCAGAAAATCTCAACAGGAATGTGGCTGTTTGCTGGGGAATGCAGCGAAACTATACAAAAGATAGTTTATATATAAGATTTCTTTTGCACCTTTTTTTTCTGCTGCAGACCAGCAAAAGCCTTCTCTGATATTTTTGGTGATATTAAAATTCCTTCCATCTCCCTGTAATGGAGACCCAGGAACCTTTTTCTTATCCTAGAAATGGACTTTCCAAACTTCTCCGGCGGGTCTTTCATTAGACCGTATCTTTTCGTGACCTAATAATAACGCAGAGGGAAAAAAAAAAAAAAGTCGTTTATATTTTACATGAGGCGATGTTGCCTCTACTCACAGTCCACAAGCTGCCTTTTCTTCATTGCCCTCTAAAGGGCTCTGCACTGAAGCCGTTTTTGAAGGCTACATCACTTAGTTTGCTGTTTCCATCTCCCAGTTTCCAGGTGTCGCCTGGTTGTCTAAAGGTACTTAACAATCTGAAATATTGATTTAAGCTTTCTGATTAGTGGCCTGATATAAAACACAGGGACTATAAATCTTCTGTAATATTTGAGCAGAGAGATAAATACTGAAGCTTCCAGATAACTATACTTGCCTTTCTGTAGGAAATGGTGCTGCAGTAGAGTAAGCTTTACACATTTAAGGCTGTATTTCCAAAACATTTGTTTTAAACTTAAATATATTGTGGTTCATTTTGCTCTCTGGAATAAAATTATGAAAATTAATTTATTGGTCTCATGTATTAAGTCAAAATCCGCTCATTTCTTTTGGAGAAGTAGCCCTTTGGGCCAATATATGTAGTTTTAGTATAAATGATTGCTATTAAAAGGTCATAATTTACCAACACCTATAAAATTCAGAGGTATCTGCAATGCTTTCCTTAACACTTTGAGAATACAAAGTAACTGCAGTAGTTCAGATGCTGAGAGACAGCAACTACTGGTGAATTTTGACTTTTTTTAATGGGAGCCACTGCAAGTTTCAAATGTTCACCGTGCTTTCTACAAGTTCATTGGAAACAAAACAAGAGAAAACAAAACAAAACAAAAACCCAAACCCAAATCAACCCCAAACCACCAGTGAAATTTCTAAGGCAATTAATTTTCTGAGGCAAATTCCACTCTCCTGGATTGCGTGCAGCCTAACAGCGTACACCACATCAACAGAATTAGGCTAAAATTTTACCAGAAAAAGATGAGAATTTTGCTGTGAACCTCCCTGTATCAACCCACTTCTTAGGGCACCTTTTGCAGGAATGCAGAATTTAACCCTTCAGGATTAAGTTCAGCCCAATATCAAAGACAACAGATCAAAAAACTACTTGGAAAACTGCACAGAACACCTTTTAAGAGGCTTCCCCTCCTGGTTCGGCTCCTGGTGCCAGGCGATCCTGTGGGAAACTTGCTTGCCTAAATTTATCCATGTCCATTTTGTGGACATTTACTCTTTCACAAACGTTATCGTTTAGCTTAAATGGCTTTCTTCCCTTCCCTTCAGACAAAAAGGTCTGACTTTCCTTCTACACCCTTTCATAAAGGACAGACATGAAATGATGGTTTTAAAAACAGAAAGGACCCTTTGTCATATGAATTATGGGATAGTTAGAGACAGTACAATTAATACAATCAGTGGGTCCTGTGGGATAGCAAAATAGATGTTCTTCTGCTTTGTGCATCATCAAAAAAATCCCCAAACCACCCCTAAGCCACATCATCAGTGTAACTGCACCTTCAGAATTATGATTGGTGTTAGTGTTGTGCAGATGGAGAGGGATCACAGCTGGATTGGGTTTTGATGGCAGGTTGAGCTTGATGTTTCGACAGCGGGGAAATCAAGTTATGACTTACAAACTGAGTAAATTTGATGTGTAAGTCATGGGAAGAGAATAAACGTAGATGACTGAAATGTCATTTTCCTGAGTCATTTTTATGGCCATGCCCACATTTAAATGCAAAGTAAAGGTTCAGACCAATGATTAACCCAGGAACAAGATGCTGCTGGTATATTAATTGACCTAATAAAGTATTCTACCTTAGGCGGACTTTGTCTACATCCATTACATTACAGAGCAGCCAGTCAGTCAGAGTAGTTATAATTCACACACACGAAAACTGTGTTAAAATAATGGATGTTAAGTGTCAGCCTAGAAAAGCTGCTAAAATGGAACCAAGAAATCCTGAGTCAAAAATACTTCGAAATGTAGGGGGTAAGACTTTAGCACCCCATTCTTGATTCATTTTGATTTACCTGCATCACAATAATGAACGTTGCATAAGCAAATGATGCTTCCTCAGTTGCTCCAGTATGATAATTAAAGCCCCATAACTTCCCTTTTCAATAAGTTTTTCTATTTCGTGAGCTCTTTTTTAGTTTTAGTTTGAATGTTATTTTCACAAATCCTCTGAAAGACGTGTTTCTCAGGACAGTTCACTAGAGAAATACTTGATATGGTCTGATGACTTTTTAGGGCCAGTGCAGCCTTTTTTAGGGTTAAGCAAAACTCTAAATCAGTTGCATTAAGGCTCTCTGAAAATATTAAACTCTTCCTATCAAGTTCATTGATAGGTAAATGGTGGCATGCTTGCCTTTTTATTAAACCTAATTGGAAGGTTTCTGATTTGATTCAGCTGCTGGTGTTCCTGAAAGGTAAACTCTGGTTCTGGTGTCTGCATAAGAAGTCATCAAAAGCCGTTTCTTTACCTGTCGTTACAGGTAATAGGATGGTGAAGTTTGCCATCTTGGAGAGAAGCAAATGTAACGATGCCTGCAGTGTTTTGAGAGCAATCAGGAATCCCAAGGCAAACTAGCCAAAATGAACATGGAAAACTCTAGAAGAACGCAACCTAGGGGAGTAGCTTCAGTGAAAAGGTGAGCTTTCCCTCTTCAACACAGAAAATGATGATATGTTTTTCCCTAAACTCATGCGGTTATCCAATTGTCATCCTACAGCCGAGCCTACTAAACATAAGATAGAGCTCCCCTTCCAGTCTTTCATGGACATAAGAGTGCTCTGGGGGGAGGGAAGGACACCTCACTAAAGTAAAAATGAAATTACTTAAAGCTCCCAAGTTTTAATTGTGCAACTTATTCCTAAATTACCAGACCTCAAAGTAGTGTCTGACTTCCCTGCAGGAAAAATATTAAAAGAAATCGTCTTCTGATTTGAAATTGCGTACAGGTATTGGCTTTCTGATTTGAAATTTCATAAATAACTTTGTGAATGACCTGAACTGTCAAGACGTTCTTGTGGGAAAAGCCTGTCATCCCCAAATGTATTGCTAAAATACAATACCTGGGTTAGATTTAGTCTTTAGAACCTCATAATGCACATGGCTTTAGACTGAAGGTACATCCTTCTTCCGATTCCTGACTCCAGTGGTTACTCCAAATAGTTCAGACTAACAACAAATTTTCAGCACCTCACTGTGTTAGGCTCTGAGAATACAAACATCTAACCTATTTTTAATGGCGCAGAATAACTAGCATGTGCTGCTTGGATGTATTGCTTCTCTGTTCCACAATTAGACTTTTAAATCTTGCTCTGACTGGGAATTAATGCTTATGAACTAAAGATTCGTCTATTCCTAGTTACACCTGCTCCCTCATTTCGTGACAAAAAGCTTAATGTTTCATTGTGATCTTTTCCTTCTCACCTTAGAAATATAATAACCGCCAGTCTCTTGCTTCTAAAATGGTTATAAATTTTCTGACTTGCAGTCCACATTGCCAGAGACATTCATTAAATCTAGATGTTGAACATCAAGTGAGGCCGAACACCACTGAGTGCTGGTATCTGAGTTGGAGCTTGATTCATATTTTATGTTGAAGCAAAACGTTTCTTGTAGAAATCTCCCAGATCTTCGTCACTCTGCCTCTTCTGAGGTTTTCACAAGGTCACCCGACTGAGAAAAGCTTCTGATATGCAAATACAGCTTCCCGGATTTCAGCACAACGGTAACACAGAGGCCAACTTATTAGTCGCTAAGGTCCGTTTTTGTTCTGAAACAACGTAGAGGAAAAATTCTTTGGTTTAGCTCTAGAGTGGTCAGTGATGGCAATGCACAGTGCAACCTTGCGAAGAAATTGCCGTTGGGTCAAAGGGTGAAAATGGGTTGCATCGCTATCTTTCTTGTCACGTTAGGTTTCATAGGGCAAGGTGCAAAAGATGGCTGCAGAAGAGGAACAGCACACGTATTGGGCTGGACTCTTCTCTATTTTGTACCGGTACTGTGCAGATTTCCCATGAATTACTTATGCTGGTGCAAGAGCGGAGTCGGGTCCTCTGGAACAGCATCCACAGGCAGTAATTTAAAAGCTGCGTTCAAAGGCCTGCGTAACATTTATGGCAAATTCTTCTCTGACTTCCATTTCCTCTTACCTCACTAAATAACTGAAGCCCGGAGCCTGTCCTTCAGTCCAGAGAATGAATGGATCTGCAGGACACATAGGTTGGACTGACACCAGCAGGTATGGAAATATAACCTGAGCCAAACTGCCGTGGGTACCAAAGAGGCCACCCTGCTGAAGGAGTGTCCTCTAGACTTCAGAAAGTCCTCCGCCCTTTCTGCTGCAGATTTACTCGCAGAAGAATAAGGCCGTTCAATTTTTCTCTCCCCCAAAAAGATGACCCGGCATATTGGAAGGGGTCTGGGGAGGAGAGGTGTCAAAATGTCCAGTGAATTACCAGCTCCGTCATTCCCATTACGGTTATCACAGGAGTGTAACTGCTCTGATAGAATGATTGTGATTCTTTTATATGACGACATACACATATAGAAAAATAATGAACAATGCAGGGATTCGATTTTTGAAGGAATAATCACTTGCCCTAAAGTTAATGTAACTCCCCAGAACTGCAAAAACTTGTTCAGATATTAAATAATCTGACCTTCTAAATCTTGTGGTTTCAAATGGGGAACCTTGATGAAATGAAATAGTTTTAAAAACATGAATTACTTTTTTATAATCTGAATGGTTTCTGGAAAATAATCTCCAATGAGAAATAGTGTTTCCCATATGTTAAATAATAGCTTTTGGGAGTTGTAACAATTTTTTTTAAGATAATTGAGAAACTAATACACCAAGCAATTGCGTTTGGAATTTTTCAGTGTTCTCTTACATTGCAGGTATGTAAAATGGCACTTACTTTTTAATCCGAAAATATAACACATACTCCATTTCCCTTTTGGATCTAATAGAAAATTTTGATCAATCTTTTTTAATTAAAAAAACATAGATTGTTTGACTGTATTTATATTTCCCATGGCAAAAAAAAAAATAATTACATCAAAACTTGCCCAACAATGTTTTTCTGCCTTTATTTAGCCACCTTTGGTTTTTCTGGGCTGGACTTAGGCTTGCAAACTATATAGATGAAAAAGTGTGAGTCATGATCATATTCTCTCCCTGGGGAGGGACGTCCCTTTTACAAAAAATAAGTCCAGCTTCAATAGGTGGTTAAACTACTGCGTCTTCCATCTGCTGAGTCAGCTTTTATAAACACCACAGAAGAGATGTGAAGTACAACCCACTGCACAGGGAAACTGCTGGAATGCAAGGAAGGGTGACTCTGTCTCCTATGCCTGCCTCATCCAGGGGTCTGCTGATAATTTTCTTTTATGTTTGAATTGCTCTAACCCCAGAGCTCTCAGCTGTGTCCTCTCTGTAAACATGAGCCTGCCCTAGATCTGCATGACTGCATTGCTGTTTGGACTTTGTGGATGAGTTCTGCTGTTTGCCGTCCTGGTGAAGCTTATTAGAGGAAAAATTTTCACAAGGTGTTTGATAAAATTACAGCACTTTGCCATTGCTATGTTTCTGCCACCATACGTCATGCTGTATAGCTCCAAACCTCACAGAGAAAAACAGACAGCATTTATTTAGCCACCCCATAAGACAATTCTGCTTCCACAGACAGCTGTGCCCATCTTATATTTCCTGTCACCCCGCGATGGTATTCTCTCTCCTCACCCTTTCCTTCCCTTAGCACTTCCCCTACCTTTGTCCTTCCCTGTTTTCCCAGCTCTGTCCCCTCCCTTTTCCACCTCTATTACTCAGCAGATCTTCTGTGAGCCGCTTTGAGTCACTGTCATGACAGAAAATGTTCAGCTTTTGTTTTTTCCCAGAGTTAGTGAATTAAAAGGGCTGTCAAAAAAGCAGGGTTTTTTAAAATGATTTTTTTTAAAGTTCTGATCAAGTCTTTGAACATTTTACTAAATTCCTGAAAATACTGTGACTTGCCAAAAAAACAGAGGCTAGCAAGAATGTGCTAATCAAGAAAGCCAATGCAAATGTTCACTTAGGGAAGCTCACATGTACATTGGAAAGGAAAAGGGAATCTAATCCCAGAAAACACAGGAGGAGAATTTATCTTAATTTCTTTCAGTCTAGCCCTAAAAGAAAAAACAAAAGGCAGGGAGAAATTATGAGATTTCACAGCTGTATTTGGTGTAAATCCCTAAGTGAGATTTATTCTGCAAGGGTGAGGAAAGGAAACAGGAGGTATCGCTCAAGAAAAGTTAGGTGGGGGAGACTTGGGATAGTCTATGTTGCAGCAGAAGAGGAAACAGGAGCTTGGAGTGACTATTCTGAAGGAACTCAAAGGTATTTCAGTTAGACAAAATGAGAGATTGGAGCTAACTCTCTTTGCTAATCTAACCTGCAGGGAGGAAAGCTGGATCGTTCTGAAACACTGTCAGAGGTAAAATCAACTTTCTTTGTTAAGCTGTTTTCATAACTCCTGTTTCTGAGACAGTACTTGGTCTAAGCGAACTCTGCCAACCTACATCTGAGGGACCTTAACAGGAGCAGTGTTTCTTTTTTCATGCTGAAGGCACTGCACCCAAAGGTGCTGGGTCACAGGAAGGAGCCTTCCTAGGTAGGTGTAAACCGGAATTCCTTTTGGAAGGAGCAGGCAGCGGAGGGGCGGTTGATGTATGACTTCAAGCACCATAATATATGCTGGAGCCTTTGAGATTCTAAAAAAGACAATGTTTCCACCTCTGGTCCTACTCTTTACACCTGCGATCATAACCTTTTAGGTTACAGCTGGTTAAAAGTAGGATCCCTGGGACTGAGAAATGCTGTTGTTTCTTTTTACTTTATTTTAATCCAGAGTGACTGGAAACCAAGTGCGTTTATGGCTGGTGGGCACTTTGTGTGTGTTTTTGGAGAGCATTCCCTTCCGTCTGCTGGCGAGGGTGAGTGCCGTGGGATGTCA
>JAOXNO010000013.1:56613521-56627651 GCA_028565335.1 Limnodromus scolopaceus | reverse complement strand
AATGACTTTCCTGAGAGGGTGGTCAGGCACCGGAACAGCCTGCCCAGGGAGGTGGTGGAGTCACCATCCCTGGAGGTATTTAAGAAAGGTGTAGAGGTGGCACTTGAGAGCATGCTCTAGTGCCCGAGATTGTTGGGTTATGTCTGTCTGTGGATGGGTGTGGGTTGTCTGGGTCTTGGTTTGTGGTGTGGGTTTTTTTGGTTGGTTTTTGTTTGGTTGGTTTTTTGCTTGGTTTTTTTTGTGGTTGGAGTCGATGATCTCAAAGGTCCCTTCCAGCCATGAATATTCTGTGATTGTGTGCTCTATCACTGCTAGCTTAATTCAGAATAAGCTGTATTTCAGCATTGGCAGCAGTGGTCAATTGGCTGCAGTCTACTGAAGCTTTCTATTTCTGCCCGTGGAACTTGTGGTTGTCTTTGGACCAAACCTTTGCTGGTAGAACAGACAGGACTCAATTTTTGCATCCGGCCTCTTCAGTTTCTAGATCACTTTATACTAAATATCGTTCTGAACGCATTCTAAATTCTGATGTACCTGAACCCCAGGAATGCGGGTCCAAACTTCGATCTGATCATGTATTGTATGTCATTAGAGTGAATTCTTCTGGCTGATGCAACAACCAGACTAAAATAAAGGAGAATAATGACTGGAACATGCTGTACTAGTGGTGAGGAAAGAGGGACTGGTAGGAGCAGACACTGACAAGATTTTCTACATCAGACGGCAAAAGAACATTATGAGTGGGTCAGGGCTTGCGGATTCTAAAACTCCCAGTTAGTGTGACCTCCTTGTTGTGGGCAGAGGTAACGTGCCCAGAAGACCAGCAAGGATCTTCATCCGCAGCGGAGATCAGGACTTTTTTCTTCACTAAGTGACTGAGGTTGGGTGTTTGGCTTTGACAAGGGTCCATCCCACAGGAGGAAAGGCACCGCACTAGTGCAATCCTGTCCTATCAGCCACCCTATCCAAGCCTTTGTCTCAGTGGTGCTGCTGGGTTTTGCCTGGGAAGGAGGGCCTTGCTGTTATTTCCTTCATCCTCCGTACAAACCTCCTATGGGGAGGTCCCTTTGCTGGGGTCTGAATGCTCGTAGTGCCCAGCAGTGGGTTCCAGCCAGGAACTGAAAGGCCCAAGAGCGATTAACTGCACAGCAGTCTGTTTATCTTCTCCAAAATTATGGAAGCCTTAGCCATTCGTGCTGGGATCTGGATTTTTGATTCCCAGGAGTCCAGAGGACAATTGTTTGCCTGCTTCAACTCCATTTCTCTCTGGATCACTAAGAATAGAAATGAATTTTCTCTAGATGTTTTGAAACTTAACTTTAAAGCCATAAGTGACCCCTCTGGCACACAAACCAGGTAGAAACCATGCTCTGTTCTCCTTCATTTTCCTCCCACACTTCTGCTCTTCTCGTCTCCATTTTCTCTTCAGTCTCATTTATTTTTTTCCATACTATTAAGTTGTAAGTAGTTGGATAGAATGACAATGATATAAGGCCACTTCTTGCTGTATCCTCCATCCTTTACATGGGTGGATGAGTCCCTGTAATTGCAGCTAGTTTTAATCAATTGCTTTCAAATACATACTTGTTGTCCTTTTTTTCCCAGGTATTTTGAATTTTAAGAGTACCTATTACCTATCTAAAATTAATACAAGCTTTGAATGCACACAAGTCCATGTAGCTCTTCATTTTTAATTTGAATCTTTTCTCCCTGAAGGAGTCTGGAATTCTTTATGAATTTATCAGCATTGACTAAGGAAGAGAAAATACCCAACAAATGTCCTTATATGTCCTAGATTTTCCTCTGGGGAAACTCTAGAGAGTTTACACCTGAAAAATGACATCTCTCATTAAGTTAAGTTGTTCTGAGTTGTAAGAAATGTTCCACCATTCAGTAAGGGTCCAATGTAATGCCAAAGAAATAATCTTATTTATTTCAGTAGGCATTAAAACAGACGGCTCTTGCAAATCATTTGGATTCACATGGTAGCCTTCCTCAAATCTGGAAATGGGTTGAGTACCAGCACCCACAATAGCAGGGGGACGATGAGTTCTGCCTCACAGAGGGAACAGAAACAGTTGTTAGCATTAGGCAGAAGTGACTTGTGATTATTTGTAAGGGTAATTGCAATGCAAAGAAACCAGCTGCCAGACAGTTGTTCTGTAGAAGGGTCAGCAAACACAACAGAGAACGCGGAGTTTGAATTTTCTTATATTTTATGGAAGAAAAGTAATCCTCGTAACGTGATCGGTGAATTAGTTTCTCTCTCTGTGTGCTAATGAGTTTGCTGCAGGTGGGAGTTTGCTGGTCAGTCAGAGACTGTGTGTTACCAGTAGGGCAGAAGTCTGTCAGGGAACTGTGTGAGGAAGACCTTTGATCATAAATCTCAGTGGTGAGGCTAATTTGGGAAATAAGTCTAACCAAGGCAAAAAATCCCAAGCCAACCACCCAATGACCAAAGAATAAGAGTTGAGGATTAGAGAGGATTTCTCTGTTTTCTTTAAAAGTGAAAAATAAAATAAATAAAAAAAGGTGATTGAAATGATAGCTGTGGTGACCAAAATAATGGAGTAGGCAGTAAAGATATTATAACTGGATACAGAAATCCCAAAGCAGGTGTTCTCCTGCAGTGATCATAGGGTGAAGCATCATATAGAAGAATTGACAGAAATGAAGTTTTAGGGCTAGACCTGGAGGCAAGGGTGAACTGTGTGATTTAAAGACAAAACACAGGAGGAGAGATGTGGCTTATGGGTAATTTAAGAAGCACAGAAATTTGCTGAACCAGAGAGCCCAAAGTATAGATCGCCGACTGACCTGTCAAAGCATACACTTGTGGGGCAAGCTGTCTATAGTGCTGGAAAACCAGCATTCTGCTCTGGAGGAATAGGAATAGGAGGTAGAAATTAAGGTATAACAACAAAGAGAGAAAGCAGAGAGTTAGTTCAACAAACCTGCAGGTTAAAGCAGACCTGTCACTAGAAGAGCTCTAGAGAAAAGGTACGATATCATCTCTGGATCAGAAACTGAAAAGGAGCAAGAGGTGAAATCTTGTGATTACCCTGCATCCTGGGATAACTGGATAGCGCTTCAAATGACTTTTGGTACTTCCTCTGCACCAAGAAACTTCAGTTTTGCATCTCTGAGAAACCATAACTGGGCTCTGTAAATAAGTTGACAAGGCAGCTGCCTGTAACTGGCCATTAAGAGTCAGATGAAAGGCTCAGTGTGCACCCACATCCAGTTACACCAGTTCCTACTGTCGCGTACATGAGAAAGATTCTTTCATGGTGTGGCAGATGAACTTACCTTCCCGCCCCAGCGCCGCTCTGGCACCTCTCCTGCAGCAGGAATTCGTCACTTAAATCTCAGTCTTTATAATTCTCTTCTTCTTGCTACTCTGCTCTCGTAAATGAAACTGGGCTAGAAGTACTGGTAGATAACAGCAAAAAAAATGTGGTGTCAGCCTTCAAAAAGAGAAAGATCGTAGTAATTACTGTCAAGAAAGTCTAGCTTCAATCCCTTTTAAAATACTGGAATGAATAACAGTTTCTAACCATTCGGAAGATATCAGAGGCATTAGGAATAAGCAGAGCTTACAAAAAGAAACTCTTGCTGTTACTTTTTTTGACAGAATTACCAGATGAGTAGACTATGACAGATGCAATGCAGGACTTTTTCTGCATGTAATAATTTCATGAGAAATGTTATATTTACAATTAAGTCTTAAAATGGAGGGCAGTACCACAGACTAAAGATGGAGATGAAACAAGATAAATGCCTGTAGTATGAGATTGGTGTTAGGCACCTGAGGCTTATTTATTCAGTTTGGTAAGAAGAAAGGTTTCAGTGTTTAAGACTGGCTTTAAGTTTAATAACTCTCTAGTCAGCTTGAGTGTGGGGCCCTGGGGCAGCCTTTTGTTTAACCTGCCCAGAATGGATGTCTGAGATTCTCCTTTCCTGCTTCCACTGCCGTTTAAATACTGGTGTTTGTTCCTGTTGCCTGCTTCCTGTCAGTTCCCCCTGGAAAGCACGTCATTCTCATCCAGGGAGTCATATTGTACCAATCAGACAAACAGAAAGAATGTGCAGTATTCATTAAATATCGCATGCCTTTGCCACGTCCTTCACGGGGCAAACAACATGGAAATGTGTGTTTTCAGACAGTATTACTTTGGAAATTGATCACAGGGAAGTAGGGAAAGAAAGATGCTTAGAGGTATAAGGATAAAAAAATAATGCAGAGAGGTTCAAAAAATGCCACCTAATAATTCGTCTGCAGAGGAATGACAGCTATTGAGAAAAGTTATACAGAGGGACTCAAGGGTTTAGAAATGGAAGAAATTGAATTAAGGAAGGGCAAAATTTAGGCTGAACATCAGGGGAGTCTTCCTACTATCGAGACTTAGAAGACACTGCAAAGGAATGGTCTAAACTCACCACAATTTAAGTAGAAGCAGATCAAAATGTTCCTTAGAGAGTATTAGGCGGTAAGAAGATTAGGTTGCATGTCCCCAGTTTATGAGCTCTGATGCCCAAAATGTTTATTTCAAGAAATCTGAATTTCGTAACAACCTTCCCTTTCTATGTGGCATGAGGGGGTAAGTGTCCCAACACCTTTTGTGTTGTAACACAGTTGAGGTATGCTTGGAGAAAAAAATATTAACAGGTCTTTTTAACCCGTACAGTTAATTATTTATAATTTGTGGTACAGCAGCATCTTGCAGTTCTAGACCACATTAGATCCTATTGAACTAAGTGCTGTCGAGAGATTATGATGAAAGTTATTTCTTTATCCCGGATGTCTAATAATCTAAATGTAACAGGTAATCCAATGAATAGGTTTTACAAATGGTTGGGTGTAGAAGGGAGGACAGAGTAGGTAATGCCACCATAGTGACAAACATAAGTTAACTAGTTTTCAAGTTGGTGATTTTGTTTGTGCTATGGTTCTTAAAAAATCCTATGCCTGCTTCCCATGTTGAAATATTTTTCAATATACACCTCTCACTGGAGGTGGGTATTACAGCTAGCATGTGACTAAGAGCAAGTGTCATGTAAAGGATATATGTAAGGAGCTATATCTGTGAGCTGTAACAAAAAATGTTTGCACATCCTCATGCCATGAGTGGTGAAGACACAAATACAGGTTCCCTAACCAACCTCCTGACTTAGCTGTCTGAATGCAGGGCAGCATGTAAGAAGCGTGACTGTGTTCCCCTCTGCACCCAGAAACTCCCGATGGACCTTCAGACAGCTCTGTATGACCACAGCCGTCTTTGAGGGCAGGGAGATGCTGCACAGTCCCTAAGTGCAAAGCTGGGGCTCTACGACTCACCTTGAATATAAAGCCGTAACTTCTGAAAGAGGTCTACCTCCTTTGTAATTATGTAGACGCTACGTTCTAACAAGATCTTTTCAGATTCAAAATAAGAAGAAGTAGTGTTTTTTCACTACTTTCCTACTCATGCCCATAGTCATACATACTCTGCTCTGAGGTATAAATGCTGTGGAGTTACCATAATTCCAGGAGATTTCCAAAGAATTATTCTAAATTAATACTGCTGGTAATTCAGGTCAGATCTGGTTCCATGGATGTACATGTACATCAATTACCCCGCTTCTTCTGTCTTCGAACACTATGTTCTACACCTTCCTTTAACTGCAATGATAGTGTATTTATATAAAGTTCCTCCCTTTCCCAACACTCATTAATAATGTAACCTTCAGCACAAAGGGCTGTCACTGCTGGGTATTTTTTTTCTCACACCAGGAAGAAAAATAAACCCTCTGTTTCTAAATGCAAGAGGCAACACAGGCTGAAAGATGTGATAATATAACATGAAGGTATCCCTTCAGGTTATTTTGCTTGATGCAGTTTGACACCATCTTGTAAGTGATATTCTCTTTGTTCATATTGTTCTCGGTATTCACTGGCAACAACAAAGAGTATTTTTCAAGCTTGACAGAAAGGGACCCAAGGTCAGTACTTCTCTTGCACTTTCCAGGACAATGCCATTTTATAATATTTCCTCCAGATGGACTGCCAAAAAGCACCAAACTTGGCCCAGCGATCAAAAAACATGCTGTTTATTCCTTATTCTTTTCAGCATCATGCAAAGTTTCTTACTTTTGGTCAGTCAGTCTGTTGCATTGCTAAACTTCAGACAGAATCCTTGTTTTCTTTCTGCTATCAATATAACGATTCATGGTCTGAAACAAACTGGCCATATATTGAAGTTTGGGGAGCCCAGGCGCAGCTAGCTGTGAATGGGAACTGGAGAGAGATGGTTAGTGGCTGCTCAGATGAATGTCAATGGGAGAAGAAAAGCCCTAAGGATGCACAGCTACACATACTCCCGTCTGGATACTTCCTTCACTTTAAAGCACAGACAAAGCTTGAATCTTTAGCTGCAGGGTTCCTGCCTGCCTTACTGTGAAGCAATGCATACAACCTACAGCCTTTTAACTGCGTTGCTTTTAACCTGAAGTACGGGGAAAAACAAAGGTAATGGTGAGCCAGGTAAAAATACGGTTCTGGAAGGAGCTACGGGAACAAAAGAATGATGTTCCTATTGATGTCAGCCACAAATTTCCACTCCACTCTGTGTAATTAAAAGAAGGTGAATGCAGTGACTGCTGCAGGCAAGTGTGGCTTGCCAGGGAGCAGCAAGAACGGCCTGCTCTTCGAGGCAAGTGTGTAGCTGAGGGTCACACCAAGGTGGGCAGATGCTGTGTCCTCACCAGCAAGGGGCGCAGAGTCTTGGTGCTCAAGCGAAAAGGGCAAAGCAGAGCTGTTGACCATGGGCACATGAAGCCAGCAGACCTGTGATTGCCAGGCATGTCCGGAGTGATGAGGGAGGTCTGAGGTGCAGCCAGAAGTGAAGTCAGTAAGGCAAGCCCAGGATTAGCAAGGTACAAGGCCAGGCGCATTGTGTCCACAATACATCTTGAGCAAGGGTCTAAGCTTAAATGAAGCTCCCAAGCCACAGCATAGAGGATACATGAGCAGATGCCGTAGGTGAGGGCTTCAAATCGCTCTTTTTCACAGCGTTACTGTTGTCATAGCAGTGTGGTCCAAGGTCTTACAGCTGTCTCATACCTGGGAGGAGAAGAGGTTGCGGAGGAGCGTTACAGAAAAAGGTAGTTACAGGCTGATAGGGGCACGCAAGAGATGGATGATGCACTCAGGACCCTGCCATGTTGTTCATAACATCTCCAGTTTATTTTTAGCAGGTGATTTTAAGGCAGTCTGATTAATGAGAGATGGAACATCAAAGCTATTTTCTTGCTTATGGGGACATAAAATGGAAAATACTAAATGAAGCCATGTACACAGGAATGTTTGCAGAGTCCCTTGGCTCGTGCACCTTCTGCATGTACACATGTACATCTAGTGTTTCACATCAAAATCACTTTTCTAGCTCCTCTAGAACCTCATATGGAAGTCCTTGCTGCACTTCTCCCCTCACTTTTTTCTTTACACGACCTTCATCCATCCTCATCCACCGAGTTGCAAGCTCTCAATGACCTCCTTCTGACCTTGTCAGCAGGATGCTGGGAACTGTTGGACTGCTTTCCCTCCTGAGTCCCTCTCATGTCCCGAGGAAGAGAGCACCACTAGACAGCACCTACTTGTTCCCTCAATGTCTTCAAACACTAGACACTGTCAGGGAATCTACTAGGCATTGTGCTCAGTGTCTCTCTCTAGCTTCCTGTGTTCTTTTATTACTTTGTACCCCTTAATTCTCACCTTTTCCTTTATTCTGTCCATTGCAGTCTCTAACCAGTTTACTTGCACCTCACACTGTAGTCCCAGGGAAGATTTCAAAGTATCTTAAGGGTCACAGAAATCAGCAAGAAGAGTGGCAATAAGGGATGGTGCTTAGCAGAAAAAACACAGGCTTGGTCACTTCCTGTAGTCCTCCTCCTACCCCAAATATCCGGGATGTTGCGTTGGGGTTATTGTTGGTTACAGCCTCACCCGGTCCCTTTAGGGTCTGCTTGTCAATGAATTAGCTGTGTGTGAGTCCGACTCATCCCTTTTTGTGTCTCCTGACGCTGTTTCCTTCCACAGCCTCCTCTGGCAGTACATTCTGTTAGCTGACATGGAAAAATGTTCTTTCTTTTATTCATTTAAAGCTGGGGTCCCAGGTGCCTGCTGGCTTCAGTAGTGCAGGATTTGGTGAATAACAGTTCTGCTTTAACCTTCTCTACCACCTTCGTGATTTGGTAAACCTCTAAATATGCCCCCTCAGACTTCTGCTGTCTTAAGTAGAGAGTCACAACCTTCTTAGTTTGTTCACGTAAGCCGGCTACATTCATCATTTCAGCGGTCCGTCTCTGTACATTGTCTAACTCCATTACATCCTACCAGCGCGGGCACAAGAGCAACAGGCAGTGCTCAAGGTCTGGGTGAGTACTTTTCCAGACAACGGCCAATAATTCGTTTGGCCTTTTTGTCTGTGGCTGCACATTGAAGTAACAATTTCAGAAGGTGGAAAACCGTGATTCCAAAATCTGCTTCCTAAGCAGTAATTGCCATTTCCAAGTTCAGCACCGTGTTGGCGTGGTTTAGGTTATTGTTCCTTGTAGGCACAACTTTACGTTTAGCTACATTGAAGCTCACTTGCCAGCCTTTTGTCCTCTCACCTAGACCTATGCCATTGGCATTGTATTCAGCTAATCTAAGGAAGCTGGCATCATTCACAAACTTAGAGATTTCATTGCGTACTCCTTTCATTGATGCATAATGATAGAGACGTAACATAATTTCGGCCCCAGCAATGGTCCTTCTGGAACCTTACTCCTGACTCTATTCCATCTGGAAAGCGACCATTAAAGCCAACATTTTGCTTCCTACCATTTCCAAGCTTTTGGTCCATAAAGGAACCTTTCCCTCACTTCCATTGCAGCCTTGTCTCTTTAGTAACCTCTAGAGTGGAAACTTGCCAGCAGCTTTTTGAAAAACCCCAATGGATGATCCAGTGGATCACTTTTATCCACGTGCTGTTGACACCCACACAAAACTCTGATGCGTCAGTGACTCTGGATTCCTCTGCTGCCTCTTCTTCCCCCAAGACCTTGTTCACTTATGGAATCAGGGAATTCACTCCTCATTGCAGACTCTGCCATATTACCAGGAATGGCCAGCCTGCAGTTTCCAGGGTACTCTCTGGAAACTATGGGAGCTATGCGGGCGCTCAGCCAGCCCTCTGTCACAGAGGGTGTTTGAGGTGGTGGTTTGTGTACTTTGGTCAGCAGTTCTGCAATTTCACATCTGAGTTCCCCCAGAGCTCCCAGGTGAATGCCATCCAGTCTGGGTGACTTATGAACACAGCTTCTCTCCTTGGTCTGATGCTTCCTGTATATTTACTTCAAATTCATCTAGCTCGTCTGACCTATCTACTACAAAGAATGTGTAGACATATTTATGTCATGATTTACACTGAAATCACAAAACCTCCAAGTTTTCTTCAGGGTCCACTGAAGAACCTCTCAGTGTCATCCTATGAAAAGATAGTGGCATTTTAAATCTAAAAATATAAATGAGCCATAGCATGGATAAACCTTTAACCGAATATCTTTGCAGGAATTTAGTATGGGGTTTCCATGCTAGCTGGAGACTCTGGAGGGCTCTGAGAGCTGAGGAAGGTCTGTACTGCTATAGTGCTGTTGATACCAGAAACTATCAGGTAACTCCACTGGCACAGATGAGATCAGAATCTGGCCCTAAAGTATCAATCAATATTATCTTGTCTGGCAAAGAAAGAAAGCGCTGACATTAGTAAGATCCCCAGATTTTTCTTATCTAAAATGGTGGCCTTAATGCGAGCACGCTAATATGTCTGTAAGGTTGCAAAGGATCTCAAAGGAAAGAGTCTCTTGTGAGAAAATGACAAATATTGATTATTGCATGGTAACAAAACCATGAGGCAGATGCTCAGATAATCTAAGTCAGAGTGACTGCTGCAAAGACTACAATAGAGATTTATCGGAATTTGACATCTCGTGCTACACTTGTTAATTGGACCTTCTGAAATCATTAAATGTATTTTCTACAGAACATTTTCATGAGAGGTTGTTGTACATTCTGTTTCCTCTGGAATTTAACAAAAGGGTGATTTCCACCACCGTCAGACCCTCATTCAAGTGCAAGTATTGAAACTTGGAAATGGGAGTCAACACCCATTTTGAAGCAGATATGAGAACGTATACCTGTCTCTCTTGCATAATCCATTCACATATCATATAAAAACCTTTCAGCAAAGATTTGCTCTCAAAAGCGTATGAAAGCTAAGGGAAGCAATGGGTCTGACATTTTGCAGTGAATTATTTCACAAGTCTCTTCTTGTTTGGCCACTTCGGTTATTGTTTTGAAACAAAAAAAAACCCCAAAATCCAGTTAAATCTGCAATCCCGTTAAATCACACCCGGAGCTACTCAGGGGGAATAGGTCTGAATTACTGCTTACATGGCAGCTTGCCTCAAAACTTGCAGCTACTACCATCATAAATAAAGACAAAATGTCAATACCTGTTTGAAGCTCTACTGCTATGCCAGTTTTTAATGTCATTTCAGACTTAGGAGCCGCAGGGCTGGTATAGTCCTCCTCTGGGCCACTGAACGGGAGGGGGAGGAATAGGCTGCCTGTTGCCTTTTCCGTGGGGCTTGCAGAGACACCACCTCGAAGTGCGTGGCGACTGGCTGCAAATCTTCCTACTTAGATGTAACATAGTGATGCAAAGCTAAAACTGTCCACAGCCCGTTTAGTTTAGCAAAGAACCCCAACGTGAAGTTACCTATAATGCAAAATGGATTTGAGAGTCTCATTAAATATTCAGGGTTGGGGGGGAGGGGCGGGGGTTTATATAAACTTCAACTTTTCTTGTTCAGCTCTGAAGAATGAGGAAAACCGGTATGTCTGAGTGACGACAATCTGCAAAATGTACGTTCCAGACGACATTAAAAAAACACCCTGCAAGTTTCCTTTTTGTGTCCAGAAAGTCCATCATTAAGGCTCCCTTGGTGCATTTGGTGCATCCAGCATCAAGGTTAATCTCCTTTTCCATTTAAATCTATAAAAGGCATTCATTGCCATTTTTCATAGGGAAAAGAGTGTTCAATTGCTAGGGCTGAAAGCCTGTCACTGTGATTTTTCCTAAAAATCATGGCTTTTCAGAGTTACTCTCGTGAAAGGCGCAAACTTTTAAGGCATGTTATTTCATAGAACTGACACAAAAGCATAGATGCTTTTCGAAACCTATTTTTAAGATCTGTAACTCAAGAAAAGTTCCTCTAATTTACCTCCAATTTTGACAAAAGGAAGTTCCTGTGCAAAGCTCTGCATACAAAATGGGAAGTATCTGGAACACAGTAACAGGGAGTGTGGAAGAGGGAAGGCAAAGGCAGATACCGTTAAACAACTAAAACTGTCACTGCAGGGAATGGGCTTTAAATACTTTTTTTTTTTTCCAAGTATTTAGGGACAGTTAAGTTTTAAAAGGTTGATTTTTCTATCGGGACTATCTGTGAAATTTAACAGAGGGCATTCATGGGTCACATTCATTTGGAAACAACACAGGAGAGCCCTGTCTTGGATTCCCAATCACTTCTCTCAGTTAACGTGACCAGCAGGCTCAAAGACAGCTTCATGGGTTGACAGCATAGGAAACGTAGCTGCCTACAGCGGAATCAGATTAGTTTCCAGATGTTGGAAATAAATATTCCAGAGGGTTTGGCCTAATGGCTTCCAGCCTGCTGACGTACCTCATGTGTAGCCCCAGCTGTTAAGAACACTTTATAATAAGAAGACAGAACAGAAGGAGACAAAACTCTTCCTGAATGAGTATTTCTGCTCGGGTTGTACTGCTGTCACTTCAGTCATTTTACCAGACTGACAAAGTCCAGGCTGTAAAACTGTAGGGGCTACAGCATGCAGCGTATGAGCAAGTTCACAGCTTTAATGCTGTGTGGCACGATAGACTTGGAAAAGTCTCAGGAGTGCTGGTGGAGACATCTGACCCATATAACCCAATACCGTGTTATTCAGCATCCCTGTACCATGGAAATTATTCACGTCTATTGCAGTCAAACACCTGCTAGAAAATTCCCTTCCTTTTTTCCTTACGCACAAAATATCAATAAGAACACTTAAATGGAATATATTTATGGCTTCTTAGGACAGAGTGGGCTGATGCATGTTGTTCAAACACACATGTATTTTTTTTCTCCCCTCCCTCAAAATTTAATTCTTCAGTGGAGTATAGGCCATATTAAGACATTCTAAAAACTGGCATTCCTGGGGGAAACTTCCTTAAAGATTATGAGGAACAGCTCCAAGTCCTAATAAAAAAAATAAAAAAAAAAGGCAGGTCAAGCAAAACATGATTAGATCTAGTCTTCCTATAGCTTTACAAAAACATAACAGCCTCCCACTAGCTGTGCTTTAAAAAAATGAAACCAAGTTTCCTCGTTCCCTAAAGACATACAAACACAATATGTGATTTAAACTGAATTTGTGGAACCACTGATGTTTTGTCTGATTTCTACTCCTCTTGCACAAAGTTGGCAGGAATGTGGCGTGTGGAGCGTTTTTACTTCATCTGCAGCAGTCTATTTTGGACTGAAAACACATTAAGAGACACTGTGGGCCAAACTGTAACCTGGCTTAATTTACTGGAATGGCAAGGAATATGGGATTGGGTAAAAGATTAAGAGGTAAAAGTCTTGCTGGTCATTTGCTGAAACACTGTAAGGAGAACTATACAGCTTTATTGCATAATCATAATGAAAACAATGGGTCTTTTTCCTTATTCCTCGGGTTTACTCCATTATACTTCGCTGTTGATGGATTTCCACTAGGTTCTTACTGATTACCATGTATGAACTTGAGAGGAAAATCAACCTAATTGAGGTACCAAGCAGAAAACAGTATGATCCTTAAAGAGTGGCCCTTTCTTTCTCTGCTATATATTAGAGAAAAGGATTTGACCATCATTTGCTCCTGTAACCACAGATCCAATTTAGTTCCTACCAATTCTGTAGTGATAATTCTGGGGAGATTTGTATTAGAAATCTGGATGGAGGGAACAATATTTCAATAAATATTCATTTATTCACATTTGAATCTCAGTTTTGAATAAACAGCATGCACAAGATTGTTCACATTCACCATCTGTGATTATTTGTGCATTAAACCTTTGCTGTATGCAAAATTTTTTAAAAGTCAGTTTTAAACTCAAATGCTGGTGAAAAATTATTCTTTTAATTTCATATTCAAAGTTCAAAAGAAGGCTCCAGTAAGCTGGTAGCACTCATATGTGTGTTTCATTATAAACACCTGAGTAGCCCTATTGAAGTCAATGAGATTACTCATGTACTTCAAGTTAAGTGTTTCTAGGTCTGCTATCTTCTTTTGAAACTTTTTTATAACTGCTTTAAAAAGCCCAGAAGTAGGGAAACAGACAAAGTTCAACAAATGCATTATCTATTGTGAATTATTCATTCAAATAGAGTTTTGCTAGTGACAAATGAACATAATTGAAGCTCTGACAGAGGGCTGATAATAAAGAAAAGCCTAGCATTTCCAAAACATAACTTACTTCTTTGTTACCACCAGTAAAAGTAGATGTTGGAGAATTTGTTTATGTTCATTCTTTCCTGTAGAGGACTAATATAGGGCATTCAGTTGCAAAGTAACATTATCTCATGCTGAAAAGCAGAGGAATTAGAAATTCCTATGTTATGACCCTCTCCTAACTGCTGACTTCAGTGTGTGGCCTTAGACAACTCGCTTAGATCCTTATGTCTTGGTATCCCCGACCATGAAGTTGAGATAATTGAAGTAAAGCCTTCAGGGCATTATAAGCATGGAATCTGAACGTTCCTAGTTGACCTGTAGGTGGTTGGTGGTGGTTAACACAATATATCATCTGATTGGGCACGCTTCCTTCCAAGGATGCCCAACTTTTCTCTCATCAAGACAAGTTATAATGACAATTGTCAATATTAGAAATTTGTATAGCAGCACTGCTCAAGAATTTAACGAGATGAGGTTCAGGTTAGATATTAGGAAATATTTCTTTACTGAAAGGGTTGTCAGGCATTGGAATGGGCTGCCCAGGGAGG
>JAOXNO010000013.1:56587475-56605136 GCA_028565335.1 Limnodromus scolopaceus | reverse complement strand
CTGGATGGGGCTTTGAGCAACCTGGTCTGGTGGGAGGTGTCCCTGCCCAGGGCAGGGGGTTGGAACTAGATGATCTTGAAGGTCCCTTCCAACCCAAACCATTCTATGATCCTATGATTCTATGAAATGAGCGCCACAGGGCCTGATTAGAGATGATAGAGTTCTGTCCTCTTAGCTCCTCAGACACCGCAGTGTCCTGAATGGAGCAAGAGTCTGAAGAGTTTGCTGTGGGCTCTATCACAAACACGTCACCCGAGGCCCGGGTGGAAACAGAAACCGATGGAGAAAAGGAGAAACTGTGGCAGCTTTCCTCATTCCTAGCCCTATGCATATATATAATTATTACAGGGTGCAAGCAGATAAGCATCCCGTGAACTACTGCTCAAGTCTTCCATTTATGAGTTGGTTTTTTTTATTCACATTTTTAAACCGTGCAATTCACTACATTCATGCAAGAAGCTCCAGGAGACATTCTAGGAAGGGCTACTGTGACACCAGCTGATCTCATCCCACCTGCCCACCCTCAAGCTCTGAAATTGGGAGTGCTGAACTGAGCAAAAAGAGTAGCATTTAGCCAGACATGCAGAATGCACCTTCATTGATTTGGACATTCTTTGAACAAAAGAAATTAATTACAATACCTCAATACCTCCACTCCTTTTTTTCTTTCTTTCTTTTTTTTTTTTTTTAAAAGAAAAAAAGGTCTATTTCGATTTTTTTTTTTAGAACTTTGTTACTCTTTGCAAGTTTTTATTGTGTTTGACATCTTCGTTCTGTGGGAGGATGTGGCTCTCTGAAGTGAAAGGCAGTGACAGCTGCTGAAGGTCTTTAGACAGACTGAATTTTCAATGCTGGGTCCAAGCATATTTAATGTATTATAATTGTATAAATAATAAAATGTATTCATGTAGTGAGATGGGCTGTGCTAGGCTATAAGATAGATCCCAGGCTTTTATTATGCACGTTTCTGGGTACCTTGCAGCATCTTCTTTTCTAGTAGTCCAGGAAGCCTGTTTGTAGAAAAATTTATAAAGGTCTCAATTAAGTGTGACAGTGTTATAAACCACCAGGAGGTACAATGTGTGTTGCAAATCCAGGCGTGCCCGCTGACGCAGCCCTTTCTTTAACTCTGTTCATGAATCAGCACAGCATAAAAAAGGCTCCATGACAGGAGATTATCTTGTCTGGAATGTGGTGGTATAAATTTGATACGCAGAGGGAGCTGCGCTGCCCTGGTTTTGCGCCTGTGAGACACCACCAGTTCTGAACAGACTACACAAAAGGCAAAACGGGAGAAATTCTTGAAGAAAGCTATGTTCTTCACTCCTCAAGCCCACAGTAAAGTCCAAATCCTGTTTGTTTATCACCCGTTCTCTCATTTCGATTGCGAGTTCTTTGAGGCGTGGGTTTGCGGGGTCGAACTTGGTATTCTCTGGCATTTTGCCGTGTTTGCCTGCACCTACGCCTGTTGTTGTGTTGCCTTGTTTAGGTTTATATCGTCCCATTTTCATAAAGGCAAGGATTTAACCATTCCTACTAGAAATGAGGAAGTTTGAAACAGTATCTACGTGTCTTAAAGCTTCTAGTAAGACCACAGAAGGTACAAGATTTCAGCAGTTACTTCTTCAGTATCTTCAGTTAGTACAGGTATATTTTAGCAAAAATATATATTTTTACATGATTAGTGACAGCTCTTAAAAGCTAGGGTAAAAGATGGTGCTGAAAGAGTTAGCATTCAGAATCAAAACTGTTCAATCAGCCCCACGTACACACTCAACAAGAAGCAGCGGACTGTTGGCAGGGTTCGAAAGCAACAGCATTTGAAATATTTGACTCGCACATCATTCAGTGCTTCAACTGAGTAAATGAATTTAAGGTTCCAAATGGCATTCTGCTGATCAAGCAAATTCTCTTTGTCCATACTCCACCGCCAGTTTTTCCTAGCAAGTAGGGTAAAATGTCTCCCTTTGGATTATATACCAGAGCAGTCAGACAAAAAAGAAAACGACGACCACCTAAAACCAAGATGTTTGTTCAACCCAGAAGTTGAGTGTGTCATCCTTAGCAATGTGTTGCATGTCTTTAACGCCCAGGTACGACACATAGGACGGGCAACAAGATTACGCTGTGAATCAAGGGAAGAGGTAGTGCTTCCCTGCTTTTCTCCTTGTTCTGTTCCCTTCCCCGTGTTTGCAGCGCATTAGTCACAAACACACAACATGTTTAACACCCTGCCCCTTGATTTTTCCTCTTAACCAATAGACCTAGGTGAGGCAGGACAGACCACATTCGTAGGAAGAGAATGGGGAGAAATGAAGATGAGCATCACAAAGGAAAATAAACCAGACATGCAGGAGGAACGTTGGTCATGAATGTGCATAGACACATACAGACGCAGATAGATACACACACACACTGTTATTAAATTCACCCTGTGCCCTGCCTAGGGTCTGCTTTCATTGTTAACCCGAAGTCACCAAGTTTCCTCGCTCAAACAAATCCAGAACTTTGTTTTGAAGCTGCCTTCTTTCTGGTTGTCCTGGTTTGAGCGACACAGGACTAATTTTTCTTCTAATGCCTGGGAAAACTGCACTTTTAGAAGACTCTGGTGTCCGGATTTGTGAAAATATTTACTTTATAGCCAGCTACAGTATGTGGGTTTCAAGGTCTCAGTGTTTTTGAGTTAGCCAGGTTGCAGGGATGAGAAGGAGCGAGACCCGGGCACTTGGCCCAGGCTGGCCAACAGGATTATTTCATACCATGGATGTCACATTCAATATAAATTAGAAAGTTTACGGAGAAGTTCTCTCTCCCTCGGTGGCGGTGGGTCCAGAGAACTCCTTGCCCCGGTGCCGGAGCCCTGAGCCCTTCCCTCCCTCCCGAAGCCACAGCTCTCGCTGGGTCCCACATTTGCTGTCCCTGCTGGGAGTGCACGGCTTCTGCTGAGAGAAAGGGCTGAGTATAATCCTTGTACATCTTATATTGGTATCAGGATCAACACTAGCTCTTTAGTGTTATTAATGCTAATTATTTAATCTTATTCTATTAAATCTGTTTATCTTTCAACCCTCGGGTTTCCTTGTTTTTTCCTGATTCGCCTTCCCGGCTGGGGAGGGGTCATTGGGTGATAGAATAATTGTCGAAACGACAATAAATCGCTGTGAGTTCCCCAAACCATAACACCGGTGAGGGTGTTTTCTCTGCCCAGCTTCTTCCTATTCCTGCCTGGGATCATAGGACCCACTAGCAAGAAAAATGGAAGGGAATGTTTTGCCCCTCTCTGCTGGATTTGAGCAGAAGGCTGAGGCATGATATGCTCACCACGGTACTCTCCTCCCAGCATAACTATTTTGACAAAAAACCCTGTTGGGAAGAGAAACACGGGTGACAGATGATGGGATTCTTGAGTTCACAGTCAAGCCTAACAGCTGCCATCATTACCAGGATGAGGCACAAACAGCCACATTCATCTGTGGTGGGAATCCATTGATGTCAGCAGATGAAACTGGCTCAGAGAAATGTGGCTGCTCTGCTGTAGGGTTGTTTCTGAGGGGAGGGAGGGTAAGCAGTAGGAAAAAAAGGCAAAGCATTTTAGTAAATATGCAAATTGCAATCTAATATGCAAAGTCTCCAGTTTGTTGCTCCAAACACTCCAATAAATAAAGCAAGCTCTCCATTTGGCAACGTATTCACACATAACACTGTGTACTTCCCGCATAAAGCCTTCCAAGTCAACTGGCTAATTATTATTATTTTCTCTTTTGCTATTAGAAAAGCACCTTCCACGAAAACAAGAGCCTCATTTTGTTGGGCACAAGATCTCTCTTTGAGGATTTATATATCGGATTAATTAGCAGTTGGAACAGGACTCACTCCCTCTCACAGCTTCCCTTCTCCCATTAGCAGTCTGTGGCTCGGTGCTAAATCTCAGAAGACAGTCCTGCTATTTACTGTTCTGTTCACTGTGGGATTGCTAGTTCTTATCTGTTTAAACACAACTGACGATGTCAGGATGGCCAAGAAGCGAAGAGAGTTTGTAATGACTAGTCGTAATGTTGCTGCTGATCCTAACGCTTTTATAATCTAATCGTCTATCCTTTTTATTTCACCCCTAAGCATTAAAACACTATAATAGGACAATCAGCATGCGAGTTTGGGGACAATAAAATCCTTTTTTACTTCTGTTGCTAATTCCGTTAACTGCAGTCTTAATTTGGAAATAATTTGCAGGAGGTCTTCTTTGTGCATTGTTGTCCCTCCTTGTGTGCTTAATTCCTCAAAAAATATCCTGCGTTACGGAGGGGCTGTTTTAACCTCCTTTGGTGGCCCCAAGGGTGCTGCCCTTAGTCCATACCCGACCCAGACCGAGACACATTAGTGGGTTGGCTGAATCATCCTGCATTTTGCCTTTGAAGGATCTGAAGTTCTCCAGGTGGCAAGCTTTCCTCGGCAGCAGGTCTGCACCGCAGCGTGGCCGTCCTCTGGGCCAGCTGGGTCCTGGAGATGCTCTGGTGGCCCATCAGGACCTGTGCCTCAGACAGGGCACCGTACTGACACAGCTGTGGCCTCCAGCACGGCGCTGGCTCACACCCAACCTGCTCTCAGGACTTGCTCTCAGTCTGCCTCCTGCACCGCTCTAAGCAATCCCAAGCCTTCAAAACCACAGAGTTTACAGTCAGATGCTGGGTGAGTCATTTTCTTTCTCTTTGCTCACTTTCCCTGACAGCGCTGATAATATTTCCACAGAAAGAGTGGTCGGTCATTGGAATAGGCTGCCCAGGGAGGTGGTTGAGTCACCATCCCTGGACGTGTTTAAGAGCCGTTTAGATGTGGTGTTGGGGGATATGGTGTAGGGGAGAACTTTGTAGAGTGGGGTAGATGGTTGGACTCGATGATCCCAAGGGTCTTTTCCAACCAAAATGATTCTATGATTCTATGATTCTATTATTCTATTCTCCTCTGACAAAACTACAGGGGCAGAATTCAGAAAGTTTTATTCCTCTTCAAAAGCCAGCCACAAAACCGAGAAACTTAGATGTCCCAGGTGCATTAAACCAAATGTTAGGGAATTTCCAGACAACTGCACTTCCAGCGTCAGCCCCATCCAAGGAGAACGTTTAACACAGATAGAGGGTAGGATCCAGATTTTATTTTGCTTATGCCAAGAACAGTAAGGTCCAAACCTGTTTCATTACAGTTAATTGCAGAAGTTGCACTGACTTCAAATTGGATGTGAAATTGGATGCCTAATGAAAGACTTAATAATCTGCATTTTAAACATGGCACTGGGTACCTGTCCTGTGCAGAGATGCAGAAATTTTAATCTCAGAAGATATATTTGCACTTGGCTTCCCATCACCTTTAATTAAACTTCACCTAAGAGGTTTTTGTACTTTTTTTTTTTCAATTTAAAGACAAAAACAAAAGTCCTTTCAAAAACTTAAGATTTGACTTCTTTTTAAAGGCTTACATTCTATAAATTATGCTCTTCCGTAGATTTTGATTAACTGTGGCATTGAACTTTTATGAATGATTCCTAAAGAATATGAGGTTATCAGTCTTTAACTCAAAACTTTAAAATACCCCCATTTTTACTAGTGCAGGATCTGCCTGTTAGCAAATAGTTAGAAACCTATGTAACATTGAAAGTATTCTTGTTCCCAGTTTGACCAGCAGAGGACCAGGTTTTAAGCATCCTGCAATCTCAATAAAATAAAGAAATATATTGATCTTTCAAAATCCAGGTTCCAGCAATAGCTGATGATGAGAGATGAAAGTTAAGATATATACACATGTGCACCTAAGTGGGGTCTGTACATTTTTAAAAGTCTGGCTTATTTCTTGGTTTGCCACTGGAAGAGGGGATTAGAATGAGTCTTTCCAGATGCATTTTGAGGCTGAACTGATTAACCGTATAACAGACCTTAACAGTTTAAAACCTTGTATTACACCCATTTTTATCATTATCTCAGCTTTTCTAGGGCCAACTCAATTCCCGCAGCCTTCCATTAGAAGCAGAAGTATTTTCCTGATTTATCTTTCAGTATCCTACTTATTTGATCTGCGGTCTATTTTCCTTCCTGCTTTCCCTCCTAGACACTAGCCCTACCTCATCACCTCAACAGTAGTAACTTTCTATCACTGGCAGGTGAATAACTAAGCTGGTTATGGAATTTCCTTAAATTTACTAGCAGGTTTGATTTTTTTGCAAGTTTTGCAAATTCGGTTTGCCTGAAAATAAAAATTAATCCAAACGTCATAAAAAATTTCAGCCTGAGTGAAACATTTTATCTGATTTTAGTTCAGTTCAGAAGGAAACATCCTTTTGCGTTCCTGGGTTAGAGCATCTTGTTTAAAAGCAACAAACTACTGGAAGGTAGGTGGGAATGTTTAAGGAGATTTCAGAAGAATAATTTTAAAAAAGAAATCAAATTTGCCAAATGGGCTATTAAAGTTACATCTACATCTTATGGCAGGACGAAGAATGTGTCTAGCTAAAATATATCATCAGTTATTATCTGCTCCTGACTGAAATATTTTAGGACTATGTCATGTGCAATCTCCTATCTAGAATTCTTCCAGACTCTGCTGTTTATTTATTTATGTATTTATTTATCTCCTACTTAAAATATGGCAATGATGATTTTCCAATAAAGATCACCTTATCTGCAGGTCATATTTAGCATATGCATTCCATTTTTACAGTGCCTAAAGAAACTGCACTCACCATTGTAGAAGACTTACCTGTTTTACAGTGGTTTGAGTTCATTAATGACTGTACTCCTGCATAGACATCTGTGAGAGCTCTGTGTCACGTCGATATTTTGATACAGAGAAAGCTGCAAGAACCTTTGACAAGAAGATTTGAGGGGTTTCTTTCCTCTCCCTGAGAAACGGAGACATCATGAAAATTCATGGAGATCTAGTAGTAATATTTGACAATCGGTCTGAAATACTGCAAGAGAATCCAAAACCATCCCTTTCTAAGTGAAGTTCTCAGAGCAACTTTCACACAGCACGCTGTAAATCTTTGGAAGCCCAGTTTCAGCAGTGGGCTTAAACAATATATCAGCAACAGTTTTCAAGTAACGTGAAGATCCCACCATGAGCATGGTGGGCTCAGGCCACCATGGTCTGTTCAGCAGGTCTGTTCAGACCTTGGCTGGGCAGAGAGGCAAGGCAAAAACTGGGTTTCCTACTGGGACATTTTGTGGCATTTCTCTCGGGGACTCTGATGGACTCCTCAATTCTATAGCGCGTTGGAAAACATGACTTCTCTCCATACACCCAGCCAAACAGGAGGGAGTACAGCAGATATAAGTTGTAACCCTTTCCTATGCCCCAATCCTGTCATGCACGCTGAGATTCCTTATCGTACCGTGTACAACCCAAAAACACACTCTGCAGCCCTCTACAGCATGCACTGAACTTCCCTCCCGCCCTCTCTGCCCCGTGCTGAAGTGCGTTTAACTCACAAGGTTACGCACATCTTTCCCTCAAGAAAAAAAATGTCTCTCCTACTGAAGTTTCAAAGCACATTATTTCGCTGTACACTGTAATCCCTCTGCATTACTGAGAGCAAATCACTTTCTGACATGTCTACTAAGGGTTATTTCCTCATCCATAATGCTTACCAACGATATTGAAATCTTGACACACCATTTTCATGGCTTATAAATATATTCCCAGCTAAACTGAGTGAGAGGCTCTCTCTTACAGAGAGATTAACTTGCCTTGCCTGGTATCAAATTTAATGTCAACAAGTGGTACTAAGTGGTTGATTAGCAATTGTTAGCAGCCAAGCAAATGGCTGTGGGGCTGTACCCTCTTCAGTCACAACCCACCAGTGAGGGTGGGAGGTGTCCCTGCCCAGGGCAGGGGGGTTGGAACTCAATGATCTTTCGGGTCCCTTCCAACTCTAACCATTCTATGGTTCTATGATAATTTGATTCACAAAGCCCAGCTAGTTCAACTGGGAGTGCAGTTTGGATTCTTGGCTCGGTAGCACCAGAAAAATTAACCTGAAATGTATTTATTGGCATATTTATGCGATTAAAAAAAAATAATAAAATCACTCGTGGTCTTTGAAGGCAATGACTATGAAGAGAGGTCACAAAACAACCTTCTTTCAGTTCTTGTGTCATCACACTAGAGACCACTCTTCAAATCCCCAATTTTAAAGGTATTCATCAAGGTGCGTTCGCTACAGTAGCGTCAATTCTCTTACAGTTATGTTGACTTTGCGTCACTCAAAGGCACTACAAATCTTTACTTTGCTAAATTATTTCTGTTTCTAAGTCAACAAGCTTAATGAGATGTGGTCTGCTCGTGCGGCCACCATCTGGTGTATTCCTCTTTCACCACCTATTGGAAAAATCAGAAGTGGTAGATAAAGACTGATGAGCATCATGAGGTAACCTCTTTGCAGAGTAAGGACTCCAGAGTGATGCAGCCTGTGAAAAACCTTAACAGTGGAGACAACTGTGTGTGGTAGAAAGGAGGACAATGGAAAGGGATACAAAGAGAGGGGAGGAATAGATCAAAGAAGCGGGGTTGGGGAAATAGCTTAGCAAAAGCAATGGGAGTGAACCTGATTCCTGTTCCGGTTTAGACTGATCTATAGTCTTTCATGTTGAAGATCTTCTATTTTTAAGGCTCTCCTGCCATAACAAAAATTACTTAGATGGCAGGAAATTTAGAAATTTTGGAAAACGCTGATGTGATAAGTAAAGCTGTTTGTGAGAAACATAGAGTCCTGATAAGTCTCTGACTCAAAAATATTATAAAAACAGTTTAACTTTTATTTCTTCTGAGCAGTCTGTTTGGCAAACAGAATTATTAACTTTGCACACATTTTCTGAATATCAGTTTGTGAGCATTTCAAGATTTCAGGTGTTTGTTCTCAGTCAAGCCAAGGGCATTTTTTTCAGAAAATATATTATCCTTGTAAAATGTAGAAACTTCTTTTCATTCCTGTTCCAGCATCACCCAAATTTAAATAACAAAGGAGCCAATAGAAACCATTAGAAGCTTCTGGAGCCATCTTCTGGTGTCATCTACTGTCGATTCTCAGCACAAGAGGTACCAAGAGAGACTGAGAAAGCGTAGCCTCTGTCACTACCATTAACAGGAGCCTCCAAGGTCTGTGTGCTCGTGTCACATTACAACACTGAAAACACTTGTCTTTGGCACCTTATTCCCAAAGTTCCTCTGCTCCCCCTTCCCAAAGTCCATATGAGGTCTCCTCCCTTTTACATTTCGTGCAAGGCTCGCAAAGGGCATTTTAGATCTCTTCCATCCAACCTCTGTTCAGTTATTATATATTGCATAGACAGAATTAATGAAGCATTTAAGTCAACAGGAAGTTCAAACATGAATTTTTCTTCATAAGCTGCAATGGTCTGAGATGATTGAAATGAGAAGGAAGTCAAGTAGCTCTTGGGAGATGAAAGTGTCAGTTATTGCAACTATCTGCGACATAAAGGATTTTAAATCTCAAAACATAGCTATGCAAGAAGCGTGAAAGCAGCAATGTATATTAATGTACATTTGTCCCCAGTATTTAACCTGTTTTAATTGTTTTAGTGAACTAAAAAGGCATGTATTTCTAATTATATGGAGATTACTGCTGTTCACACTACAGGGATCCTTTGTTTAAAAGCAATTCTTGCCATACTTTGAAGGCTGTTGGAGAAATATATTAGAAAGAACAAAGTCCTGTGCTTCTGTTCGCTTGAAGCAGTGGGTAACTTGAAAAATAATATAGCTGACTTTTTTTGTCAGGTTTAAAACTGATTTAAAATTTGACTTGTTTTTCAATATATCAGACGAAATTGTCCTATCTTTAACTCAGATTTATATTTATTAGCATGTAATATTAGCATGTAAAATGCATTGATAATTTGAAAATGATTCCATAATTATGAAGGAATTAAAGCAGGTGTACATGTATCATGGAGCAGTCTAAAAAATGTGGCTTTTAATAGCAGACTCTTATAGGGCATGTTGTCTATGGTAACAGCATTAAATTCTATATATAGATGTCTGCAAATAACCTAAATACTTATTATTTTTCTTTTTAGAAAAAAAATTACGTCAGCTTGTACTTCATGGTTTTATTTCCTTTCTCTATTCAGCTATTAGTGCCAACCAGTCGTACGTAGTTTTCAGCAATAATGAAAATAATTATTCTGCTTCAAATAAAGTCAGATAGAGTTATCAAATAAATGAGTATGTTTTTAATGAATTCACACAAATATCCCTCAGTTTTCAAACAGATTTGAAAACTGTCATAGTCCTAACTTTCTCCAAACTATGTTTTCCGCAGAACAAACAAGACATCCCCTGATTTAGTAAAAAATTCAGTGTCTGTGTCATTAATGTGAGAATGCTCTCGATGCATAATCCCATCAGTACCCGTGCATTACGGAGACTAAAGAGGTGAAGTCAGTTTTATGATTTTGTGAAATAACTGGCAGCACTGAAGAATGAACCAACCAATTATGCCCTGGAGCGACGGGTCTGACTTTGAATAGAAACAAGGCATCGAAGGGTTACTTAATACAATATTTCAAAGAGAGCGTGAAGATGTGCTCATCTTCTGCATGTAGTCAGTGTTTTTGTTGTACAGTGCAGGATGTTGTGCTTAAATAACTGTTGACATTTTATGCACGTGGTGCATATATTCGGGAATACAATAATGATCAAAGGAGTTCCCCGGGCCACTGGAGATATTAATGTGTCACTGATGTAAAACCAAAAAAGAGAAACCAGCAAACCAAACTCACAGAAAGTCTTCTATAGCTAATAACAACTGTCCTCCTGTCACCGCTGGTGGAGATGAAGGTTAGCGCTCAAGATATCCTGTCTACGTTCTGGCTAGGGGACTCTTAAATAGTATATTCTTTATAGCCTGGTCCCTTCTGCCAACTTTAGTGATCTCCAAGGATACAATCACAGCTCTGCAGATCTGCTGTCTATAGGTTACGCTGCCATAAATATTCTGACCCATTAATATGTTGTTTTGATAAAACATCCAAGTTAATTTGCAATAATAGTTTTCTAGCTTTTATAATGGAGCTCATCTGTGGACGTTAGCTGTTGCAGTGACACCTCGAACTTTTTAATTTAGGAAGGAACAGTCTACTGGTAGACAGGACTGTGGAACACACTTCTCAGATGCCCTCTTTCTTGGAGGGTATCACTTCTGTCAGATGAATTTACACATTTTTAAGGACAGAAGGGAACATTAGGATCATCTAATCTGAAAATCTGTGTTAAAAAAAACCCTTAACTATGTAGCACACATGAAAATGGGCTGATGATGCTATAAGTAGTCACCATGCATCTAACATTTTCTCTGTCTAATATCAAGTAATGCAACATCAGCTCTGTGACGCAGAGAAACGTTCTTATTTTGCTGAAGGGAAATAGAGGCACGGCTAGGATTTATGCTGTCACCTAACCAGAATTAAGCAATAACTAGTTGCCATACCCATTTCAATGCCCAGTCTACTAAATCTCATTGCCAGTCAGATAGATGGATAGGGATCTGTACCAACCAGCTCGTTGGCAGATGATGGTCTAAGTATCTGAGCGTCTGACACAACTGCTGTGTCATGTGTCTCTTTAAACGCCAGTGCTGAGAAAAAGCATGGACTTTTTAACGCGTTTTCCCACTGCTGTTCACAAGCTGAAGCAAGTGGGTCATCTTTAAGCAGGGTGTAGTACCATTAGCTCCCAAGTTCCCAGTGCACGGAAGTTTTGTACCTCCAGAAGGGAAAAGCCATCACTTCCAACCAAGTGGTTTAGAAAAACAGTTCGCTTAAAAATGGTGGTATTATCTGTGCTTCTGAAAGTAGAAAGCCACCCAGCAGTACCTTACAGGAAGAAATGCGAGATACAATCGTCCAAGAGGCAGCACCTTGGAAACCAGAGTGGGGAGTTGGGGTGGGGGGAAAGAGCAACTGTCTTCACAAGGATGCCCTTGCTGGGGGCTACGTTTCCTTCTCTCTGTTCAGAAAGACTTGTCCCAAAACCAGACAGAATAACTGGGATTGAGAGAATGCTTTCGTGACACTTTTACCTTGTTAGTTAAAGAGCTCTATGAATCCTCCCTGGTATCACCACCCTTGGGCTGTGGCAGCCCTGGGATTTCTAGAAAAGGTAGTAAAGCCCAAAGATGCAGTGTATAATTTTTACCTAAACTTCTCGGGACTGAAGGGAAGAGCCCATCTTCTGCAATGAATTTTCTTTATATTTTTTTTTTATGCAGGAGGCCAGGAGGGAGAATGATAAGGGATCTAGTTGCAGGGCTTGGCACTAAAGCAGAAATAAAAACAGCAGTTTTGGTGATAATTCTGGCTCACTTAAGCCAGATAATGTTTCCACGGTTCTTTACAACTACTTCCCTTCTCACACGATTGAGCTTTTCTAGTCTCTGATGTCTACTTTTCTCTCAAAGTGAAGATTTAACAAGTGCCTTCTATATTGTCCCATAAGCAAAGGAGACAGGGCTAGAGAACTAGCTATTTTCCCATTAAACGGGGAAGGACAAAGATTCATGTCCAGCTTTCCGTGTGTTAACTGGAGAGGGGGGATTTGCACTGCAGTACTGTCTCTATTAACATGCCCCAAATGTATCTTTTCAGCCTTCTCCAGTTTAGCCTTTCTCATCCCCTCATCTCATTTTAATGCCTGGAAATTACTTACTGGAAGTCCAGTAAGACTTGCTCTGTGTTGTATTCTATTTCTTCATTCAATGTGCATAATCCTAATAAGGTGAGAAATTTAACTTAGTCCTCCGTTAGTCCTAAACTCAGTGCACCACAGGCTTCTTGAATTCAGATGGCTTCGTTTCTTGCTGCTTTACTGAAGTCTGTTTTTCACATCTTCTGCTTCAAGGATTTCTCCTCTGCTTCTCATTTTCATTTTCATGAGCCCTAAAGTTATCCTCCATTAAAAAAAAAAAAAATCCAAAGTTTGTAATAGCACCATCTTAACGTAAAAGATTTAAACATTTTCAAATAATTTCATTTTCACCCTTACCACTTTCAGTCAAGAAAATTGGTGGTCAGCTGTGGATGTGAATCAATGTTGTGTCATATTATTAATCAATGTGTACTAAATAACTGAGAACCCAGCTTCTAGGTAAAATGAGACTGCATGAGATGATTATTAAGTGATTTGCTTGTATCGTGTTAAGTTAAATAGCATTCTTTGCTAGAGATGGCGAAAGAGTTACAAGTTGAGTGTGTTGTTTTAAGACAGACTGCTAAATAAGGCTAATTATGAAAGATACGACGTGCCAAAATGGGGGATTAATACTAACATAAGCAAGCTGGGGCTCAGCTTACAGACACAACAGTTTCCAGCAGCTGCCATGCCATTTCAGCATAAAACTGATCCTGCTGCTTTCCTTTAACTTTCATATTTTCAGCTGTTGTTTAACCTCTACAAAGGAGGTTCCCCAAGACAGTAGGTCTGTTTAAAAGATCCTCATCCAGAGCTTTTCAAGCTAAAAACTTGGAATCATTGAAATTAAGTGTTTGCATATATTAAATCGAGTGCATACATATATTTAATATACTGAAATGACAAAAAATACTGTAACCGTATATTGAAAGGTTAGTAAAAAGCAATGTAGGCTTTCCTTTCAAAATGAAAAAGATGGCATTATACTATCTTTACTTTGTAAGAAAGGTATTTTGTATATAAATTCATACAAGCCAGGAATGTTCAGACTTCATTGGCTGAACATCCCTAAGTACATTATAATTTAGGTCTTAAGGTTTAATTAGCAGAATACAGTTTGGGCAAATGAACAGCATGGAGGTGCCAAAACATGAAATCCTAAAAATAGGAAGCCATAAATCTTCCCACTGTGGTGCACATATGCAGCTGTACAGTATCTGATGGATTGAAAATGCTGCCTGAGAACAGCATTAAGATTCTCAGCAGCAGAGGGACTCTACTGAACAAATTTCATAGGGCAGCAGGAATTCATCATGTTTGTTCCGTCAGTGTAACTTGCATCTCACTCACGAAACCCCATGAAGGAGCACGGGAAGCAAAGAGAGAAAGGCAAAGGAGAGGAAATGGAGTGATATCAAAGAGGGATTTTTTTAAAAGAGATTTATACATAAGCTACTTCGAAACTGCATTGTTTCTTGAGAAAGAAAGAAAGAAAATGTGAAGTGAAAGAACCATTAACTAGTATATTGTTTTTATTTTGTACTATGTTTAGTGACACAGTGCTTTTCTGAGGTGTTCTGTCAAAATACCAATTCCCAGTCCTTTTCAAGGGAGTGCATACAGTATTTCCACTTGAAGAGAAGTAGATCATAAACCCATATGGTGCGCTCCTACAGCCATCACTTTGACAGTTCTTAGGACAGTAGCCAACAGAAATGTTTTCTTTAGAAAAAGGATATAATATGGGTCTATCCAATCTTTCCCGTTCTCATTTGGCTTTTGCTTGAATCGTGCAGCCTGACAAACAGTCTTCCTTTCTGAACAGGATAGGTTTCCTCTGTGCAGTTGGCACGTAGAGGTACTGAAAAACCATGAGATTGGCTTCAAGATCATGATATAAACCCAAGCTCGGAGGAGCCCAAGAGAGAGAATTTTCTGCCACCAATCCCCGCTGAAAATGAAAAATAAGCATCTCTGGTCAGCTTCATCTACCCAGTATTGTTTCTATCATGCAGTCTACCAGCTAGGTTCCATCACTGGGGGTGAGACTTGTTTTGGAGGTGCAAAGGTGGTGAGAAAGACCCACTGGCATGGGGCTTGAAAGAGGGTCTGAGGATGTGTGCAGGGTACGACTCACAGAATATGAGGGGCAGATTCGGACTTGGTATCAAACTCCAAGATCAGTAGAGCATTGTGGACCTGGCTCTTTGGAGCACAGACACTGTCCCAAGAAGTATTCAAATTGCATCTGTGTAGCCAGGGGTCCCCGACGAGGGCTGGTTGTTGCAGTAGCAGTGCGATGAGCATCGCAGTCAGTGATAACCAGACTGTTAGCAGCCCAGAATTCACCCTGTGGAGAGATGACAGATGGTGAATCTAGTTCCTATAAGACAGCAGAAGCAGAGCTGATATCCCGGCACAAAACCAACTAGCTCGACACCAACATAGGGCCTGACAAACCCGTTCTTCACCAATGAGCTACTCAGGTAAGGAAGGAGGGGCAGCCCTCGCAGAGAGGCTAAAGGCATGGTCTGTCCCTCTCAGGGCAGAGAAGTTTGCGTACCGACGTCTGCATTACCCGAGGAAAGAAAAGCAGGGACAGCTGCTCCTAAGCTGCTACGGAGTTATCAAGCCCTTTCGAGAGGTGCTAAGGACCAGTTTTCTCTGCGTGGTGCCATCACCTGCATTGGGGGCAAATCTGCCTTTGCATCTCTGCAGCGTGCTCCGTTTTCCACCGTACCGATGCTCTAGAAAGCTGCTCCGATGTGAAACGGATGGTGCTTGTGGGTAAACTCTAGGGGCCCATCTTGTGTTCTTAATATTCTTGCACATAAGTAGATATGCCTGATTTTCATGTCTCTTTTCAACGGGCCTTTCCTGTTTTCCTAAACACAAAGGTAGCGGCGAGCCCGTGTTCTCAAGGACTTTTGTGAGCTGTACCAGGGAAATGACGTCGCCAACAGTGACCTAGGAAAGTGTATTTAAAATTCAAGGACCTGCAAGCAGGAGCAATGTACCAGAGAGGGGTTCAAACCTTAATTTTATTGAGAGAACGTCCTTTCGCATAATCTGATTCAAGTCTTTGAGGTTGTTATTGGCATCCGACAGAAGATTCCTGAGCTAAATAAATGAGTTCTCAGAACAATTTTCAGAGAGATTAGGCCATTCTCAGCCTTTTTCTTAAGAAAACACTGCTTTTGGCTAATGTCTTAGAACCTATCTCACAGTGATCGCAATAGAGGAGAGACAGTGAAGGATTACGTGAATCAAAGCACATGCATTCAGCTGGGTTTAATAACAGATCAGGCCTTTCTGCTATATACAAAATAAAAAGTAAAGCAAGTGTATTCTCTGCCTGCCCAAAGTGCAAGGCTGGAGCTGTTCCTTTCTTTGAATTTAGGGAGAGGAAAAAGCATTTCTTCTAAACCTGTAAATTAAGATCAAGGATGTTTTTTTGCTTCCCAAAGAGGCTATTTTAGAGGTAGGCTGTTGCTACCTGCATAAGAAGAAAACACTTATACTTACAAAATAGACCTGCCAACTTGTCTTTTTTTTTTTTTCAGACATCTTTTCAGTACAGGCTAACTGGAATGTAAGAATTATCTAGAAAAATAGCCTCCGCATGTGTGTGCCTGCGAGACAGAACTGGGTACGTCAGGTCTCAAGTAGTACCTTACATTGTCAAAAAATGCAGACTGAGGGCAATGCTTTAGTGACCGATCACTCTGACCTGTGTTGTAATGATGTTTCAGTCCAAAACTTCCCTGGCTTAGGCCATGTGTTTAAAAGCAGCATGAAATGTTTGATTTCTGTTGAATGACCTCTTTTGAGCTTTTTTTTCTTGGTTTCTATTCCTAAGCATATCTGTCTTGTGACAATATGCAGAATGGAGGTACAACCTTTTATTTTTCCATTTAAAATGAGCGAGTTTCGCTAAATAGAGCACAGGTATTTTCTGCTTTTTAAAGAAATGAGAAGGATTGCTTGCCAATAACATAAAATTTGCAGCCTGCTAGCACTGCAGCTGTATTCTTCCTAAAGAACATTCCTACGTGGGGAAAACAGCAGCTCTAGCTATGAAAGACCAAGCCCCTCCATCAGGCGTCAGCCATGCAGGCTTGTGGCCGTGGAGCTCATTTTTCATTCATTCCCTGGGGAAGGAGTTTGGGCTTTGGTTTCTTTGCTATTACTGGGTCTTACCAACCCGGGAGGTGTGCTCAGAAACACTCTCCGAGTCATCCACACCAAACAGAAAGCCGTGCCAGCTTGGAACAGTTCATGCCAATTTTTTCGACTGGTTGTCGAAAAACCAGTCTCTTTTCTCTTCTTTGAACAATCCCTTCTCCTCTCCCCCCTTCCTACTCCCAGTTTCCTTTGTCCCTGCACACAAACGAAAAGAGCGAAGCAAAACCAAAGAAAATTTGCAAGGTTTTTTTTTTCCCCTCTCATCCTGCAGGAACCCATTGCCTGGCTGGCAGCTGACGCCTGGCACCGTGGTGATGCTCTGTGTCTTTAATATTTCGAAGAAAAGTAGGTTAGCACCTTTGCAATTAGTAGTACCTCATCAAAAAGACATCAGAGCAATCAGAGAGAAGAACCGAGGGCGGGTGGGAGGGGAGAGGTGGAATGTGGAAGAAGGTGTCAGGGAACTGTTTGCTCATTCTCTGATGGCCAGCCAGTTGTCTTCCTAACCTGCAAGAATGAAGAAGCCCTGTATTCTGTAATACTAATGACTAATTGCATATTATCCCAGCTCTGATGAGAAAGACCTGGGAGTTCCTGTGGACAACAGGATGCCCATGAGCCAGCAATGTGCCCTGGTGGCCAAGAAGGCCAAGGGCATCCTGGGGTGCATCAAGAAGAGTGTGGCCAGCAGGTGGAGGGAGGTCACCCTGCCCCTCTGCTCTGCCCTGGGGAGGCCCCATCTGGAGCACTGGGTCCAGTTCTGGGCTCCCCAGTTCAGGAAGG
>JAOXNO010000013.1:56576759-56587375 GCA_028565335.1 Limnodromus scolopaceus | reverse complement strand
GGCAGAGCCCTGGAAGAGGCTGCCCAGGGAGGTCGTGGAGTCTCCTTCTCTGGAGACATTCCAAACCCACCTGGACAGGTTCCTGTGCAACGTGTTCTAGGTAGACCTGCTCTGGCAGGGGGTTGGACTAGATGATCTCCAGAGGTCCCTTCCAACCCCAGATCATTCTATGATTCTATGATTATCTGTCTGCAATTCCTCTATGATAGTTCATCATGGCACTATATGTCATGATGAATCTTGCTAGAGACACAATCTTCCCCGTCCTCCCAATGTTGTTTGCGTTATGTTCAGGGAAGGATTCTTGCTGGAGAGAGAAGAGGAAGCACATCATTTCTCCTCTTAAATCCCGCATCCTCCCTCCCTTTCTGTGAACCTCACATCCAAGTCGTTCGTGCTTGCGAGAGCATGGGGCTATCTGCTGGATTGTCAGTTTATGTGACAAAACATAGAACTGTAGGATAAATCCTGTGGCAGTCGTCTACTCAAAGGTCAGGACTGAACTCTCAAAACCTGAAGGGAGAAGAAAAAAAGCTGCTAGGTTGATAAACCCATAAGGCATATAGTGAGCAAGAATAAGAGTCACTGTATGATTTAAACAGTTCATTAACTGACACAGCATAGATACTAACAGGCCTGGGAAATTCAGGGAGGAAATTGTTGGCTTATTTTCACAGCTTTATCAAAAGGTACTGCCTGGCTCTTCTAAATTATAACGATGAGGAATCCTTGCCAGTTCTAAAAAAAGGAAAGTTTTCCAAAATGGTGTGATGTAACGCAAAGTCCAAAGCAAAAACTTTAAGAAGAAAAAGAAAAAGACAAAAAAAAAAAAAAAACAGAACAAAAAATCGCAACCTACTATTCAGCATCAGTCTGAGGCTGTGGCTCCTGTGACATTTCCATTTGGCAGCTGTTGGGTGGCTTCAGTAATTTCTGTCCCATCGTTCAGCTGTCTGCAGGACTGTGAAAAGCAATAGCAGTGAAGTGCTCTGGCTAAAATGACTGCAAAGAAAAGAGGGGAGGTTTCTTTCTCTAGATCATTTGTCGTCATGGTTCCTTGTGATGCCCAGCAAACAGCGGGACCAACACAGCAGCAGGCATGGCACAGGAGCAGGGAAGCCACTCTTATCAAAAAAAAAAGTTGCCCAAGCCAGCAGTGCTTCCCTGGCAAATGTCCCCGAAAGCACAGCCTCGGGGTGTAATCCGTATGTGGCTGAGATCCAGCCCAGCAGAGGAAAAGGGAGTGAGCCTGCCAGGCTGCCTGGCTGCAGCCCTTCGCTGTGCAGGCAGATAAGTTTCAGAGCAAAGAGAGGAGAGGTGCTGGGATCCAAGCAGGTGGGACCAGGAGATGGAGGAGAGGGCAGGGAAGGCAAGAAGCTATGGTGGTGGATCCAAGGAGTGGGGAGTGGGACTGTGCTGTTCAAAAGGAGCAAGCTGCAGGAGGAGGTCAGCTGTCTGGTCTGATTGTAGCCTGAGGGGGTGGCATAGGGGTACGTTTCCACTGTTTCCCCTGATGAAGCTATCATAAAAAGGTCCTGAAGATCTCAGAGCTGTGTTTCATGCTCCTTGCAGGTGGGCTTTTGTAGTGCTTGGGACCTAAGCTCCACCTTGGGCAACAACTGCAATGAAGCAAGTAGAGTAAAAAGCTGTGATTTGCTGGGTTACTCCTAACCCAGCGACCCAGTGGCCCCTCCAGCAGTCATCATTCAGCTGAAGGAACAGAGGAATGCAGTCCAAAAATGGGGAGAAGTTGCTTCCATGGGAGACTCAGGTGAGAGCACAGAGACTTCCTATGCTGGATTCACCACAGAAGAAAGTGCATAATGCAACTACTTCTTAAATCCATTTATCACTCCGTCAGTCAATGGGTCAAGTTGAATTAACCTCTGTGTGTGGAGCTCAGCTAATGAGGGCTCCAAAATTCCTTGTACCCACCCTCTGGTAAACTTAAACTGACAGACTTTTTATTTTATTGTCGTTTTGTTTGTTTGTTTGTTTGTTTTGTTGTAGGATTTTTGTGTACATGCTCTCTTATAATCAATATTTGCACTTCACTGAAAAAACAGAATAAATGCTACGTGCTTGAGGGAATAAAAATAGTTTTAGCAGAATTGTTGAGCAAATCTGGAAATTCCAACTACTCAGCTTGTGCCTATGAATCCACAGCAATAAACTTGTCCAACTCCATGCCTTCTCAGCAAGCTTCAAGACTTGTTCTTTAAATATGTATATATAGAAAAAATGAGATCAGTGAATCCGTTGCTCATTCATTTGGGGCTGCAAAAGGCTTATCTCCTCACAAAAGGTGTTCAATCTGGTGCCAGTCTTTCTAGGACTTGTACACAGAGCACCATCTCACTGGTGCTGTTGGGCATCACGGCAAAACATGAAGTTTACCCCTTGCATGAGTTTCTGTAGACCCAACTTGTATGTCAGGATCTCGTATCTCTATCCGCAGCAGGCACTAAAATTGGAAGCTCCACTGTCTAAGGCTGAAATTGATTTCCAGATAGTAAAACATCAATGCCAGCTTGAAACTGCTTCCCATAAAGCTTCTCTACTGTGATGCTTCATTCTTTAAGGATGAAATAGGGTGTGAGTAAAAGGGTTCCTGGCTTTACATACTGCATTTGTCAGATTCACTTTTTGAATACTTTTAACCCAGACTTTCTTCTTGTGACAGTGGTGTTCCAAGCTTTCTTACATGCGACTGCATTTATGTACACGTGCAGGAATACAGCTTTAATTTTGGGAACTGCTATGAGGCAGATCCCACAAAAAGACCCAGAAAGCAGCTTAGGCGACCTAAAGGCGACATAAAGCATGGCTGACTCCAAATGTAAGATCAAAAATTACATATGTATATAGTTCTTTTTATTTGGATCTAATTTATTTATATATTTAAAAAGCTTAGTACACTGACAGTCTTTTTTTTTATTCTTCAGGATGATATAGGAACTATTCATCCCCTGTGCTATCTGATATTTCTTGAAGTTCGTCTCCTGAATATAGTTTTAATGTTTCAGAATTGCTGCCCTTGCAAAGCCTTGAAAAAGTAGCTGAATCCCATTCAACTCTACTAAATAGGAAGAGACCGAGCACAGAGCAGCAGAGATTTTCTCTGGGCAGCTGATGGACATAGGTTATGGCATATTTGTAGTCATTTAGATATGCCTTTAGGGGAGTTGTCATTAGATTATCTCATCTTCCTCTACGGACTGAGCTTGGCAGGTGGACTTCACCTCCCTTAATGAATGGACAACATAATAAGGTCTACACTGATGAAAGGGAGATTGAGGTTGGGCATCAGGAGGGAAGTTTCTAATTGATCAGATTCTGTGGAGAGATTTTGGAGTCGCTGCTACTGGAAGTCTTCAGGAAGAGGCTAGAGGGACACCCTAGGAATGACACAGGCACAGATGATCCTGCCGTGAGGCGACCATGAGGCGGTGCTCCCCAGGGCTTGATGCTGTGTTTGACACCACAGGTGTCACAGGGACTGGCTCCCCTCCCTGCAGCTTGTCCACAGCCAGAGAGGTGATGGCGAGGGGACATGGGATGTGTGGTCCCATTGTGGAGCCTCTCCGGGACTCAACAAGGGGCATGTGGAAAACTGCCGTGGTAATATGCGTAGTCTTCTACGCCCATCTTCTTCCATAGCATTTGTCTTTTAAGGGGGGGACTTGTTTTCTGATCTGATAACCAGCTGTCATGTGCATTTACTAAAAATGATGTATTTGGCATTGTAAACTGACATCGCAGTCTCTAAGCGCAAGAGGCATTGTCAGCCCTTGTCCCGGGGCTTGAGACAAAGCCCGCTGAAGGGAAAAAAAGAAAAGGCTGCAATCTCAAGTACTGATAAAACAATCAGCCCGCATGAATATCGAGGGTCAAAATCGACTTCACAGAATCAAAACCCATGCCAGATGAGACGCAGATGTGCTGCAGGATAAGAGACAAAGCTTTGTCCAAACAAGTTGTAATAGGATTTCTGATTAGGGTGAAAATGCAGGCACTTCCTGGAATAATTTGGGTTATTTATTTATTTTGAAAATTGCTGCAATAATAACAACCAGAAGAGATCTCCATTTAGTGCTGCAGGCAAAGAGAGGGGAGCGGGGCAATAAGACGAAGAGGTGTTAAAATGCTACTTTTTGTCAATAAAGTGTCTTCCGAAGCTACTCGGCCAGACCGACTGTCGGTGATTAAAAGGGGACCTGGGTCACTGCTATCTAGCCTTGTAATTTAGAGGCACAATGCATTACTGCAACTGCAACAAAGAGATAATGACTCTGAAAGTCGGGAAGTTGGATGATAGCAAATGACTCAAAACCATTTACTCTAAAAGCTTGACAGAGGAGGGGAAAATGTGAAGAATAATGCCAGAAATCAGATAAACAATTAGTTAATACAGCGGTACTACATGGCCATTTCCTGCCACCTTCATTCAAGATACTACTTAAAGTAAGTAAAAGTGGCACAATCTGTCTCACTGTATTTTAGAAAATCCTTCTGAAGCCACGTTCTAATGTGTTTGCTTTCCTGCAGTCAGACTGAAATAAATTTGAGTACTGGGAAGCTATGCAGTTCCGGCGAGAGGCTTACTGAACAGGCTCCTCCATCGCTTTGAAACAACCGTACATTACACTGCTACAAGTTGAGGTCCTGTGAGATAACTCCAGAAGTCGTCAGCTGTTGAACACAGCACAGCTGAAAGTGTTAAAACACAAACTCTCGCAGATAAAATCTCTCCTCGGTCCAGCTTGCATTGCCTTGTTGTTTTATTTCTCTTTGCAAAATCAAATGATCGCTAAAATAGATGTTACCTCAGAGAAGGAAGTAAAGACTAAGACAGTCTCAGCATCCAAAAGGTTAAGGTCATCCTTGCCATTATTAACATGATGTTTTCTTTTTCTTTCCATTTTTATCAAAATGTTCCTTAAAAATGTTGACATGTCTCATGACTCTAAAATGCTGTTGCTTTTCTCCACTTCTCTGCAATAGCCGGTAATTTGGCTAGAAATAGTACAAGATAATTAATATTTAATTAAATAAGTGCTGGTCCAAGCTCGGAAATATTTTTATCCAGCTAGATGTAGAAAAATGTTTATTAACGTCTCTTTTTAAAACTACATTTGTGCAGCTTGAAAATTTTGGTCTTTATTGTTTTTTAAATGAAAAGGGAGCATCAGCAACTCTACATCAGGCTAACAAATTATGCAGAGCGAATTGAGACTCACTTTAGGTACCGAACTGCTTAATAGCAGAAAACTAATTCAGGTCCAGACTGCATTTCATTTTCTTTGCAATGGATACAGCCTTAATCCATGAATAGTGCCTTTGATTTCAATACTAGCAGAGGTCGGGCACTGCTTAGAATAGACCCCTCAGTTGATGCACCGAGGCTGCCGTGTAAATAGCAAGCAAGGGAATAAATGGTAGCAAAGCACACCAAGATCCTGACAACACGCCAGAAAGATGGTATGGAAAGACACTATTAAGCCAGTTAAGCGTTGGAAGGTGGTGCCAAGAGGTGTTGTATGGCCTCCATCCTTGGAGGTTTTTAAGACTCAACTGGAACAAGCTCTGAGCAACCCGGTCTGATCTCAGAGCCGTCCCTGCTTTGGGCAGGAGGAGGCCCCTTCAAACCTGAACCATCCCGTGCTCTGTGAATCTGGGTAGAAGCTACAACAAAGAGGAAGGTTAGAGAACTGAGGGAAGTTCCTGAGAACCTCAGGAACTCAGGCTGAGGGGGGTTGGAAGAAAGCATCAGGGCTGCTGTGTCCTACCCATTTCTGGTCAGACCGGTTACAGCATCTCTTGGAAGCCAAACTGCTGCGAACAAACTGGATGCTGCACTGTTTCCCCAGAAACACACGGTCCACAGCCTCCTACCAGGCAGCAGTACTCCAGAAAAAGCATTTTGTGATCAGGAGAGTTGTGCTGATTTACATTAGCTGATGTTCTGTGAAGGGACTAGTGAAGGGAAGTAAGGGACAGCAGAGAAAATTCCGTAATTAAAGGAGTAAATTAAAATCACTGGGGCAAGTAAAGGAGATCCAAAATGTGTCGGAGAGGAAACCAAAGCAAAAGGAACATGGAAATCCATGATTCGATTAATAAAGGACCTTTAAAGGGACAGAGGAGCTGTAATGTTTCAGGAATGCAAAGTGGATCCAGGAGTGACAAAGCGAAGGAGTGGCTGAAGACAGCAAGAGGAAGAGCCACTGTGCGCCTCTCAGACTGCAGCCTCGGAGAAGACAGGCAATAATAGAGAAAAAGCAAGTAACAGCTGCCAACATCTGCCTTAATTCATAGCCTAACAGCAAGCAGGCCCTGCCAAGGGTCCCAAAACCAACAAGACACTGAGAACTTGTAGCTGTTCCGTGATTACAGCTCACTACTAGCTCTATTAAGTGCTGGGAAGGTGTAAATTGGAAGTGAAGGCGTTCCTCCTAAATTTTCTCAGTATGTTCAATACGTGTTTTTAAGAGACATTAAAAATTATGAAGGAGATTATTTCCAGTCTGTGTGGTACAAAAAACTCTGTCTTAAGAAAATTTGTTCTTGCACCCTTGAAAGTCTGCCAGGGTTAGTGTTTTCTCAGCAGCCTGTTTACCAGCCTGGAAAGCTTTGTAAATTATAATTAAAAGAGTTTCAAGGTTGACTACCACTTGACCTTACTGATTTCTGTGAATTCCTCACCAGAGAAAGAGTTGCTCAGAGTCTGTAAGGACAGCAGAATCCAACCCCAGCACAAAGAGCTAATCTCTAGCTGTTTGGTAATCCAACATCAGAAGGGGAAAAGCTGACAGTGAAAGAAATGTCTGAAGATTAGAGCCCCACTCAAAGCTTTTGGAACACATGCTAAAAATCAAGCATGAATGGGTTCTTTGACTTAAGCAGAATTGTTCATCTTCTTGAACTTAAAAACATATACATCATAGGAACTGGATCAGGTCAATATGTTTTCCCACTTTTTCTGCAGAGATCATTGGTATGACAAATTGTTTAAATCCTTCTCTGTCAATGGGATGATTAAAGAGATGGTGTAGTGAATCAAGTTCAAATGTATCTGGGCTGTAGAGTAATCTCAGCGTTATTTTTAAAGTATTCTGAGAGCTACTCCGTAAGAAAGCGTTTTCCTTGTGATCATTGGGATGCACAGCTGTTAGTGACCTGACTATTTTATAGAACGAAAGAACCAAGCTGTTATCTTCAAGATGCTCACAAGCTGAGATATCTGCCGGAGCAGCTTATGCTGAAATGTGTCAAAAATAAAAATAAACATCTTGAAACATCCAAAGGAAATAGCAAGATGAATCGCTTCAGTCAGTTGGGACCTACCACAGGAAGAAATATTCCGTAGTATTAAAGCATACCAAGGAATGTTTTATTGGTCCATTAATGCACATAAATGGGAGCATTGCAAAGCACAGGGATGATACAGAGGTGAATGAATTTCAGTGATGGGTGAAATGGTCCCTCTCTATGTAATCTCTGCAGTCTTCTGGGATATTTCTGTGTGAAAAGCAGGAGATAAATATCATTAACTTCTGTTGCCTTAGCTTTCGGGAGGTCGTGGTGATATCAACTTCTCTGAGCCATGTGAAGGCATCTTCACACCGGTTCTGATGCCTTGTTTCCAGTGTGTAGGGCAACTCTTTGCCTAAGAAATTTCTGTAATGGAATAAAAAAAGAAGTGCAGTGCTGAAGCACAAACATATGTATTAAAAAATGGAAACATCAGGTAAATCTAGCTTTGTTACTCTGCTTACGAGTTAAGAAGTCTTCAACAAGTGTTATTGAAACACACATGGAAAGGTATTTGATCGAAGCTGATCACAAGCATACCTTGTTTCTTTTTTTCTCCCAATCACAGATGGATCTCTCTAAGGGTCTGCAAGCACTAAGAAAAGCAGACATATTGTTGGTAGTCTAAAATTCATTATACTAGGGTCAATGCCTTCACTGGGAACTTTTAGAAATCACAAAAGGCAGAAACCAGAATGTAACACCATATAACATAATGAACACATTCTTCATTAATCCACCCCAAACACGTTAGCTTGAGTGATTAGCCAATATTCAGGGTCTTGCTGACTTGTTTCTGTTAGAAAGAGAAACTCATGATGTGGTCAAGTATTGTTTGCATGCAGTCCTGCTTTTCAGGGAACATGTACGAATTTTTGTTTCTCTCAACACAATACGAATAAATAAGAGGCAATTTCTTTTTCCGGCACTCCAAGCCGGCTCAGTTTTCTGGCTCCCTCTCGACATCATCGTACCGGTGCATCTTGAATTTCCTCCTTCTTTTCCTGGCTTTTCCTGCTGGCGGTTTCTTGCCTGTTTGTTTCTTCCCGACAGACAACACTCGGAAGCGTAGCTGCCGCATTGCAGCCCCAGCCCCAGAAACCCACGGATCCTGTGGCTCAGCTTCTGTTCATCCTGCTCTAAAGCTCCGGATAATGTTCCTGCCGTTTCACCTGGCTAAAATGCTTTTATGGTGGTTAGCACACCCATTAACCTCTCGGATATTCAAGGTCTTTCTTTGCCCGTCGGCAGCTATGCCTGCTGGTGGCCATCAGCCTTCCTTAGCCTGACAGGTTCATACAGAAGCTGCAATTTTCAGAAGGCTGGTGACCAGGAGTTTCTGACAGTGAGCTAAACACACAGCTACCCTGTGGCAGGAATCCTACATTCATTTCAGGAGCACTGAAAACGTTCCAGAAATATTTATTCAGCGTTGTGTTGCGGCTTCAAGAGCGGCAAGTGATAGCCTAAAGTGAAGAGGAAGACTTGGTTTTCACCTGTTCTGTTTCTTGGAAGATGTGCAAGCTTCTCAAAGAGAGAAATTTGCATTCTCCACCACCATCCAGACAGGCACCACCACCACCAGGCAGACTTAGCAGCAGCAGCAGCTTTTGTAGAAAAGGCTTTGGGGGTGAGGGTTGCTTTACATCAAAAGTCCTCGCCCTCCTCGGCCTTTTATTTTTTCTTCTGCCATACTAAATTCAGTAGGGACAATCTAAAGGTTTCTGACGAAGGAGAGACCTCTTCCTGCATCACAGCTGGAAAAAGACAGAATGGCTGGTCCGGCTCCCTGTGTGCCTGTCGCTGGAGCTGGGCCAGAAGCAAAGGAAAAAACGAAAGGGGGAAAGTGACCTGAAACGAATGGGTGTAACGAGGAGGGGCTTGCTCACGCACCTCTCATAGGACTGATGCTGCTGGCTTCCACATTTGAGAGTTACCGCTAAAAACTGGGGATGACGGTTAGTAATCACACTTTCCCCCCTCATTTTTGAGATGTGCAAAAAATAATGCACAGAGAAATTAGAAAGAATACAAAAATCATGGAGACATAAAACACAGCTGGAGGAGAAAGGGGGGATACATTTTTTGTTGCTGCACCTGTCTGCTCGGTCACCTTCCTTTCTGTTTTTATTTTCAACTGCTGAAGCTGGAAGGCTGAAGTAAAATTTTTGATGTTCAGAAGCACAGGACTGAATTCCAGGCAGCAAAGTGATATCTCTTTTGGGGGGAAAAAAAATATAATGCAATAAATCAACATAAAAGTAACATGCATTTATCTGGTACGTTTCCCCAGGGCATTTCTGAGAAGAAGCATTCAGAAACTGCAGACAACACAGCAGTGGTTGGGAGAAACCAAGAAAGCTGATCTGAAAACCTGACGAAAATGTCTATCTCAGATCCTTTATCTGTGAAGTATCCCCAGACTCTCGCTGTAGAGTAGCCAAAGCATCAAGTCATTTGTTAACTCTACAATGAGGAGGGCAGAACTCAGAGATCTGCTTCAGATCTGGAACTTCAGTACGTGTTAGAGTGAGGTTGTGCCTTTGCCCTGGCAGATACAACTCCAGCTGCCGAATATAAATCACTGCCTCCCTGAACAGCCACGTGTTTTCACCAATAATCCACCTAGACCCAGAGCAGAAAGCCAGACTGTTTTATACCTCTCAGCAAACCTTGCCCAGAAGTGTGGACTCGAAGCCATTTTCTGCGAGGAGGGTGGTCAAACCATTCCCGTCATGGCACAGCACTGATGTCCTGCTCGGCCACCCCAATTCCAGATGGCTAAGCCAGCATGGAGAAAATCTCACTGGCCAGAATATTCCCATTGATTTTTGGGTAATACGAATAGTGACAAGAGACGAAGATGTCACTAATAGGTAGTACTGATGATCTTCTCCAAAGATCAGTAGCCTCATTTTACCAGTTTTCCAGATAGGAAAACTAAGGCGGATGGAAGTGACCTGTTCGAGGCCATCTGACAGGAAGCATTTGCTGAACGGTGCTGCTGAGGAGCTGGCAGCGTGTAGCAGCCCGACTTACCCTGATCTCCTCAGGCCAGAAGTGTTAGGTGTGGAGCCTGCTCACACAAAGGACTAAACCACCAGTCCCAATATGGAATATTGTGGGGAAAACTTTCTTGCCCAGGGGAGGCAAATCACAGAATCATTAAATTGTTGGAGTTGGAAGGGACTTTCCAGAGACCATCCAGTCCAACTCCCCTGCCAGAGCAGGGTTGCCCAGAGCACATCACTCAGGACGGCATCCAGGTGGGGCTTGAAGATCTCCAGAGAAGGGGACTCCAC
>JAOXNO010000013.1:56562865-56576659 GCA_028565335.1 Limnodromus scolopaceus | reverse complement strand
GGCCACAAGGGCACATTGCTGGCTCATGGATAGTTTACTATCCACCAGGACCCCCAGATCCTTCTCCTCAGAAGTGCAATGAACTGGGCAGATCCGTTCAGCTCTGTCAGCAAAACAGAAAGGTCATCAGGGGATCCACATAAACTGAGGAGCAACAGAGGACGTTGGTTTCTGGAGAATAACCGTCCTTAAACGTCAGCCTACTTATTCTCCGATCATTTGTCTGTGGAGGCTGAGTAAGAGAGAGCTTAGCTTTATCCTTTGCAGATAGAAGCAGAGTGTTCAGAAAATAGTAATCCTTATTAGTAAGGCATGGAGAAGTGTAATACCCCATCCCATCCAGAATAAATTGTTAAATTTAGAAACGTGCAAATTTAGAAACAGCCAAAGCTGCTGCTGCCACTGATGCAAGACATCACCTGATTTCATTCAGGGGAAGAGAGAGAGGGAGAAAGAGAATATAAAGGCTGCAAAACATAATCTGTAGTCAGATAGTTCAAAGACAGTTATTTTCTTGCCGGAAAGGCAAATGATAATTTAATTTGACATCCAAGCCAGAGTAAGCTTTGTAATAAGATAAACTGGAGTTTGATTACTTGCTGCACACCATAATTTGGTTTGGAATTTTAGAAGGAAGATGCCTTCTTTTACTATTTTGTTAGTGTCTTGCAGTTTCACCACAACTGCTGATGCCAGATTAATTTGCTAAATAATTATTACCTTCCTTTTTTTTCAAATAAATGTGTTATATGCAGATTTGGGTGATGCAGAAATATAAACCATACAAAACTACCCTGCGAAGCAATGACTCAAAGTAACCACTCTGAATCCAAAAAATGAAGAAAGATTTTGAGAGTCAGCATAAAACACAGAGTGCAGGAAAGCGTGCTGAGGAACACAAGACATTTGGTATAAACACATTTTCCAGCATTCACAGGGAGCCAGGATACCCAGCTTATCAGAAAGATCAAATGTGTTCTGAGATTTGTGCAAAAAAACAAAACAAGAAACAAGTGACATTTTATGTAATGCCAGGGTTTTTTTACTAGGAGGTTGGAGCTCTTTGGAGCAGATTCCCTTCATGTCCTTCAGATAACGCTTTGACTGGTGTATGAGAACAGCGAATGCATCGTGTTTGCCAAAGAACAGTAGGTTTTGGGTTTCTGAAGGTTTATTGGCTTGCTGGCATTGCACAAGTACAAAGAAGGGAGATCTAAAAATTTGCCACCTCGATTTTCTGCTGGTTTGTGTCATAGCATTGTTGCACTTGAGTTTCAGGGACTTTGAAATCTTTAAAGACTGCGGAGCCTGCCACATAGAAAAGGCATGAGCTTTCCTCCACCTCGGAGGTGACAGCTGCCAGGGAAAGGCTAATAGCTTTTTGCAAACAAAGGAAAGCCTCTGATGTTTTTTCATCTGAGAAACTAGAATTGAAGCTGCCCATAACAAAGTAAGCATAAGATTGTTGGTTGGTTGTTGGGTTTTTTTTTTTCTTTTCCTTGGGTTTTGTGGAAGAAAAGCCCCCAGCTTGCTGGGCTTTGACTTTTCATCCATTACTCCTCTTGCTGAGGAGGAGGATTTCTCCCCCACCCCAGTGCCTGCCCTTCCCTATTCCAACTATGACTGTGTCAAGCAGGAGTGACTTCTTAAACCACATCAAGCATTGGCTCAGGGAGTTGAGAGTTTGTAGCTGTTCTCTTCTTTTCTTTTAAATAAACCAGCATTTTATTTTTTTTTTTATGGAAATTAAGATCTAAGTCCATTAAAATCTGTTCATGGGAATGCTGGAAGTGGTTTCCAGCGGAGTGCTGTCACTGTTTGCCTTTGCTGGTACAAGGCAGGAAAAAACTGGCCGTTCACTTGCTTTCTTCTCCCTCGCGTGTTTTCAGAGCCAAGTCATGAAAGAAAATTTTTATTGTTTCCACATTGTGCTACGTCCGTTTCTCTTCTTTGGCAGACCATTTTAACAGTAAAATTCCACTGAGCCTAGTCCGTGTTTCTCCGAGTCGGACTTCGGGTGAGATCTCACCCAGTCTCACCTGAAGCTCAGCCCACTTTGTCCTGCAGTTTTCTGAGGAAGAAAGCTTCCCTTTAGTGTGCCAGCATGAATAATGGAAGAACGATATATCTAGTGATATGAACCAAAAATTGAAGTAGAAAGACTTCTGTTCTGTAGTTGCAATAATACTGATGCCATACTGCTGTTACTGCACATCTCTATATTTTAAGATAGCAAGACCTTTCTCAAGGGTGTGTTGTAAAACCACCCAAAGATATTGCAGGAATAGTTGTCTACTGCTGATTCTTAATTGCTAAGGGTAAACGCTTCTCTTCAGGAAAGGACTTTAAACCAAAACATTTTTATTTCCTCCAGGCGTCTCGCTACACCTAAGAGCCATTCACAGTCTGGGAACGTTCTTTTTTCGGAAACAAAATTTAACACCATCTTTGGGCTACATACCTGAAGAAATTTCCACCTGTGCTTCCCTTCCTTAATTTAACTTGCTCTCTCCAGCTGAGACTGCTACTCCTGTTCAGTCAGCCAGCAACTGGAACTGGTTCTAGTAAGGACAGAGTTTCTCTTGGTTTTTTTTGTTTTATTTCATTTTGGTTCTGTCAGACTTGGGAGCAGCATATGGGTAAAAAACTGCTTTCTGTAACTTGTGTAAGAGTCGGGGGATGTAATTTGGCCAGTAACCAGACATCTTCATCTCTTGTATTAAAAGGCAAAAGTGTCTTTTAGATAAAGGGGGTGGGGGTGGGTGGGAGGGGGCAACCATTTAATTCTTACTCCATGAATGCTTATTCTTCTTTGAGATGCAAAATACATATCTAGAAAACCAGATCCAAGTCCCAGGTTTTGCAGACTGTCTGGCCATTGTGTGGGAGCCTCAGTACCTATAAAGGGTGTGTTTCCTCTGCAAATTGATGTTTACAGATTCAAAATGATGCTTAAACTGACCCCATGAACAACTTGCAGAGGCTTCCATTTTTGTAAATTCCTCTTTGAGTTATGACTGTATGCTTTCCCCTGATTATTTTAATCCTTTATCGTGGAAAGCAGTAGTAGCACTGCAGTTGAGTATGTAAAATAATAAAATAACAAGAAAGGCTAAGACAATCTGTCCAGTCTGGAAATAAAAGTTATTCTAAACAGCAGTGATCATTTCAATTTTCCTTTTTTTGGTAACCTTCAATGTATTTACTGTAAGTCTTACAGGAACAGCTGCAGATTTCAGGTGTGCAAGTACTATTTACAGAAAGTCATGCAGGGTTTCCTAATTTTTTTTTTTCTCCACAAAAAGCCTACAATAGGAACCATGCTGTGTCCTTGCTCTTCATGGTAAACAAGTGTTTTGCTTTTCAGTCTAGAGATAAGCTGAGGAATGTCTCATATCCCACAACGCATCAAATCCATTAAATTCTTTTATCATTTTGTTCATCCTTTTTACGTTGCTTTTGCTTTCTCGCCTACCTTTCAATGTTTTGTCCTTACCTGGTTTCATAAGCTCACTTTACATCATAATCACCAATACTCACCTCAGCAACATTTTGTGGTTTTGCTACCCAGAGTTATTTTTTATTCCTTTGCTGCTCTTAGAAGTTCACTTCTTATTTAGTCGTGCAGTTCATCCACTATCTTTCCACTGCTTTCAGAAGTTTTCATTCCCTTATCAACTTCTACTGCTACCCTATTTCCTCTTTCCTCACTCCATCACTAGATTTCTTGGTTTGTTTTTTTTTTTGTGGTTTGTTTTTTGGTTTTTTGGTTGGGTTTTTTTTTAAGTTCTCTTACTACTTGTTACGGGTCCTTGTCCATGCACTCTGACCTTTTCCCATCCTTGCACTAAACTCTGTTTTCTGCAGCTCTGATTTCCTTAAATTTCACATCTGCTGTCTGAGTACGTCGTCTGCCTTTTACTGAACCTTCATCTCTGAGTTTCTTTTGGCCACATTTTCTGCATTTGGTGCATCGAATTAACACTTTGAATTAATGGAAGTTGTGTAAGGGGTTTGAGTTGGGGCTTTTTTGTTGTTGTTGTTGCTGATGGGGTTTGGTGGGTGCTTCGGGGTTGTTTTTTTTTCTTTCCTTCACCAGGCTTTCACCAGGCAGGGGGAGTCGGGACAGGAAACGAGAGAATTATCTTGAGGGGAGACAGAGAGAGACTCCTTGAACCCTGGAGCTTTGCCTGAGCAGCAGATGTAGGTTTATCTGAGGCGCTGAACTACCTGCTGTTTGTTTTTCCTACTCCGCTCAACGAACCTGCACTTTGTGCTTATTTTCTGTAAATAAACAAGATTACACCAAATAATATACCTGACTTCTATAAGCTGTATTTCATCTTAACAGGAACAACTTTGCCAGGCCATATTGGCTAACTACTTCAGCAAAGTGGGTAATAGTATGAATTTGTAGTGCAAATTTAAAGGAAGTGTCAAAACTGGTTTGAAAGATAGAGTGCAGTAGATGATGCCTGCAAATCAGTGCTCTACAATCACATGGCTATAAAAACTAACCTGTCTCCAGTTGGCTATTTAATAGTTCTCAACAATATAGTATTTATTTTTTTAAAAAGATATTGTCTAGAGCCCCTTTTGAGATCTGGCTTCTTATCCTAAAAAAGTTATAAATGGGGAGAAGAATGCTGTTCATGTATGTCATACAAAGGGCAATTTTTAAACCAACACATGAAAAAATTATTCACAGGGCTTTGAAGTAGTGTGGCTAAAAGTGTAGTGTTGCCTAAACGTACTGTCACATTTGTCTTGTATCCTTCACGTGTTTAACGAATTCATACATCGTCATGCAGAATTTTACTAGGAAAACAGTTAAGTGCAAACTCATTAGTATTGTGCAAGTGGATATGCATTTTGACAAGCAAATGTTCTTGTATTTGCAGATTTTTACATGTTCTTGTATTTGCAGGAGGCAAATTACTCTACCTTGTCCTTAAGCAGTAAGCATTGTACAATCTGAATAACAGTGACCAACCTGACTTTAGAAGGCGCTAATGTCTTCTCCTGTTGCCACCGGTCGGGTGATGCGTGTGGTTACTGTTCTGTCACAACAAGTAATGGCTGAAAATTAGAATATTTATTTAGAAGTTCAGGCATTAACAACAACAACAACAAAAAATCCAGTTTAATGGCAGTGTTGCATTTCAAGGAATCAAAAGAGTTTTGTTCTCTTAAGAAATGCAGTATTTTTGGAAAGACATTGTGAACAGGCAGATACCTAAGACCGAATGGCTCAACTCTATCAAAATTTTAGTTTCATTTTTCTCAAACATAATTTCATCACAAAATGATGCATTCTCCTACAATGATAATGATCTCCAAAGCAACTGTATTTTCCAGTAGAACAAAAATGTTGTGGCAGTCTGACAATTTAAAGTCTCCTGTAAACAATCCATTCAGTTGCAGACACTCCCATAGAGACCTCTCCCTTCCACTCCATTTCTGTCCAGTCCCTTTGAATTGTGACTAATCGCCAATTATGTCAAGTAATTATTTACCTGTTCCCATTAGCAACAAGTGGTCGTCCTTGCAATTGCTCTACGCAAATGAGTTGTCCAGCTCCAATCTCGCTATATTTTAATATCTCTAGCTATGAATGTAGATAGGCAAAATTGCCAGCTTTGGATTTATTACAGGGACAAGTGCGGACCAATGAAAGGGAAACACTGACTCCAAAGGCAACAGGACCTTTCAGATCATTAGTACTAATTGGCAGCTTTGTCCGAGTGAGGATGCAAAAGAGGGAACAAATGTTTTGGGAACTGGTCTTTTATTATAAGCAGAAATAACAAAACTCTTAGGATAAGTAGATAATCTTTTCCCCTACTGACTATTCTTTGTTGGGTTTAAAAAAAACCAAAACAAACAATGCCCCAAAAAGTTATACACAACCTTACACCTCGTCTTATTTTAAGCATGGAAATAACTCCTCTTCTTTAAAACCACAGATTTTCTATGCTTCTGCAATACTATGCTAGACATTCTTGCTGGAAGCAATTAGCAACAACTGAAGAAGTTGCTTGATTCTGACAAGAGATAAATGAGTTGCCATCTACACATCTCATTAAAAATCTAATCTGAAAAGCCACTGTTGAAAGCATTTTGCTACCTTTTCTTGATTTGCTGTAGCCTTATTCTCTGGTAAGGAAACCTCCCGTGACAGGGCACTAAGAATTCATCCTTGAAGTTTGCTCTCTCTTTTGCAGGAGATGTTACGAGCTCATCGTTTCCCCAATGAGCTGCTTGCTCTGTGGCATTTGGCTGGAGCATCTCAGCTTTCTGCCCCATGGCCTGGGAAGGCCAGTGGCTTTTTAGGATCTCGGTTTGAAGATGGCACGTAAAGCAAGACTGTCATAGCTGTGTTGGTTAGTTGCTGATATTTGGACTAATAAAATCCATTTCGTAACAGTGAGCAACACCCACAAGGGGCTGACAAATGCTGCTTCCCAATGCCTCACAGATGGCTTGTGTCCCTGACAGAATACGTAAAGACCAAATATCTTCAGATATGGGAAATTTTGCTCTTAACGCTTATTTATTTTCAAGTTTTTTCCCTTTTCAGAGTCGCTTTCTACTGGGGCCAGCTCACATACTTTCATAGCTTGTGGGAAGAGTAAAGTCATGCTAATTTTAGCCTACTATTGAGAGTTACAAATTTAATGTCACAAATTTGGAACTTTCCATATAGCTATATTAGGGACATAACTGGTTAAAACCTGTTCATTTCTACATAGCAAACAATTATGGGTTAATAATAGATTAACCTGATGCTGAACAACTTCCTTGAAAACAGAATATCCTAAGACATGCTACTGTGCCTGTAAGTGTCAGGTGAAGGGTATTTTTAGATTTGTGAAAATTTTTGCCCTATAGAAGCGGATTTAATCAGCCAGGACTGATTAAACAGCTGTTTACTGGGAGAATAAAACATAGAACTGAAATATTGTTGAAGTCAAGAAGGATGGGAATGCTCTTTTTGCTCTTTGTATCATGGGATGAGTTGCAAGGAACCCTCAAAAACAGTCTGTACTCACAAACGCAAAACACTTCAACAAAGTCACTTTATTGTTGAAAGTGCTTTTTGTTGTTGTTTTTTTTTTTTTGCTTACTTCCTCCAGAATTTCTACTTGCCTGAAAACTCAGAGGGGAGTGTTTATGTGGAGGAGGAATGAAAGGTGGTTTAGAGGTGCCCACATCTCTTGTGGACCAAGAGGACCAGCCAGCTTGAGGTGTTGCTCCGTGGTACCGGCTGCTGTCCTCAGCAGCGCCACTGGAACAACCCCTTCGTCCTCACACAGTTTAGGGTGCCAGTCTCCTCTCACCTGCTGGGGATTTTATTTTCTAGATTTACCTTCCTATTCCTGATGATCCTCTGCAGGCTTCTCAGATGCTGATGGCGGCGCATGCCCCACCGCAAGGAAGAGACACTACGGATCCTTGCCTTCTTGGTTCGTAGGCTCCCCAGGGATGATGACAATGTGGAGACACGGAGCGAGGGACGTCTCTGATGACAAACGTCTGGGTGAGGAGAGACAGTAAATTTTGTGGTTTCTGCACAGCTAAGGTAGCTGTGCTTCTATTTTGTTACAAAATTTATGTTAGCTGTAGCTTGGGCTCAGTCTAAAATTTGCTTTTCTAAGCACGAGGTGGGTCTTAGTATTTTTTTAAGTATTACTTGACTAGTGTGTATTGCATTAAAACAAATACCAATTTAAAAAAAAAAGTCAAACACACAGTTTTCAGGGCTTCCTGACTAGTTGTTCTGAGTCACTGAGAAAATTACAAATTATTTTCCTTGAGATTCTACCATATTCCATGACCTATTTCTTGGATTAAATATATGACCTAAAATGGTGAGAAAATGATACATCTCTCAGGAAATCTCAAGATTTGCTGTACACCTATCCAGAATCAGAACAATTTTTCTTCCTTACCGATGACAACTCTCATCAATCTTTTGCAGATAGACAAATGAAAATCTAAGTTGTGATTCATGCATAATATCATAGCCACAGGTTACTGGCAAAAAAAGGCTTAAGTTCAGCTAACTGAAACTTTGGGCCTCCTTCACTAATAGAAGCTTTCTCTCTGCTGCATCTGGAGATGCTGGCAAGCCCAAAAGCTAAGGTCTAGCGTTTGGGTTTGTTTATCTTAACTGCTTTTGAAAGGAGAGTGCCAAAGACTATCTGTAGGCTGTTGTGGTGACAAATACTGTCAAAAACCCCAAGATATTTATACAGAAACAGTACCACCGGGTCAACCAGTTTCACACTGTATTAGGAGTCCCCTTCTTTCTGCTCAGAAGTCGCAGGCAGGCTTGAGTGTCTCTATGTGCCCTCTCACACTTTTTAATATTAAATACAATCTTTGATGTGCTTTGACGCACCAAGGGCTACTGTGCCCTCATCAAGGTTTACATTCCCTAGCAGACATTCTGAATTGGGAGGATCTTCAACACCACTGAAAATTCACCATTTCTTTTGCAAAAGGTGTTAGGGTTTCACTCTTCCATCTTCCTCTGTCTCTCTCAGTGTTTTTTGCCCCCTTTCCCTTTTCCACCTGCCCTCCAGCTGTGTCTGCTGTGTCCTGGGGCCCGTTTGCATTTTGTGGCAATTATTGCAGAGTCCCCGTGATCCCCGCTCCCTGGTTCTGCAGAGTATTCTCTGCCTTGTTATTTATTTGCCCAGTCATCTGAAATCCTAGTGAGTAAAAGATGTGGAATAATGCTTCGTTCGGAAAGAAACTGTTCGTGTTCCTGCTTTGCACACTGTTGCCAAAATATCATCTATTTTAATAACAACAGAAGTAATTCCAGTAGATATTTCTGTAGCTAAAATGCCTGCGGTAATAGACCTAATATACTATTTATTGCCCTTTAACTTAGTACTCGTACTTGAATGACAATAGTCCCACTGCGAAGCAATTGGTATAAGTTGGCCTACTGTGCTATTATGTTTTAATGTCCCTTACCACACACTTTTATACTCCAGCAAACATTTTCATTGTGATACAAAATGTAGGTGATATTAGATTTCTCTCTGCTTTATAGTTTAAAAAACCAAATAAAAAAACCCGCAACTAGATTTGGTGTTTAAAAAAAAAATAATCTATAGTGCATATGTGTTTTTTAATATATATTTATATTTTTGTATTTATAGATGTGTAGAATGAGCTTGATTCTATTCTCTCTACTGAAGTCAATGAAGCCAGTTTGGTTAAGTGACGGAATCAAGCTATGTATGACACAGTGGGGGTATGTGTATTTGCTCTCCGTGAACTGCAAAATATCCTAGTGGGGCTAATATACAATACAACAAACTATGAAATAATTTGGAACAATGATTTCCTGGGTGAAGGAGAAAAGCAATTATGTGATTAAAATAGCTGGAATCAAGCTTGTTGCACAGAGAAGCAGCTTATATTTTCCAAAAATGTGGTTAATCAGAGAATAATTTATGTGCTACATATCTGTGGGCTAACAGACAAATCTCCTTCCATAGATTGTTTCCAGACCTAATTTTCCATAATCCTTGGTTTTAGGGAAAGTATATGAAAACCAACAAAATTTAGCATTGCAAAAAACGTCTCTGCCCTGACGTGATGTAAACTCAGACTAGATGCTCCTGTTGGAAAGTGTCTCTGATGGTAGAGAAGAAGAGTGACTGCCCCTCTGGGACCAGTAAGACCCTTACAGCCTTTGGGGCCTGTGAAGCCTTTCTCAGCACTTTGTACAATGATGTTCAAGTGCGTATTTACCTCTCCTATTTTATCATCTTTTCTTTCCTTTCCTTTCTGCATCTAGGAGACGGTGCCTTGAAAACTAGTCTCTTGGGGACGCTCCTAGGCTGCCTGGACAGGTGTTTCTATCCAATGACTTAGCTACTTTTAGACACAAAACATGCTTTTGTTCTCTTTTCCACTTTGCTTGTTGGCAGTGCAATGAAGAAGAGAATCTATTCTTTTATTTTCTCTTTGAAGTGTATACATATAGGAGTACTTTGGCGAAGGTCGTTGTCATCTGAGGAGGGGGAGGGGGGAACGATAGGGCCACCTCATCTTAGTATGTCCAGAAAGAATATATTTAATTGGTTGATGGACTTTTGGATGTGTAGCAACCCAGCCCAGCAGTAAGATCTGATGAACGGCCACTACGCACATGCAGGTTGGGTGTGAGAGGTCGGTGAAGAGAGTCCAACGTGCCATGGTCGTTTCCGGCCCGTTGTGCTGTGATCTCAGACTACACACATGCAGCAACTGAAAACCATCCAGGATAAGCCAGATGACTGCGCCTGCCTGTGTTCCCCCTGGGGGGTTTACCCAGCTAGGGAACTTCACAGTTAAACTCCTGTCAAAAAAAGGCAATTAAGTTTTATCAAAGGTCACCAGGGAGAGCAGGAGAAGGATCTGTGTAGGAAACAGTCAAGAGCAAGGCACAGTCAAGAGCAGTATTTAAGTGTTGGTAGATGCTAAGCACAAAAACATTGCACATGCACTGTCTTTTAGGTTTGGATTTATGAACAAGCATGAGAGATTTTGAACCACAACCACTGTGGGGGAAAGCTGTTAGATATGTTTCTAAGGAGAAAATAACCTATTCCCTCTGAGACCCAGTTAAGAAAAAAGGTAACACTGTTTGTTTTGCTGGATATTTGTCAGAGCTGAGTAAAACCATGTTTGAATTTTGTGAAAAAGAAAATATTTCGTAATGAATTCGCACCATCCTTCAGAAGAACTGTTTTAAAATTATACACGAATTTCACCTTTCAAGCTAGGACAAGTGTCTTCAGGCTTTTTATTCCTCTCTTTGTCCCAGACAGCTGTATTGCTGATATGATCTTCTACAAACAATAAACAGGGCCCCTAAAAGCCAGCTTGCTACAAAAAGAGATGAGAACAGCAAACCAAAGGCTATTGCAGCGCTGCAGATGGAAAGGCTATGCCTCAAATGGTGTAAGATATTCATGCACAAAAGGTCTACAAAGGTCTATTTTTATTTTAAGAATTACGACATCAAGTTGTATAATTATATTAAGTGATTTTTTAAATAAAAAGCTAAGTTGTTTTCTTTACATGTTGTTAAAGCATTAAAGTGTAAGCCTTATATGGGAAACAACAGAATGGAAAAATAAGCATTTAGTAGGTTTTTTTAATTGTTGGTAAAATTTTTAAATTTGCTTAAGCATAAAATCAGTTGCATCTTCATTATTTTATTTCTTCACATACGCTATGGTGCTAATGTGTAATTAAACTACAGTGTGGTTATTGGTTTTTTGCATTCTGGAGTAGTGAAAAGAAGGGTTAGAAACAGATTCGTGTTTGGCAGATGCTGTGTCGCTTGCAGATGAAAGTGTCAAACCTACACATCAGGGTCAAATTTTATGCAAAATGATATAATTTGGACTTCTGCTGGGATTGAAAATAAAACAGAATAGAAAATGAGCCCTTTGGCACGGGGAAAAAAAAAAAAGAAAAAGAAAAGAAGTTGATAGAAATAATGAGAAAACTATTAATATATTTTACTTTGGTTATTACTGTTACTAAATAGAAAAAAAATTGCATGCAACAGAGTAAAAAAAACCTGTTTGTTTCCTTGTGATTTGAGCATGTCTAGCAGTTTATTTAAAACCAAATGTGGTAACGTAGAGTGGAAGGTGCACCTGCTCTGAGCTCCTTGTTCAGACTGGTGCTTGGAAGACTTACAAGAAAGCGAGGTTTGTCACCTTTTCTGTAAGTGTCATCATGCTCTCCTACGTTTATTGCCATTGCCCTAAGAAGCAACAGCCTCACGTGCCCCGCTGTCTACAAGCAAGAGCTGGAAAAGCTGTCAGGTAAGTAGAATACAAACTGTGAAATACGCAATCAGCGCCTGATGAGGAAAGTGGGACAATAAGGAAGTTTCCAATAACTATTAAAATCCAAAGCCTAGACTCTCAGGCCATTGCTCACTGTAAATAACACCTTGCACCAGTGATAGCTCCTCTGAATTGAAAAAATTGTGCCTTACTTTCAGTCACATTACAATATACAGAATCTTCATATAAACAAAAGTAAAACAAAATTTGGCTCCTGACCTTTTTTTTTTTTACTACTAAAAGTTTCCAAATTATCCAAAAAATTTTAACTGTTTTAGGTGGAATTAACAGGTTGAGTAAATTAAAGCCATCCCTGGAGGGATCCCCAGGGGGGCAAGTAGGAACAAAGTTGACACTTAAATCCATTTGTAAGACAAAGATAGTGTAGTTATTGTTTTAATGGGGATTTTATAGAACAAATGCAAGTAACTTAAAGCCGAATATACTTCTGTCAGAACAAGGGATGGATCTGAATCACTACATGCAAGTGCTTTGGAACCTCCATCCCAAAGTCCCAAAACCTGTGGAGCAACCAGTACCCATCTGGGGAAAACACCAGTAATGTAAAGGGCCAAATGCAGATGAATACAACTAATAGACCACTTTCCTCAGAGCTATTTCCAGATCCTGTATGTGAAGCAGATTAATAGACAGGCCTAGATCAGTTCAGGAAGCAATTTCAATGGAGCTAGATTCACCTTGAACAGAAAGACAATGACCCAGCACAATTGACAGGCTGTGAACCAGATTCTGACCAGCATGGGAACTTAAGAGAGTAGGAGGTGCGAGGCACAGAGAGGCCTCAAGCGGAGAAGGAACAAGAAATGTGACGACTATGACATTTTATTTTCCTGCTAAAATCCTTTAGGAAACCTGTCCATTTAATTCTTGCAAAGAAGGACTCCTGCTGCGTACAGCAGCTCGTCAGGCACTCGGAATTTTACGTGAATGAAATAGCACTGATCAGATTGTCAGGTGTATATTTTCTAGCCATTCAAGTTGTGTCTGCAGGCTGGCTGAAGGAAAAGGTTTTAACTACAAATAGTTCAAAAACATGGGAGAAAGCTTCCAGAAACAGTCTTCCAGAAAAGTCATGCTTGGTTTTGGTGCTCTTTGTGTCAGCCCCATCAACATAACTTCTCTTTTTTTTTTTTTTCCTTCTCTGAGATTTTCTTCTTTTAATTGCTCTTTCTAACGCTGCTCATAAGAGGAAACTACTTGCTTTTATCTTAATTTAGCTAGTATTTAATTGACATGTGAAAACACAAATATTTAAATATATGAGCTCTTCGCAGGTCCCCATTTAAAGTATTTAAAGTTTGGTGAAATGTACTTAATGATTTCTAGAGAAAATGACCTTGATTATCCATTACAATGAATAATAGTTCTTTCTCCAGGGGTATCTTTTCTATTTGATGTAGCATTTTAGTTATGTGGTTTAAAGGTAAGATGCTAAAAGGGCAGTCCAGTTTACAGAATGAACTATGTCTGTTAAAATCCTGTTTAGAATTTTATGACACTGCAGTTTATTAACATTGAAAGAAATTTAACACCTGTGGTATGGTCCCTATTGTTGCCTTCTATTATTATCCTGGCCCTCTAATAGGACACTTTAAACTGAATGAATCACAGAATCATCATGGTTGGAAGGGACCTCTGAGATCATCGAGTCCAATCACAAAAAAAAAACCCAAAAAAATTTAACCCAACACCCCACCACATCACAGCCACCCATAATAAACCAATAATCTTGGGCACTAGAGCATGCCCTCAAGTGCCACGTCTACACGTTTCTTAAACACCTCCAGGGTTGGTGACTCCACCACCTCCCTGGGCAGGCTGGTCCGGTGCCTGACCACCCTCTCAGGAAAGTCATTCTTCCTCCTATCTAATCTAAACCTCCCCTGCCCCAACTTCAGACCAT
>JAOXNO010000013.1:56544088-56562765 GCA_028565335.1 Limnodromus scolopaceus | reverse complement strand
CCCAGGTCCTTTTCTGCTGGGCAGCTTTCCAGCCACTCTTCCCCAAACTTGTCACATAGAAGGATTAAACCAGAATTGCTGCTAAGAGTGGCTTAATTAGACTGCTGGTGGTAGATGCTGTCCCTTCCTCACATTAGGTTTATTCATCTCTAAGTTGGTTTATATGTTATTTAGTTAGGGATACCTCATATTTTATAGACTTCTGAACTTTGCATTCTCTTTGACTGCCAAGTGATAAATTGCACTATCCAAACCGAAAAGTAGAAGAAATGCAGGTCCCACTGCAACTGTGGCTGTCCAGGAAGGCAATGGATGACTTGAGTAGGATGAGAGGAGCAGACTAATTACTGGAGTTTGCTAAGGAGAGGTAAAGCATATGCCATCCTATGAAAGAATGAAACTTATGAAAGATATCCATTTGACAGAGGAAGCCAGACGAAGAGGGAAAGATTTTCATGCATCCTAACACATTTGAAACTGATGTCAAACATGCAAGACAAGACAGCTTGTAGAATATCTAATTTGAGATCAAATCATAAGAGATATCAGGGCCCCCAACCTGAGAAAATGATTTTCAGAAGGACCTTTTTTGTACAGTAAAAAAAATTTTCAAAAATGCAGAATGGCAAGCTAAGGAAGGCAACCAAGCCAGGGCCATGTGTTTTGAGGGTAGGAAACAAGAAATGTTAATCGTAAACAAATAAGTCTTTAAAAAAAATTAAATCTTAAAAATAAATAAAACTTAAAACTCCTATGAGAAATAAAACAAGATCAAAGACTCAAAGGAGAAGTCTAAAGAAAACCTGATCTGTTATTTAGAAGAAGCAGGATGAAAAATTGTGGAGAATATGATGGGGGAAAGAAAAAAAATGGAAAAAAATCAGATTTAAACAATGTCTGGTGTTTAGAAAGACTATGTTTGGAAGAAGCAAACCCATCTTTTATAAAAGCCAGCAGAGAAAGACTGGATGCATCTAAAACTAAGTTAATAATGCAATCTAGGACGATAAGGGCTTTTTGCTAAATTAAGCCAAAGAATTATATGTAGGAGCTGGAACATCAGCTTAAATACTAGTGAGATCTTTATAATTTGTAAAGTGAACCCCGGTGCAGCAGCTTGTGTGCTAGTAGCAGCAAAGGCTTTGGAGAATAGTTAGTTGTGCTAAAATAAGGCAAGGTGGAAGAAGAGAGCAAGAGAATATTTCCTAGTATAAAAGTGTATGAAGAAAGGTAAAAAAACCCAAGCCAGTATGAAAAGTTTGTTTGATGGAACAAAAGTGATATGCCTCTGAACAATTAGTTTTGCTATCTAGAGGTATCATCAGTAGAAAATTGTGGCTAAAAGAGACGAACTTTCAAGACTAACATCTGTATTTACTAAATGGGACATAGTAAATGTTGTCATGGGTAAAAGAAATGGTTTTCAAAGGAATATGAATGTGGGCATGTTACTTCAGGCCCAGGGCATCCCAGGTTTGACGGTGTTATGGAAAGTGTTGTAGAAACTGACAGAAGAATACTTTAAAAAGCTGAAAAATGAGATTCCTCTTAGGCATTCCTAAATTTCCGGGCAGAGTCCTTTAAATTTGATCTGTCACCAGCTGAAATGTGGTTTGACAGAAAACTTAGAGCCAGGCAACTTGATTATATAACTTTTTTTTTTTTAACTTTGAGGTAAGGTAAGTTAGAAGAAGAAAAATTGAAACAAAGTGTACTTGGGGAATGGAAACTATCATACAGCTCATACATCTGCAAGAGAATATACACAATGGACAAACATGAGCAAACAAGACATTATTCTTCAGTGAAGCTGTTCCAATTAGGTTGTTATTGAACGTACAGGAGAAATTGGAGATAAATCCTCCTCTTTAGGAGTAAGGGGTAAAAGGTGAATTCTGAAAATTTAAGTGTAGAAACAGAGGCAGCTGTGGAGAAGTTCGTAAAAGAAGTCACAGTATTTTAGCAGTTGTAGAGCTGAATCGGGGAAGAATTGCAAAAGTTCCTGAAGGAGACCAGAGGAAGGATACAAAAAGACTTTTTGAAACAGACATTTGCCAAAGGATCCCTGATATAAGAAGGAATTTAAGGCAGCTAATACAGAAATCTTCTTGAATGCAGCTTTGAAGGTACCCCTTGAGAAGAAGCAAGGAATAGCGATATTTGAGGCAAGCTGCAACCACACAGCCAAGCATCAGGTTATTGATGGCATTCATGGTTGAGCCAACAGAAAATGAAACGGTGGAGTTAAAGGGTGCTAGGGAGACTCCATCACTATAAAAGCTTAAGGAGAGGTTACCCAGACATGTATCAGGCATGGGATATATGTTATAGCTCTACTCTGGCCAAGGGGCTGGCCTGAAAAATTGCCTGAGCTTTCTAACTCACCTGGAGGACCTGTTACAGTAGGAAGGGTCTGCAACTGCATTTGGGATGAGAGACCCTAGTAGGATGCCCAGTTGAAAAATGAAATGTGAAATGAAAATTAGAGTCAGAGCATTTCCTGGGAAATGAGTTTCCAAGTTCTCTGCTGATATGGAGGATCAACAGATACAAAACCATGGCTTCTTATTTTTTCCACTCACTCTCCTCCCTTTTCACTTCCCTTAGTCCCAATACAGTAAAGCACATGCTGAATTTTAGAAACCTTTTGAAGTGCCCTTGAAATCCCAGGACAACTGAATGCGTGACTTGGTGCTTTCCATAAAAGTAATGGCTGGTAGTGGCAAGTGCATGTTCATAAACTTTGATGTATCAGAGTCTTATGCTGTGTCCATTCCTGCAGCCACAGAGATTTTTGCAAAGCTAAGAGTTCATCTGCGGGCTGTTGGCTCGTTTCCAAACAGGACCCTTATGGGCAACCTGCAGAGCATGAGTCTGTCTGATAAACTCAGATAGCCAGGGTCCTACCTGCTCCCAGCAGCCTCCCTCAGCCTCAGGGAGCCCCGGTGCAGGCTTAGCAAAGCCTGGAATTTTTGGTGAAATGCACTGTGGTTGCACTGATTTATTCCTTGCAATTAGGAGGAGGAAGCAGATCCTTGGACCTTGCCGACAGAACGCCTGTCCAGGTTGAAAGCGAAGTCAAGCTCAGTCATCCCTTCCAGCGCCTCTCAGGGCAGCACAGGCAGACAGACAAGAGCCAGCAAGATGCCCTTGGGAGCCCCTGTGTTTGCTTGGAAAAACTTGGGTTGAGCTCTGCAAAAATACAGGAAAAAAGGACACTCCCTTCCCCAAGGTCTTACATCTGCTGCTCCATCTACCTCAGGGGGAGGAGAGCAAAACACCAGTGGCTCCGTGGCCATGCCAGGGCTGAGGCTGGGGACACTGTGGTTATCCAGAAACACAACTAATTTTCTCATTATTAAATTTCTAATTATTAAAATTATCTCTCTAGGGAGATAATTTTGAAGAGCATACGCACAGCTTCTTGGGGCACAAGTTGAGAAATGTCTCTGTAGATCAGCCTGAAACTCATCGGCATGACTCTAACTTAGGATCTCTGGGATCTTGGAATAGTTTTTGGAGAGGAGAGGGTAAGTGGATTGTTCTAATTACGGAAGCCTGTAATACTAATGAGCTGGCAAGGTTTGTCCTCTTCCCTGGATCCCAGGGCTACGGTACTAACCAGTAACTAAGGGAGATACGCAAGGGGTGTGTTATGTACATAAGGTACATATGTGTATGTAAGCCTGAAGATATTTTTTGATAAGCTTTAAACTTGCATATCCTCTGCAGTAGTTTCAAGTTTCAGAGTGACTGGGATCATGCTATTGCTGGGGAATGAGAATGTAGCAGAAGCCTTTTCCAAGCATCAAGGATACTCCGAAAACGCCAGTGTTCATTAAATGTTATCAAGCATTTTATTCAGATGGCACAGTGCAGAAAGGTCCTGCTGTGCAAGGCTCTATATATGCTCAAAGGAGAGAATTCATACCCTACTAAATCACACTCCAGGGAAGACAGACAAAAGGTGAGTAAGAGGAAGCATTTGTATTCCTGTTTTACAAAAAGGGCACGGAGAGGTAAATCACTTGTTGGGGGTCAGAGAGAAGGAATATAACAACATGAGGACCTGTGAGGACTAATTCAGTACCTTCCGTAATAGCATCCTTTCTATATTTAAGACTGCTCCATGACTCTATGATGTAAGAAATTAAGATGCATTTTCTAAGGTCTCCATTATGATGTGCTGTCTTTTCCACGTGAATAAGACAGTCCTTAATTCAGTCGTGTTTGATGCAGTCAATTAAAATGGGCTGCAATTGGCTGCAGATGAAGATGACCTAAAACGAGGCTCATCGATGTTGATTTGATCTTCCTCCACATTTTGGGAATAGATGTTGTGTGGGAATGGGTCGAGCAAAAGGTATGTAGGATTCACCGTTCAGTTAGCTGTCATCACTGTGTGTGCCTGAGTGTGTTGCATTTGGTTGACAGGCTGCAGGCCCCATTAAAAACAGTAACGAGAAGAGCAAGGGAGGTATTAAGAATTTTCCTTTTTGAGGGTTTTTACTTATGATGCTTTCTAAAGCTGAATTTTGAGCAGTAAGATGATGGATAATGAATCATTTAAAAACAAATCTCGTCTAGGTCTTTAGCTTGTGTAATAGGATGTCATTTAACAGAGCTCCTTGTTAACTCATTAAGGAAATTCAAGACCGGGGGATGAAAATGGCTTTACATACAGTCAGAAGGCAAGATGATGCATTGAGTTTTCTTGGAAGTGGGTGTATTTATTCCATCGATTCTTTCAGAAACATTCTGTGGATTTTATGTCTTTTACTTTTCTCCCTTTGTTTCCATCAATCTATAATTAACCTTGGGGACTGTTTGCTGTGCATCATTGTCATTTGGTACTCTGAGCCTGCTTTGGAAGCCTGTCTGTTGCAGACACAATGGAAGGAAATTTTTCAGAACACAGTTTGTGCAAGAAATGAGTATCAGAAAGACCATTCTTGGGTCTTTTTCTGCAAAGTGCCTCCAACCCCAGAAATTAAAGGCAAGAATAAGAAGGAAAGAGTGCGTCTACACAGTGGAAAAGGGAAGTGGGAACAGGAGATGGGGAAAGCATTTCTTTATAGAAAATAACCCTGTCCTCCTCTATACAGTCATATTTGAACATGTGTATGTATAGACAACTTTAAACATGCAACTCTTTTTGAAGAGAAGGATGAAAATGGTTTGGGTTTGATTTTCTGATATACTTTCAGGTAAATTTTGCAGCCAAGTGAAGTTAAAAAATTTATTGTATTTGTTGGATGTTGGTCAGAGTGGTTGAATTCTAACATTAAGAAAAAAACCCCAAATTTTCATTAAATGTAACTCAGAAATTTAAGGAATCAGAAAGCTTTGGTGCTCATTAAAAAGAAACTTGTCTCTTTCCAAGTTTAGGAACTAAATGGGTGAAGACTTCAAGGTATTCCTACTGTAAAAAGGAATCCGTTAATGAGACCTTATGTCACAACTGTGTTGGACAGCAAGTTGCAAAGACATGACGTTTGCTTGGATTTGAAAAAGAAGGAAAAACTTTGATTAAGGAGCATGTGAAATGCTTATTTATGAGTATTTTTCTAATTAGTTCTGCTTGTGGCAAGTCTGTACTATGAGGTTGTGCAGTGTGAGCACACATGCACTATGCAAAGATCAGCCTTACTGAAATGCTCTACAGAAGTACTAACCAGGCAGGACGATGTTCTTGCTTGTGCTTCACAAAACCGTAGGGAGGAGTTGATGGCTTTGTGTTGTGATTATTTTTAAGATGAATTTTTGGAGAGTAAAATAGGACCACCTTGGAGAAAAAAAAAGCAACATACATCCATCTGAAACAAAAACGCTGCGTAGTCCAAACTTTCAGAACTCTGTTACTCAAACTGCACTCTTTTTCATCAGAGATCTTCGTTCCCTCAGCCAGGCAGACACCTCTGTTCTCACTCCGCAGGATGGGTACTTTATTCCCCCAGCCATCCTTGTAGCCACACTGTGTAGCTCTTCCTTGTGAATTTGTGTCTCTCGAGACTTTGTGATTAGCGTTGTGTTTTGAATTCTGGATAGGCTCTTAACAGGGTTTTATAGAGAAGCATTCATACACTCTGTCTTTGCTAGAGCGCCTTTGCCTGACAAATATTAGTTGTCTCTTTAACGACTGCATCAGATTGGTGTCTCTTGTACTTCCAAGCTGACTATCTGCGAGGAGATTTTCTTCCTTCTATATTAATTCCAGCTGATTAGCTTCCAGTACATAAGAGGATTTTCTTTGATAGGATTGTGCAGAGTTACAGCTGTTAATACTGCTATATTGTCTCTCATTTCTCACTTCGTTCTCTAAGGTCATTTCATTCTCTCTACATGATAATCCATTTCTCCTTTCCGGTGGTGTCTTCCAGGTCTGCAATATCCACACATTCTATCCGTAGAGTTACATGTCTATTCCTTATGTAAAGGTTATTAAAGGAAGGATGAACACAGCATATCCTGTCACCTGAGATGTTCTCCTAACAGCTTCCCTCTAGCTTGGAAGCTCCTTATTCACCACAGTGTCAGTCATCTCCCTTTACTTCATAACCCATTTTATAATTGATTTTCTAATTCCCAACCTCTCTATTCTAGTAATTCCCCTTGAATGCCTTTCTATAATCCAGGCAGATGGGATCCAGCATATTTCCCTCATCTGCAGAAAGCCAGTATCTTCTCAAAGAAAAGTATCATCTGTACCTGGCATGATGTGCCTTTGATTCTGTTTTCCATCCACACTGCAGAAACAACTGTTGTTTTGGGCCTATCAGTCGTTCTTGAATTCTCCTGAAAGGAAACTACAGTTTTTACTGGGAGCTTCATCTAAGGAAAATCTTCAGGATGTTGTGAAAATAGTTTTGAAATATTCTGAAGGAAAGACAAAAAAATGGTTATGCTGCCCCTACTATGTTTTAATATATCTTTAAATAACAACCTTCACAGAAACATTATCTTTCAGGCTGTGCAGAAACTGATTCTAGTGCTATGTAATGATTACAATAAGCCTACCTAGAGGAAGAACACAGGGATTTAAAACAACAATCCCCATTATTAGGCAATGAGGTTTGGTGAGGTTTCTATATTTCATAACATTTTTGGTTTATTTTTGAGCAATGTGAAGGGACAGGATCATTCTAGTTTCTTAAGAGAGAACAAGGGTTTGATTATTAATTATCATTTCAGACAATGATTTTGAGCAGGAGGGAGGGTTGGCAATGCAGTAAGGGAGCTGAAGGATTTGCCAGTCAAAGACTTCAGAATGAACTGTCCACCACTAGATTTTGCTGCTTAGTAGCAGGTCACCTTAATTCAATAGTTGTGGCCCTAATAGGTGTGTAGAAAATTGTCACTCCAGATGCCAATGTTTTTCTGAAATCTGCATTAAGATGTTGCATTGCTTTGAAAACATGTATTCAGTAAAACTAGATAAATGATGTCTTGAATGTCATTTCTTAAGGCACTGCAGAAGCCTTTTTCTGGGTCTGGAAACAATTTTATTTTTTTTTCCGATAGTAAGTCTGTCAAGATGAAACAAAAAACTAAAACCAAACACAAAACCTGAGGGTAGCCTCTTTCTTCTGTCCAAACACACGCAGCAACAGAAACAAGTACAAAGCGTTAATACACCTATGCCAAAAGTCATTAGTCATCTGTGGTCACTGCTTGAAAAAAAAAAACAACCACTGAACTTTGTGACGAGTCCATCCAGAAGTTGTGTAATAGCAATGAGAATATGCCAGTAGATATTAAGAGATTGAAAGCTCCCACCTGACATCTACCCTGTCTGTACGGATTAGAAAGTCTTCTTTGTTTGTTTGAGCAAGATACGGTTTACCTATTTGTTCTTCACAGATCTCAGAAGAAAACGTCTCTTTTAAACTCTGTAAACCATTGCTAGATTTTTGGCTTCTGTCAGAAACGGTGCAAGAACAAACAGTATTCAAAAGATCTCATTTTGCCCTCAGGCAAATTCACTGAATGTCAAATCAAGTGATTTATTTATTTATTTATAAAGCAAAATCAACCTGGTTTTCAAATCACTGATATTCATACTGGCGTCGGGGGGCGGGAAAGTTGGAGACTAAGTTACATGCTTGGCTCTTATTTTATTTAGCTTGGTTCCCCTCTTAAATGTGACCCTGCGGCAGTTTATGGCCCCCATACGGTAGAGAGTTTGAGTGAAAAATAGATCCATTTGGCTATAGTTTCAGGGAATGTTTTTCTAGACTTTTGCACTGCTGAAAGCTTTATTGCTGCTATCAATGGGGGAAGATACAGGCTTTCAAATAAATCTGCTCAATATTTACGTGCTGATTGTCTCAGCTTGTGCCTATGCTTTCTATGCAATTTCAAACAAAAATGAAATTAACAACAGAAAAACTGGTCTTAGTTAACTTTTCATAACTGAATGGTACTTTAGGAACTGTTTCTGTTAGGGTAGCTATCTGAGAGTTTGATTATTACTTTTTTCCCCTCTTCTCTTTTTTTTTGGCTGTAAGTGCCCATTTTATTTTTCTCCTAAAATGGGAATCAAGTAGATATGGAGTAAATTTTTTTTTGTTTTCGGACTTTTTTTATTGGATTTAAAAGATTTTTCATTTTTTTACATGCCATCAAGCCTAGATCTTTCAAAATGTTTGTGGCAAGAAGGTGAGATATTAATTTGGTGGATGACATACCTTAAGTTGAGTAGGCTTAGATATAAAACGAACAGGGCTCAAACCTTGGTCTTATTCATCACAAATAATATGCTAATAGCAAAAGGTAAGTGTTATTTGCCATTCTTCACCTAATTTTGGCAAGCAACTGCATCCTACAATTGATCAGTTTGGGCCAGAGAAGTTAACTAAAAGCCCCATATTTCCACAAAGAAATTTTTTAATAAAAATATTTTTCCAATGAATTTTTTAAAAAAATCTTATCCACAAAAATCTTATTGCAGATCACGGTCACTATCTATTCATTCACAATATAAGACTCTTTGGGTTTGGAAAACCCTGAAATGTGTATCAAAAGAAAGGCAGAAATGCAAAGTTTTATTATCATTTTGGGGGGGGGGGGAGTGAGGGTGGGTGGGTGTGTTTTTTCCATCATAATGTGAAATGTTTGGGAAACCACCTCCGTATTTCACTGAACTAGAATAACCCTGACCTTTTGTTGTTTGATGTCTACAGCTAAGGTAGATCCAAGTATGAAATCCAGTGTTCACCCATAACATTTTAATAAAGGATCATATGGGATCGTGAGTTCATAAAAATGTAACCACTTTACGGTATTGCTAAGGCAGTTTCTTCTGGAACTTGCACAACGTATTGATATTCTGTAGTTAATAGGCCATTCTAGCAGAATTCAATGTATAGTGACATAAATAAGCCATCGTAGAATGGCAAACCAGTATTTCTTACAGGGGAAAGCTCAAGCGGCTCTGGTCTGGTTATCCAGAACGGAAAAGGAGCATTGATGCCATCACTTGTATCAGACTTGCAGCTCCTGTGAAAGAGAGGTCCCCCATGAAGACCATTCGCTTTCTGATTGAGACCTCACATGCTGATGTCCTGCACCAGGAGGGGACGAGCTCCCCCAAGGAGCGTGGTCCGTAGGTGAAGCTTCCATAAGCAAAGCATGTGCAAAACCTTGTAAGGCAGCAGAGAGAGTAGGGGTGGTGTAAGTCAGCAGGGAATCCCTTATTCCTTGTTGGTGGTATATACTGAGCTGCCCATGATGGGTAGCGCCCCACAGAAGATGCCCACGCAGCATGATGGAGATCACAGTGGCTTCCGAGCATCCTGGTGCCATGCAGAGAGAAGCATAACTCGAAGTCACTACCACTCCTTCTTCTTCCTTCCCTGGGCTTTTTCTTTTTAGGAACTGCAGAAAACCTTCTTCCCGGCAGCAGCTAGGCGCAGGGGAATGCAGAATAAGCAGGAGTTCCCATTACTCCGGGAGCTGACTACACTTTCAGGAGTCAGACTGACTTCGGTTTCTCAAGGTTAAATTATCATGAGAAGTAACTGCAGTACAACCCCCTTGCTCCTTTGTCACTGTGCCTCGTGGTGACCTGAAGAGATCATTTGAGCAGATGAGAGGGGAGCTTCAGAGACAAGCCTACTCCTTAGGCAACCCTAAGGTGAATTCTGTAGCTTGACTACTGAAGAATCTGCTGCAAATGAAAAAACAGGGCCAGATATCTTGACAGACCAAATTTGCCCAGATGGAGTACTCTGCTAACATGTCTACAACCTCTTCCCTACTCTTGGCTCCTCCAAGGGTGTTGGTGGTGTGCCCGTGGTAGCCTGCACTTCGCTGTGCCAAGCCCGTTCTCTGGGGCATTGGTTTCAAGTCTTGCTCCATATAAAATGCATATCTGTAGGCTCCAGGGGGCCTGGCTAAATCCAAGGTGAAGGCTGTAACCTGGAATCTTACCATTTCTCAAAATGATCCCAGCTTCTTCTGTGCCCTTCCAGCCCGTATGAGGCTTCAGGTAGAGCCGCTTCCTATGCTCATGTGTTAGAACGGGACTTTTCCAGGTTTCTGCACCCAACAACCTAAATTCTTGACAAGCGTTTTTTCATGGCCAAATAACTGCTACTTTTCAGTGCTGTGCAGTGAGGGGCAAAGATATTCCATGCACCACTTCTAAACTGGTTTAGGGTGTCTTCTTTTCAAAAGTCTGCAAAGGAGTAAACTTTGCCCTTGTTAGGGGTTCTGGCAGAAACGAAGCAAAAAAATTAGCAAAATATGTATAACCAAGTTGGGGGAAGAAAAATAAACTTAGGAAAGAAAACCAGCTAGGACAATCTACATCTTCTCATACTTGTCTGGAACGCACATGCAATAGCTTTGTGGGACGAGCTCAGAAAAATCAATACTCCAAATGAAATATCATTGGAATCCTCTTCTCATTTCAGCTGTGGTCTCAGTGAGGAGCTGTAATGTAGCCATGAATAATGTTTAGCTTCAATCTCTTTTACAGCCGCTCCAAACAGATGAGCAATTTTTGAAAAGCAACTGTTGAAGGTGCACTTTTGCCTCTTCATCAAAAACATATAAAAATGAAATATATTGCAGTATTTATTGCAATGTGTTACAAACCTTCATGGTGATCCAATACAGATGCTTCTTTTTCTCTGTGGCACCGACCTTCAAAAGTGATGATGTGAAAAGCCCTAGATTTTATGACAGCTTAACTCAGAATACATTACAGCTTCTATATTAATATGCATTTGAAACTGCTGTAAACTTTGAATATGAAAAGAAACACTGTACCTTGTACACCACTATAAAGTTTAAATATGAAGAGAAAGATATTCATGGAAGTATAAGCAGGATTTAACAATATTTGTGTGAGATGAAGTTTCCTTTTTATCTTTCCCTACCACACAAATAGTTCTTTCTGGGTGTTCCATGAATTTTGCACTCGTTAGGTAAATTTAATTATCAACAGTATAAGGGGCACCAGAGAAGCAATATATAGACCTGCGTGATACAGCTGTGCGTAGATATATTGATCACTTAATAGTTAGGTTTGAAAGCAGGATTCCACGATGAGATGTGGGCGAGTGACAGCTCTAAGATGCAGGCTGTCTGAAGCTACAGCAGACTCTGTGAAAGAGGCCTGTCAACTTGAGCTGTGCGAACAACTCTGACACTGCTCGCTGAAGGATGTGTGCTGTCCCTGTCCCAGAGATGAAAAGTTCAAGAGAGCTATGGATGAGATTCTTCTCCATAGTCCCGGACAGCCTGTGGCCCTTGCCCCTTAGAGCGTCTGTGTGACTCCATCTGTGGCAGCCCCTAGACTTCCAGGCACTACTGCCACAATTAAGGGCTCCAGGAACGGGCATTCCTCTAACAAAGGAGTGACACCAGCGGTTACTGCTGTAGCCATGCGGGTACACCTCTCCTGCCAAATCGGGTGATTCCCCAGAAAAGCAAGGAAGGACACAGCAACCGTTCCTGGGAAAAGGTGGATGTCTTTTGGAAGCCATCACTTGAGGTTGTCAGCTTTGATTCTGCAGCTGGGAGCATTTTGCTGCCGGGAGGAGGTGAAAATGATGAAGCAGAACCAGGAAGGACGTTCACAGAGGCATTGAGAGAGGGAGTGGTTTGTTCTCCAAGTGAATAGCTTTAGCTATATTTGAGTTCTTTCCTACATTTCTTGGTGTTGCTTAACTTACCTGACTCCTCTGTGTGTGTTGTTTTGATTCCACATGTTGCACGGCCTCAGACCCTGTCAGGTAGGAAATATGGCTTTGCTTCCACGGTCAAGGCAGTGAGACATTCCTCACTGCAGGTGAGGTGCAACTGATACAAGGTCATTAAATAGCACTGGCTTTGTGACACTTCAGTCCTCCTCCTGGCCCATAGATGTGCCAACTGGGGAGAGAGAGCACCTGAATTCACAATATCCATCGCATAGACAGGATTAGAGGTGTGCCCGAATAGCAGGTGGAGTGAGACTTACAGAGGATACTCACTATTCACCTAAGAATGTCTTTATGAAAGGAAGAGGGGAGATTTAGACTAGATATCAGAAAGAAATTCTTTACTGTGAAGGTGATGAGACACTGGAACAAGTTGCCCAGAGAAGCTGTGGCTGCCCCATCCCTGGAGGGGTTCAAGACCAGGCTGGATGGGGCTTTGAGCAACCTGGTCTGGTGGGAGGTGTCCCTGCCCAGGGCAGGGGGGTTGGAACTGGATGATCTTTAAGGTCTCTTCCAACTTTAACCATTCCATGGTTCTATGGGTGAGTTTAGCTGTACCTGTTTGCATGTGATCATTAGATATCCCCCTGACTTCATGCAACACTCTTTGCAGAGAGGGAATATTTTAAAAAGTTAGCTCAGTTCTTTGACATCGAATGTATCTCTTAATCAGAAATTATTAGGAGGGATGAAGATGGAGATGACTTGTCAAATGAAGTATCTTATGCACATTTTAGTATATACAAAGCACGCAAGTTTATGAACAAAACTATTCCTTCTGAGAAGGGATAAATAAAACATACTTAGTGTCCTTTCATTTCAACATAACAGCGATTTTACGTGAGTCTGATTAATACCTTCTGCAAAGAAGTTAATTTGATGCTGTGTGTAACACAGTGCCATGAGAGCACATAAGATTATTATGTTTTTTCAAAACCGATTCCTTTTCCCAATGGGATTCTGACATCTGGGCTATGAAGAAAGGTCCAGATCCAACAAAAGCACTTTGTTGCCTAACACTCAAGAGAAGTGGGATTTAAGTTTCCCAGTCCAAAAGCAAACAATCCACTTTCATTTAACTCATCAAATGTGTGACCATTTTCCTGACCTCTCAGACAAGAGCACATATACAACTTATTACACATTAAATGGAAGTTAGATTCTCCCAGCTGAGACAGCAACTACTCCTTTTCTACTACAATGTAAGATAAACCCTGAAAAGTTTTCCAGTTAACTTCGTTAGTCTGCAGAATAGAAGGCCATGCCAACCGCCAGCTATTCTCTGTTAAGGAGACAGTTATTTCCAGCTGAAGAAGGCAGTAACCTCTTACATTGAGCTAACTTCATCACAAGCAGTCACCTATTTTTAGCAGTAGTTACTTAGGTTCCTGATATTCTGTTTTGTATGTGCCCAGACCTAGCAGACTCTTGGCTGGACTAAGCTGAGCTCAGCACCCTGGTGTCCTCTTATGTCTGCTTTGTGTGTACATCCCTAAAACATTGACTGAAATCATACTAAATTTGACATCCTATCCTGGAGAGTGTGGAGCTCAGTAGGCTTGAAAAAAAACTCCACATCTGGAATTGTAGCTTTTGTATTTGAGAGAAGGATGGTCTTCTTCATACTCACTCTGTCTCACGTGTTCATGCAAGAAAAAAAAAAATAAGAGAAGGTAGATTGTGGTTTGTTCAGAGCCTAGTCATTTGACACGGTTGGATACCGATGGCAGTTCAGGCTCAGTCATTCCTGTAGTGAAAGGTGGTCATTCCTCCAGCAGTGCCTCTCCATGGCTAGATCTACGGCCACAGGATAACTCATAGTTGGGTCTGTGGTAAGAAGAGCACCGATGACACAAGCCTTGCCCTTCAGCAGAAAACACCTTGCTCTTTCTCAGCCTCCTGAAAGCCCCGGTGCCTTGTCTTCTCTAGCAACATGTGCCATTCCCAACATACACCAGATTTTTGGGAGCACTGTGACTACCCCGGCAGGCTTGAGGCTGAGCCGAGACGCTGCTGCCACCACTCACCATGAGCCTTGCTGGGTTCATGACCAGCAGCCTCACCTCAGGGTCGGTCTGCTGGCCTCAAGGTGGAAGAAGCATTCATGCTGGATCTTGAATACCCAGACGGATATTGCAAGCTATATTCCCAAGTATTTAAGAAAATCATTTATCAATATTTTTTTGTTTTAATGCCAGCGAAAAGTTTTGCCTGACACATGAAGGAGCAGGAAAAGGCTAAGTACCTACCATCTACTGCAGAGAAAGTATATAAAAGCTGACTAAAACATGTCTTTAGAGGAGTTTTATTTTATAGCACAGTGAAGAAATCCTTGCTGTACGGTCTGAAAAAATGCTGGAGTATCGTGGCCCAAGATTTAGGCAAACGAAAATGAAAGAGGATGGCACCTGTCGAGGGGCTACTGGTGTGGGAATTCCTGGGGAAATTGTTTAAGGGAGAAAGGGCTGAAACTGCAGGAGGAGCCATGTATTTTCTAGACCTGGAACAGCAATGTGTTCATTAACCTTTGGCAGTCAAACTGTAAACAGTAAAACTGTAAGTAGGGGGCAGGCACCTTGTCACCGTGCCGGAGGCAGCCAAGTGGGTGATGGAGTACAGGCTACGCCGTTCTCCGGAGGGACACAAGGCCTGGGAACATTTCTCTTCCTGCCAGCGTGGCATTTAGCCAAAGGCTGGGGAGTCTCGATCCAGATGGAAACCGCCGGGACAGAACAGATCAGAGATGACATGTGAGCCAAGCTCTCCTAAATGACACAGAGGAAAAAAAAAAAAAAAAATATCAGAAAAGATGATTCAAGATTTTTGTGGAGACCAAAGGGCAGAATCCCTACAGGAGGCAAACCAAAAAAGCCCAGCAAAGGGACCCAGGAGGACCTTCCCAGGAAGGGCTTATAGGTAAAGCTTCTCAGAGTCTCACAGAAAAGGGGATAGGAAAGGTGACAAATCTGTGTACCCAGGAAGGAAATCATAACAAAAATTAACCATCGGAGCTGAAAGGTCAATGGGGTGCAGCAGGACAAGCAGCAAAGAGCTTGTGGGAAGAACACGGGATTGATGGGTGGAAAGCTGGGAATAAACAGCCTCATCTCAGAGGAGCTTCAGGCCAAGGGGGCTTACACAGGGTTTGCAGCCACTCAGAAACTCCTGAGTGGGCTGAAATGAGTCCTGGTGGAAGCACCTGCTTACGGGCATGCAGAGCACAAGTTCCTAATGGCATGGGTATTGCTAGCTTTCTCAAGGCAAGCTTTCCTGTGTTTAAACACAGAATCACACAGAATCACAGAATGAAATGGGGTTGGAAGGGACCTCTGAAGATCACCTAGTCCAACCCCCCTGCCAAAGCAAGTCTACCCAGAGCAGGTTGCACAGGAATGTGTCCAGGTGGGTTTGGAATGTCTCCAGAGAAGGAGACTCCACGACCTCCCTGGGCAGCCTCTTCCAGGGCTCTGCCACCCTCACAGGAAGGAAGTTCCTCCTCATGTTTAGGTGGAACTTCTTATGTTCAAGTCTGTGCCCATTTCCTCTTGTCCTGCCATTGGACACCACTGAAAAAAGACTGGCTCCATCCAGGGGGTCTGGGCTCCATCCCACAGAGCAGACATCAGAAAATCTGCTGACAGGGCCCTGAGGGTGCTAATAAACTTTAATTGTCCTACCAGCTTTCACATGGGACCTACAGCCACACCTGCCCATGGGCTCTGTGGCTTCTATTTAAGTCAGACCTAGGGAGTCAGTTCTTTTCTGAGCTATGCTTATGGCTAGCTCTGTCTTCTGCTGTTCTGGCTTACTGCCTTGATTTTCTGGATATATGCTGGGTTGTGTTGCAGGTAGCCTTGCTTTTATGCTTCTATTGAGGTCTGACTCTGCAGTGGCTGGCTTTGCCAATGTGCCACTAGTAGTTGCAAGTGGTCCCTGTGTGCCACAGATGTATCTCCTCCTATGGAAGGAGAGGAAGCCGTGCTGGTCCGAAGACGGAAGGTACAAGTTGGGCCCGCGCAGCTGTGCTGGGCCTCTGAGGACAAAAAGCTGCAACTTTGCACCTGAACATGTAGCTGGCCTCCATATTTTCTAGAACGTGCTGCAGGAGAGCAGACTGCAGATCTTTGGACAGAAGGCATGCCACCCAACGGTAAGCGCACGTAAGGGTGGGAGAGGTGACTTTTATATTAGCCTTGGTGACTGATTGGTAGAAAGCCTGGTTATTTTAAAAACAAAATGCTTTCATCCTAGGTTTCATATAGAGGCTTAAAGTCTGAGAGCGCTGAGAGAAGACAAGAGACTTACAGCTGCTCTTTAAATTGAATAGTGCCATATAATCTCAATAAACAGGGATGTAATGGCAGAGTTAGTCTTTCAGAAAATGCACAGTATTCAAAACTTTGATAGTCAAAGTCAGTTTGGTGTGGTTTAAGAGCTGCCACCCCTCCAGCTGCTCTTCCTCTGGGAAGGTGGGAAGGCAAGTGTGAGCAGCAGGACTCTGATTGTAATGGGGAAGGTTTCTACCCCTCGGTGGTGTGACTCCAGCTTATGTAGGGCTGGAACTGTATGATGCCTGAAAAGAACAGCAGCCTGGAGTCGTGTGTGGTTCTCTGCAGGTGTGTTTGCCAGTTAGCTTGTTATGCCTGCTCTCACAAGCGTGTCTGGTTGAGCAGTCGGTGATGCTGCATCACTCTCCTGGATTTCCCTCTTGTGTGGCTAAGGGCAGGACAAGGGGGAAGGTTTTTCTGGAAGTGTTCCTCCCCTGCGAGTTCAGCTGCTGCACCTCCAGCTGCCTGAGTGTTTGCTCCCTCAGCCTGCTCTCCCATGCAGAGCCCTCCTGGCATTAACTCTACACATCCCTATTTACTCTCTTGGCAAGGTGAGCATCCTCAGCTCACCTGAGCAGCCACAGCAGCCTCCACCTCACAGAGCAACAAGAAGGGAACTTCCAGTGCTGCTCTGTGATTGCTGCTGAAAGCAGTTCAGGGTTATTTCCCCGACTTTCCTTGCCTACATCACTGAGGGAAAAAATAAACCAAATAATGCAAGGTAAAAGATTTGCTGAACTCCCATTAAACATGCAGAATTTCTGTTGTAATTAAATATTAGACTATGATGAATGTGTAATGATGACTGGTAATTTGCCCAGTCAGAATGCAGCTTTGTTGTCACAAACATTTTTATTCTTAAATTTAAATACATGTGAAGTGTCTTGTCATGTTCCACCACTGGGTTGGGACTAATTGACCCTAGAGAACAGTACTGGGCACGTGAAGTTGAAGGGTATTGTCATGCTTACAGGCTGATCCAAATAGTAGCACCTTTCACTGCAGTTTATACTCAATGCATTCTGTATTTCCTTTTTTCTTGTCTTCTCCTTGAGGGTTTTGGTAATTCTGCTTCATCCAATTCCGTGTTTCTAAGGTGAGACAGGCAGCTGCAAATCTGCTGCTCTTGGTGCTCCTCTGTCCTTGCCCCCATCTCCAGGGGACCCATTAAGAGCTAATAAATTTTTCCTGACAACTCAGGATGTCTGGAAGCAGGGTCTTGCTGGGCACAGCCACTGTCCTCCCTCTCCCTGGGAGCTCTCTTCCTTGGGCAGGCAGGCTATCAACCACAGAGCCCTGCTGTCTTGTTCCCGTTGACAGGACCCCACCTTGGACCCAGTTCTTTGCCATTTAACGTCTCCAACTCTGACAATAGTCTTTTAAAATACTCTGACAGTGCTTTACTGGGTGTAGTGGGTTTTAGGGAAAAATTTTGACCAGCGTAGCTCATGTCTATATGACCTTGTTTCACTGAATCTTTTGAAGGGCTTCTTTCCAGTCTCTAGATTTGAATGCTTTAGGAATGTACAACCTGAAGAGCAAGCTCCAGGTGACAATATCCTAAAATGTGGCATAACGTGATGCGCTTTCAGAGATTACTCTTGTGTCTCAGGTCTATCTGCAATATTCAGGTAATCTCTGTAAGAATGCCCATAATCCTTTAACGCTATATCCCAAAAGAATCCTATTGAGCATAATGGAAAGTTCAAAAAGAGCCCAGCAGGAAAATATTCAGCAAGGCAGCATTCAGTCTGAACTATTATAAATTTTGGTTAATCTCACTTATGCACTACTTGCCCTTCTCACTTGAATCTGTCACATTTGTAAACATTGCCTTTGTAGATTTTAGTCCGTTTTAATTGAAAGCCAAAGACAGTAAAGTAGATATCATACATTTTTAAAGATGTTCCTTAAAGAAATTGATTTTGTTTAATGACCTTTTTGTATGTCTTATGATAATGTAGCAAATATGAATCTCTGGTTTAGAAAAAGCTGTGGTATGGGGTGGACCTAAAGAATAGTATGTCATCAATGAGATATATGAGAAAATATATATGAGATATATATGAGAAAAAACTTCTTTACAGTGAGGGTGACAGAGCCCTGGAACAGGCTGCCCAGGGAGGGTGTGGAGTCCCCT
>JAOXNO010000013.1:56529884-56541478 GCA_028565335.1 Limnodromus scolopaceus | reverse complement strand
GTGTTTAAGAAACGTGTAGACATGGCTCTTCAGGGCATGCTCTAGTGCCCAAGATTATTGGTTTGTGGGTGGGTGTGGTGGGGTGTTGTGTTTTTTGTGGTGTGTGTTTTGTGTTGGGTTTTTTTTGTGGTTGGACTTGATGATCTCAAAGGTACCTTCCAACCATGGTGATTCTGTGAGTTCTGTGATATTTGTGACAATTTCAAACAGAGATAACAACACTTCAAGCCTGCAACCCCAATAACTTTCTCCAGATTACCCAAAGACTATGCAGCAAAATTCTGCTGTATTGCGTATGCTGATGTAGGAACTGGAAATTTTAGGGGTCAATAATGGAGAAGCATCTTCTGGGGACTCCTATTACTCAGGTCATGTGAAAAGAAGGAAGACTCAGCTCCTGGATCAGCTTGGAACTGTTGGATTTTTGCTTAATCTAGAACAGAGTAGCTGACACTGATTAACAAGTTGCCAGCAAGTTGCCTTTCATAAGTATTTACTGGACTTTCCTAATCTACCATAAACTAGCCTACGTTTTTCTGTGATACCTTAATGGACAGCAAATTTTGAAAAGGGCTGTGCTTTCTCCAAGTGTAAAACAACAGTGTGTTATAAACCTCTGCATAACCTTATCTTTACTCTGAATAAGATCTTTGAGTGGCCCAGTGCTCTCAGTGTCAACATATTAGGGCCAGGAATCTCCTGTAAGAGTGAAAAATGCTGTGTGGCTTATGTGCAGTAGCACCTACAGGGGTCTATGCAAAGGTTATCTATCTAGCTTGAAGCCATGCAGAACTTGCTAACTTCCCAGGAGTATAGGAATTGTTTGGTTCGGTCAAAAATCCTATAAAACTTCTTTTGTCTGCTGGGATTATAAAATGTGTTGAAGTCCTGTGGAGGATGGGGCTCTGCCACAGGTTCTAGGCATGGCAGATCTGATTAGAGACCCTCTGCCCATTGGTCCTTTTCTCACCTTTCTGTTGATCTACATCCCAAATCACTGCTTCCATTTTGAATCCTATGAACTGTAGCAACTTGTTTTTTAAAAAAAAAAAAAAACAAACTAAACTGGGTCATCTGTTCAGAAATTTCACTGTAATCTTGCAAAGTATTCAAAGGCATTAGTCTGAGCTGCCATGTAATAAAAACCATTCTCTAGTCAACTCTGAGCAGTGGCACTACAAATAATAAGAGAACTCTACAGTCATTAAGTTGATCCACTATTTTGTACTGTCCCATGCAGAAACACTTAAGACAAATGGTAGATCTTGCTACTAGTAAAACATAGTACATCTTGAAGGTTCCAGAGCCCATATCTAGGGAGGAGAAAGCCTTTGAAAAGTGAGTTTCAGAAGCCAGGGACAGCCTGAGTAACTTTAGCAGTTAAGAGTCTTGGCTTAAATGTAGCTAGTTATTAAACAGTAAAGGGAAGGGTTTTTGGATGTCTGTTCTTATTTATGCCTTGTATTCATAAATTTGTAATGGAAATAGAGGAGATCAGCCATTATATTGCTGCATGATGACACTCGCCAAATAAAATAGCAAGACATTAGCAATTAGTATGTAAGAACAGTTATTGGAGAAACAATTAGATATAAAGTATGATATGGCAGATCCCCGGTTCTGGAATGTTTCACTTAATTACTTGTCTCAAGAGTATTGAACACTTCGCTATTTCTGAGGAAAAAAAATCTGACAAACAGGATTTATACAGCAAGATTTAACCAAAACTTGCTTTACTGGTGTGTGTACATATGTCTCACGCGGATTTGCTTTTGAATGGTGTGAGTGAATAGCAGAAAGGTCTGCACCTAATTATTCCATGTTAAAGGAAATCCTTATAGCTCAAGAAAAAGTACAGAATAGTTTAAATTCCAGGCTCCTTTTTAGTATGAAGAGTAGAAAGCTCAAATTCTAGTGTTTTAGAAAGTAATTTTTTTTTTTACGTGTAAAATACATTATTCCTATATGGGAGTGAAAAAGAGAGGGGTAGAGCCCGATGCTGTTTGGATCAGTTATAGCTGGCATGGTTTGCTTTATTTTTTTTCTTTGAAGTGTTTGCAATATGCTTTAGTCATGTTGAGGTATTGCAGTTTTGACCTCTTTCGATTTCTTATTTCGTTGTAGCATCTTATTTAAAGCCCAGATTCCACAGGGTAACAAGATTAGTCTTCTGCACTACAAGAGGGAGCTGAGAATGATTGAAGACAATCCTGGGATGGTTTGAAAGTGCTTTCTAGTTGTCTCTTGGACAGCATTGCAAGTCGGAAGTATTTCTCCGGAAGAGTAGAGCTACAATAACATGACATTCCTTCAGAGTTAGTGCAGGTATCTCTACAGAGTGCAGCACCGTGCTGTGTTGACAGATTTATTCACAGCTTTGAACACCCCTCATCCGAACCTGTTGATGCCTCTTTTTATGTTCCTGTGCAAACTAATCTTTAATGCTCAAAGGAGCGGGAGGCAAAAACGCCTGCATTTGTGGCCAGGCTATTCTGGGAAGTAGATGCAGATAACAGCCTTAGTGTGGTGTGAGTGACACAGCTATGCTGCGTGGGTTTGGTACCTGCAGTGACAGTGTGACCTGTGCGTGGCACATAAGTCATCAGGCACCTCCTACAACCTGCACCATGTAGGATGTCCTCTATACCACTGGCTCTTTCTATACCCAAAGCCTCCTTGATTGAGATCAGGGGCCTACAGGTTGTAGGAGAGGCTGCCTCACACCCTACGTCGGTTTGCAGAGCAGAGGGAGCTTCACAAAGGGAACTTAACACACTCTCCATTTCTTCAAAGTTATTTAAGTTGATCCCGGATCAGCACAGCTGGCTCTAAGCCTGGCTCTTTTTTTTTTTTTTTTTGCCAGCTTCTTGGTACAAACAGCCTTTGTGTTGTGAAAACTCTTGAACAGTCATCCATCACGGTCTTACAGCAGCTTGCTGGGCAGGTGGTGGACACAACATAGCAGTTAATCTTTTCTTATCTTGCTAGACCTAGTTCTCCTAGCCCGCTTGCTGGGGTGCACTGGGGTAAATGAGATTTGTACCCATGTCGCTCTTATGTAATTAGAAGCCAAATTTTTAGGACCTTTGGCTGATGCACGATGCAGTGAGGCTAGCGTGCCTTCTGTCTGAAAAGCTCTGGCAGAGTGGGCTTGTATAGAATTTCCTGACAGGCATAATTACATATAATGTCATTTGTGCTGTTTACAGAACGTAGCATGGGGTGGTAGTTATTGCTTTTGAGAAGTGTGCAATCTTTTCTGAAGTCACTTTTAAATATGATTGATGTGGAAATTGGCATTTGCCGGCTTTGTAGCTAGACTTCCTATCCCTAAGAGTCCTTTATCTGGTTGCATTTTAAAAATACGTATTTTTAGACAGTAATAGGAATGGATGGTGAAGTGAAAATAAATAGAAACAAGTTTGTTTCCAAGAATAACAGTCAGCCCAAGGAATGTTGTTTTTTTTCTTTATATCTGAATCATTGTGTGTTTACGTGCTACGTTTTCTATCAGTCATCTCTTGTCTGTTATCTTCTGTCTTCCTCCTGTGCTCAGAAAAGGACATTGGATAAGATATATATTGAAGTACATAGAAGTCTTCTAGTGAAGAACCAGGGCCAGTAAGGGTTTTCCATGTGACCAGATCTGTAAGCCTACTGCTTATCTTAAGTTTGTGAGATGGAATCTGAATGTTCTCATATGGATCTTAGAGGACTTAAACTGACAGATTTCCTTGCTATTCCAATAAACCTATACGTTCCCCAGAGAAAAACCATGTTCTTCAACAGGATCCAGCACTTCACAAAAACTCCCATTCCAAAACCCATTCATATTTCATTCTTCTAACTAATTCCAGGCATTTTCTCCAGTATGAGGAGCATAGCAGTTGGCTAAAACAATCTACTTGCACTTGGAAACTTCTGAAATAAGATTCAAAATGAGATCATATGAAAGAAGAATCATAAAAACTATTAAGTCTAAGTTGGAGGGCATCTACAGAGCCTGTGCAGTCCAACCGTCTCTTAAAAGCAGTGTCTTGGATTATTTATTCCAGAGCCCCATCAAGCTGTGTCCTAAATGTTTTCGGTGAGGGAGATTCCAATTCTCTGGGCAGCCTGTTCCCAGGTGTAACAGTGTTCACTGAAGACTTTTCTTCACAACTGCCTCCAAGCCAAATTGTAATACTGGGTAATCTGTGAGTAAACTGATTTTTACACACATTTTCTCATAAACTTCATTGATTTACATTGCCATACATGAGATATAAAATCGGCAAAATACATGTTGTAAATGTTATAGCCAAGATAACTTGTGTTGAAGAGAGGACAAGGGATGCTGGCTGTCCACTCTCAACTCATTGCTGTGGTTCTTGACTGATATAAAACTATTTTTTTTAATTTAAGCTTTCCTATTTTTAAGGGGCAGCAGTTGCTATAGGACAGTCCTTTGCTTAAGGATCTTGCTTGCCTGGGTCTTCATGAATCTTGGACGATGAGGAGTAACCTTGCCTGATTTTATTTTTGCCCTTGTCTGGTAAGAATATTTCTGCTAGTCCATCAGGAACAGATAAAGAAATGACATGAGATACTGCAAAATAGTTGTTGTCCTCCTATGATGCAGGATCTTCTGCTGATGATACATCTCTGCCGTAGTCTTATCAAGGTCTTCTGGTCTTTAACATTCCTCAGTCTTGAACACAGTGTCTTGGGAATGGTGTTCTCTTTATCAAAACAGGCTATTCTTTTAACTCTTGTCATACTGTTTCTTCTGGTGCTTGTAAACACACATGCACTGCCATTCATATTTCCTTTGTACAAATCTGAATACTTCCATCACAAATCTCTACAATGCAAACTTGTCCCAAGAATACAAATATGCCATGAGCATATCACACACCCATTTTTCTTTGACTTATACATGTACACATGAATAATAATGTTCATCAGCAGTTAAGACAGCAGTGCTAATGATTTACTGCCACTCCTGCTCATTTGGAACTGTCCACAAGCCTCTGGAAAAATTATTCAAACATCCTTGTTTCTCTTAGAGGAAATCAATTAAACATGACTTGAGGGAAAAGTATTCTAATCCATCCATACCTGCAATTACTGTCCCGTTTGGAGAAGACTCTTCCTTTCCACTAAGCTATTTCTAACATAAGAAGCTATGGTAGAATTAGTCATGTTAGGATGTTTTTATTTATCTTCCTTGTTCCCATAGTGCTATGGAACTGCTGCTGTTTCTGTCACTTTGACATATAACTCCTCTCAAAATTTGCCGAAGCATAGTAATTATTTCTAGCTCCTCTTCTGACAATTGATTAGAACAGGTTCTGAGGATAAAACAATGTTTTTAATTAGTTTGAACATTCATTTGAATCCATAATGCTTGAAAATAGGAAGTACTTCTTGCTGTTATTAAACAAAGTAACCCTTCAAAGTCATCAAAAATCTCATTGGCTCAAAGTGAAGAAATTATCAAAGTGTAGGAAGCAGGTCACTGCTTGCCTTCTTGAAGAACAGACTAAGAAAGAGGACTATATTTTTATGGCTCTCCTCAAAAAAAAAAAAAAGTACTATGTGGCCTTTCACCACAGTTAAATAAAAGATAATAAAATCTTTTCTGTCACACTGGGAAACAGAACTTGTTTATTGTTTTCTTATTATAGAAAATGTTATTAACAAGCCAGTTACATTAATCCACTGCAGTATGACACTGAATAAAATCTGTTTTTAACTACTTCATAGAAAGAACCATATTCTCATGAGAAATATTGTTCTCGCCTAGACCAGCCTTCCACAGAAGCCAGGGGGTGTCTGTTTGTTGAATAAGTACTTTAATACATAGGCTGGGGCATTCAGAATTGAAGTGTGAAGACACTTCAGATCCAACACTAGTTAGCAGGCTGGATAGACTGGCTTTAGATACCTTCATTGGTGAGGGAGGAAAGTAAAGGTGTGAATGCTGCTCTAATAAATCACGGTATGTCACATCTCTTCTGTTAACTACCTTGTGCAAATTCCAGCTGTAAAATACCTGCTTACACAGCTCGATCAGCTGAAGTGTTTCCCCTTGTTTTCGCTGTTTCTGATAGGGTTCAGAATCCTTGTCCCTGTCCAAGTGTCAGATCTGTGTTGCTGAGACACTGAATGCTTTCTCCCTGTTTTCAAGAAAAGGGTGTCAGTGGACTTTGGAATTTTCTGTGTCTTGCCTAAAGAAATCCTCAGGCTTCTTCTTTAAATTAGTAAATTAATGTAGGGGGAAGGAAAGACAGCAGTTTTCTGGGCTGGATACTTCTGAGCTCATCTCTCAATATGGGTTACAGTTAACTGACTGTGCAGAACCAGCTTCATCTCCTCTCCATGTTAAACTGATGTTACCTCAAAGCCACTTTGCCTTCCTATCTAATAAGGGGAATGAATTATTCTCTGATCCTCTGTTTTTGGAGCAGAATCCTACCTGCCCCTGAAATCTCAGTGTAGTGACCAGTGGGTCAATAGAAATGCAAGTGTTAATTATTCCTGCTGGATCTTAGCTTCAAAAAAAAAAAAACTAAGGTGGAGCTGCTGGCACACTGGAAACTTCCAGTATAGATCTTAAAAGAGCAGCAGCATCTCCTCCCTCCTTGTACTTCTCATCTCCCACCATATTGCCTATAGAGAAAGTTTGAAGTGAGTTGTGTTAAACTAGTGGGTTACTGGGCTTATTTTCCCTGTGTTTTCCCAATACTTCTGTGCCTGAATCAGCTTGTATGTGCAAGTAAGAGAGGCTTTTTTCTGAGCAGAGCAACTGGGAGACTTCCTGAAGGGTGACATGATAAATCTGGGGAGGACTGAGTAATCCAGCCTTGTTCTACCCTCATTTCTGCTGCAGGCATAGTTCATATAAAGTCCACATGAGCTCCCGGGGCTTCATCTGCAGCTCATTGTCTTCTCTCTCTCTTAAACCTCATCATAGTTTTTGAGGACCATGACTTTGACCTGTAGTTATGGCTGCTCGTGTCCATCTACTGAAGAGGAAAGTGAGAGGTGTTACCTTGTGAGCAGAGCTGTAATAAAACTTACCCTGAATACCCTACTGCAGGACTTTACTTGCTGCTGCTTATTTAAGGCTCACAAAGCAGGCTGTCTCAGCTCTCCCATTATCTGCACTCCCAGTTGTCTGGAGCCACATGGTATCCTTGTCTACCTTTGCATAATCAAGGTTGTGTGGCATTTACTATTTTTATTTTGTCAACAAACGGTGACCAACCTTCACCTCTTCTCTGTACGTCCCGGGTCTCCATTGTATATTCTGTGCCTGTTCAGTCCCCGTGGATAAAGCAACTGCAGCAAGCACAGAAGGGGTGAAGCTTCCTCTTATCTAAATTGTTTGCATGCATTAGTTAAAAGCTACCTGACCTCTGAGGTACCTCACCACTAGTAAACTCTTTTCTTTCGCGCCTCTTACTACCTCTTCACTGTTTCCTATTTCTGAGCTAATTTTCTGTCCTAAAGCTATTATTTTAACCTATGTACCATAACTCTCTGCCTTATTCAATTATCTTCAGCGTGGAACCTTATTACTCTTTGAAAATGTAAGTGTATGAAACACTGCAGGTCCCTTGCTCCTACTGCAGCAGTATTATCTCTTAAGAATGAAAGTGAGTTAGTTTAAGCAGGACTCTTACGGGGCCTCATTGGGTATTCAGAATCAAATTATTCACATGAAGATCTCCATAATATGTCCTTCAAAACATTTGTTCACCTATCCTGCTTCTCCCTTAACTATGCTAACCAGGCTATAATTTGTTTGTCACAAAAGTTTTTGTGGCTTTTTTCATTGGACAGTGGTTATAGGCTTCCTATTTTCCAGCCCTCTGGAGTATGTCCTGTGACTAGAAAACAAAGCTCCATCTCCTTTGTCCTCTGGAAAGTTTGGAGCGAAATAACTGTTTAACAAATCTGCCACCTTCATCCCCGTCTCCAATTCCCTACTATCACTTTTTAGTGGACCAATTTTCTCTTTTATGGTCTGTCAAGTGAGAATATACGTGAAGAGTCCTTTATTTTAGTTGAACGTTGCCTGGCAATTTGGATGCTTGGTTTTCTTATTTTACACCTCTAACTGGAAAGAAGCAGGCTGCTGGTTTAGCCTGTTAGCAAGAGTTAGTAACTATTAAACACATCAGGCATTTTACTGCTCGCGACTTGAATGACAGCTCCCTGTCAGTAGGGTGCAGCCTCAATGCCTCAAGAGGAGGACCGCGTGCTTCTGCATTTTTGGGATATTCCGATCCACATCTGAAGCTTGTGGCAGACCCCTGCTATAAGAAAGTGCTGATGCACATCCCACCCTCCTCAGCAAAATGCTCTGCTCCCTACGAGACTGACAAACACATGATCTTCTGGAGCCTTTTCTCTACCTGTGTTACATCTGAAGGGCTTCAGAGAGCTGTGGGTGTGGAGCATGTAGCACCCTATTTGGATAGTATGGAAGCTTGAAAAAAATAGAGAATACTGGTAACTGTCTGTATCCATCAAGCTAAATAGTGAAATCAATTTATATTTAATAAAGCAATTCCTTCCACTGCTGTGAGAGGCAGCATAGACCCTCGTTTAGCCGCTTCAGCGCATGTCTAGCTGCAGCTCATTTATGGGAAAGTAACAATATTTCTGGGATCAGCATATGTTAAATCCCACTGAATTTACCATGAGGGAAAGCTTATTTCACCTTGGTTGTACCTGTATAATTGAAAGCTTTCAAAACAGAAAATCGGAAATCTCTCATTCATTTGTAGTTTCCATATAAAATGGAAGATATTTGCTTAAACTGAATAAGCCTGTAAAAATCAAGCTCATCTTTTTTTTTTTTCTCTCATTGCTGTGGTAGAATAAGATTATGAAAGAAGCTCACTTTCAAGTTCATAACAAAAATGGGATGTATTATTGTGTATTTAGTAGAGGGGGCTTGTCCTCTTTAGGATCATATCTTAAAATTTATTTTGTTCTATCCCATTTCAGCAATTTTAAGGAAGCTGTAATACCTTCCCCAGTCCGAATGGTAAAGGAGTGGGAAGGAGGAACCTGCAATTCCTATAGGGAAAAGTGAGCACTAGATCCTCAAGCACAGGAAACTAATTCAGGTTTCACAGTTGCCCTTCTGATAGGTTGACAGATGCTTGTCTTAAAATCCCAAATCCTGCCAAAAAGTCACGTACTAAAAATAGGCCTTGGACTGCTGCTTGACCAGACCACAGTAGAATTCCCTTTGGATGCAGTAAATGTTAACACGATCCAAAGAAGAGCTGATGTTTTTCTGTCAGAATAATTGTTGTCAGAGAATGCTCATTTTCAGTAATATTAAAAACGTTCTTAATAGCTTTGTCAAGATGATCAATAACAAAAGTAGTTTTTTTAGATATGGAAAAGTTGGTTTGTTCTGATTTCTGTAAAAAGTTATAACGCAGTGTAATCATGTTAAATACAAAAACATCCCAAGTGATTAACGTATAGCAGGGCAGAGTGCATCCTCATGATACTTGCAAGGGGGCTGCCACCCAGAGGGACCTCCAAAGGCTAGAGGGATGGGTTGGATGGACCTTGTAAGTCCAGAAAAAACAGGTGGGAAGTCCCGATCCTGACTGGGAGGGAATAACTCTACATGTACAACAGTACAGACGCCTGTGTGGATGGATCTGGAGGAGGAGAAGTTGCTGCATGCTCTTGCTGCAGTCAATATTAGCCATGCAGGGGGCTACATTATTCAGGACGTAGCTGTGGGGTTGAGGGAAGGGACCGTTCCCTTCCCTCCACTTGAGCGTTGGGAGTATGATGCCCCAGTTCTGTCCCTCCCCAGTACAAGAGACTAACAAACTGGAGCCAGTCCAGTGGGGGGCTGCCAAGATGGTGAAGGGGCTGGAGGGCAGAGCATATCAAGAGAGACTGAGAGTGCTGGGACTGGCATTTGAGGGGGATCTTCAGCTACCTGCAGGAGTCTTGCTAGAGAAGGTGGAAGACGGGCTCTTCGCTGAGGTGCACAGTGAAAGGAAAATAGTCAGTTATTGCAAATTTTACTGCAAGGAAAATCATGGGTTACAAGAAAAAAACTTTCATAATGGCAGTGGTCAAACACTGGGACAAGTTTCTAGAGATGTTTTCGAGCTCTTCAGAGCATGGCTGGACAAGGGCCTGAGCAGCCTCACTCAACTTTGAAGTCAGCCTTACTTTGAGCAGAGTAGAAACAGGTGACTCTTGGAAGTCCTTTCCAATCTAAATTATTCCGTGGAAAAACCAGTGGTAAAGTTTGATATAAGGCTCAATTGGATCTTCGGTACAATGGCTATTTTTTTATGTTCTTCCAAAATGGGAAGAGATGATCATAATCCTATGAGTGAAGAAAACTGGGTTCTAAAACTGTTCCCATCCAGATTGTAGTGATGTTGCTTCTGATTGAATTTTAAAGTTGTCCCAAATATAAATAAGTTAAATTTGATAACTACCTGTTATTTAGTTTAAGCAAATTGGGTATGGTCATATGCCAGTGTTGGTAAATGAAGACCTTCCTCCCATCTCACCCCCTGGCATGCTAAACAATGAGTACTAACATGTGTTCTGCAGGTGAACTCCAATTTGTTAACCGTTTTTCCATTGTTTCCCCTCACATTACAAAACATGTAATTTCCTAAATCACTTGACACCTGGAGTTCTGCAATACAAAAACTACAGGAAAAAGACTCTGCTGGGCCCAAGCAGTGGGTTTGAACATTGGGTCTGGAGTATTTTTCTGCAGTTCATTCCAAACCAAACTTAATCTTACTCTTGGGTGTGAGTTCATGAAAATCTTAGCATTCATTTTAAATCCTTGTGTATTCACAGAAAAATTAACTGCATATTTGAATTAAGAATCTGCATTTAATGACTTGCATTTTGTTGGTTATGTAATTCAAAAGGCATTACTTTTGGATCCTGCTTGAATGCTTAATACAACTTGTATCACTGATAGGGCATATTACAATTGACTATACAGGGTGCTTTAAAAGTTATGCTAGTCCTATAAGTTAATTTAGAAAGTTGCAGCTTATATTGCAGCATATGTGCTTGATTTTAATAGAGAAGGCTAAAAGCATGTACAAGACCAAAAATTATTTACTGAAGCAATTTAAGAATACTTTTAATGAAGTACTGATAAGAGGATTCTTCATACTGCTTGGAGAATTCATAAACAGGGAAAAATACTGCGAATGAATCCTTTGGGGCCCTGAGAGATAAGAATATAAGCAAAGATCAGCTCTGGTTTCTATTTCTTTTCAGACCAATATCCTGTGTGTGGCTATGGTGGAGGTGTGCTTTGGAGGAGCACACCCAGGTACAATACATTTAGTTGTGTAAGTGGCAAAGGAGAAAGGGCCCCTGATAGTTAAGGAAATCCAAGTGGATTTTAATTCATTTTACCAAGAAAATGTTCTATTAGCTGTTACTACTTAATATAACTGATGTTAACTGTGCTGCCTAGGGAAGAGTGTGGCCAGTAGGTAAAGGGAGGTCATTCTCCCCCTCTGCTCTGCACTGGTGAGGCCACAACTGGAATCCTGCATCCAGTTCTGGGCTCCCCA
>JAOXNO010000013.1:56517741-56529784 GCA_028565335.1 Limnodromus scolopaceus | reverse complement strand
TCCTGCTCCAGCAGGGGAGTTGGACTAGATGATCTCTATGGTCCCTTCCAACTCTAAAAATTCAGTGAAATTCAGTGGAAGCCAATGTTTAAAATAAATAAAAAAAGTCCAAGAAAAGGGATACAGCCGGTGTCGAGAGCGCTGATAAACAGTGGAATAAGAGAGATTACGCCCTTGCAGCTTTAGGTTTGATGGAAGTCCTTGCCAAAGATGGTTTCAGTGGAGTGCAAGAGACAGAAGGCACACCTCAGAGAGCCTAACCCAGAATTCGGGGGAAGGATTATAAAGTGTATATTTCATAAAAATGAATGAGGTGATACAACAGTAATTGTGAGAGATGGGCAGAGTCCCAGGAGAGAAGGTAGGGAGGAACTAGAAATAAGTTATTAAATCACACCTACAGTGTGATGCGGGTCGGGGGATAAACCAGAAGAGAATGAGACATCAACAGAGAAAGAAAGGGAAGGAAACAGATAAGAGGCATCTTAAAAACTGGAACAAATAGCAGAGAGAGGTGTTGTGGTTTTGACATGTGAAGAGAGAAGATGAGAAATATTTATTTCAGGAGAAAGGAAAGTGTTATAGGAGAGAAATGGGAAAGGGAGGTAAAAGAGGGTAAAGACAAAGATAATTTTGTCAGCTTTCTGTGTAGGGAAGGGAACGAACAGAAAAATGAACCAGATGTGCAGAAAGGATTCAGCATCCAGAATTCGGTTAAGTTGAACAAATTGCAGACATTTCCTCAGGAATATGTCTCCCATAATGAAGTCAGCCAGCCTATGTAGGGGATTTCCTCAAACACTAGACCATACCACAAATAGAGGAAGATGATTTGGTGACCAAGAGTGTTGTGTAAAAAAAAAAAAAAAAAAAAAAAAAAAAACCACCCCAAACCCAAAAAAAACCTGAACTGGTGCTGCTCTTATCATCAGCAAACACAGAAGCTTGGGGAGACTGAGCAGCTCCCTTCATGAGAGAAAGAGCACTGAGAGCAGATGCCAGCTCATCAAGGCAGCTGAGCTGAAGTCAGCAGGGTTAGATTGATTGATTGAGCAGGGGGTGGGGGCATAAAGAGGGGTTTGCTGGCCAGTGTTGGAAGGAGGTGGTCAATGAAAGAATTTGGCAGCAGAGAAAACCAACAGATGAACTTTGGAAAATTTGTAAAAGCAACTGCAGCGGAGCTTTTGGGCCACTGAATGACGGAACATAAATTCTTTTCTTAACTATGTGAACCTCCACTTTACCGTTTCTCATATTGCCTGTACGTACTACACTGGTAGGGGCTTGTACAAGAGCTTCACTGCTCTCATCTTTAGAAACTTAATTTACAAACAAAACCAGCTCATAGCCCTTTGTTCTTTTTTTGTCAGTACCAGCTTTCGATTTCAAGTTGCTCTGGCTTAAATACTTCTCATTCTCTTCTATAAAATAGAATATCTGTATCCCTCGTGGATGCTTTTGCTCCCTCTCAAGCACTAATTCAAGCATAAACACAGCTGACCGGAATTGTATGCCCCATAAGGTCTTCCTGTTGCCTCTTCAGGAGTGCTGGAAACTGCCTCTGGCGGTGTCGGCCTTTTCCACAGCTGCCTCGCAATGTTTTATTCTCATCCTGTGATTAAACCACAAACCCTGGCTGAAGCAGGGCTCCAGACTGAAGGAAGATAAGAAAACAAGGGCGCAGATAACCCGAGAGGGAAGGCTGATCATCAGGGAGACTAAAGCTCTGTTCCAGAGATGCTGCCCCTTACTGCTAGGATGTCCTGATCAACTTGCTGATGAAAGAGCCCTACACCATGAGTCCTGATGCAGAGGCCTCCAAGACTAGCGGAGTGCTTTTTCTAGAAGAGCCTGGACTGTGGTGAATCACATAGACCTTCTAGCTCAAGGGTGAAATACAGCCACAGCCAGTCTGGGCATCTGCTGATGTGCACAGCATCACGGGCAGCCTTGGTCTGCCGGTTGCTTGCAGCTGAAGATGTCGCTGAGATCTATGCACCGCTCTTTCCTTAGGCCTGAGTAGCACAGCCAAAGCCACCTGGGGTATGTTTATACCTACCGGCATAAAAACACGCAGTCAAATTTCTTATTTGACTGAAGCCTGTTCACTTCCAGGATATCAGGATTCATCCTTTGGTTCAGATTATACAGTACAAAAAAGGTAGCAAAGAAACACAATACTGCGTTTCTTGTTCTAGCTTATTTTTTGAATATTCCACGTAGTTATCAAGAATACATGTATTTTGTTACAGATCTTACACTCTTCAATTTGTTTAAATTCAGATCACCTTCACTGATTTTTCAACTTGTGGAGTTAGTAGCACTATGCATCCCCTGCAGCAGTGTAAAGGCAGCTTTTTTGGTCCAGAAACTCTCTTGGCAAAAGAAAAAATTGGGCAGAACTTCCCAGAAGTCCAGAGACCTTGCACACTTTTATTCCCCTCATGGCAAAGATCCATTCCCTCTCAGCTGCAGGTGGAAAAGCAATTGAAATGCTCCGAGCACTGAGGAAGGTAAAAAAAGATGTCCTGGTAAAAATGATGACAGAAGAGCCTGCCCTCAAAGTTTTATGTGAGGACAAGATTTTTAGGAGTTCAGTTATTGGCACGTGCTGTGTATTCACCAAGCAGAAGGGATCAATAAAGCCTTCTAAATATATACCTACCTCACTTTTATAACCATACTTCTAGATTTTGGAGTTTGTATATACATATGTATTGAAGTCTTCAGTTCGTTCCTGCTAGCTTAATGAAGTAACCCCTTGGACACTGAGAGAAGTGAACTTTCTTGAAAACAAAATAAACCCTAGGACATTTATAAAAGCTTAGACAGTAACCTCTGACAAAGTACTTTCCACAGTCATTCTTTGTGAGTTGCAATAAATCCAGTTCAGGAGTTGTAAATGTATATTTGTCCCCAATCAGCTACTTGTGCCAAGGGTTTTGCAGCATCAGCCCACAAGTAAAATAATTGTGGGCTTCCATGCCTTGGAAGGGCTGCTCACCTGGGACTCGCTGGCAGCCAGGAGCTGGGAAATACAACCCCAAGAGGCAGGGAACATTAAGAGGACAGGGAAGAACACCAGGGAAGTGAAAAGAGGATTAAATAAAATGAGGTGAGGAACAGAATAGACAACAGGGGGTGTGTGAGACTGGGGAGGAAAAAAAAAGGAAATCTGTAGAGAGGTGAAAAAAGAGCAAGTGTTATCACAGTTGGGGAATAGACAGTGCTGGTAGAGCAGGTGGGAGAGTACGTTTGGCATTCAGCACTGGGTCTTTTTAGTCTGGAGAAGAGAAGACTGAGGGGGGATCTGATCAACGCCTATAAATACTTAAAGGGTGGCTGTCAGGAGGATGGGGACAGTCTTTTTTCAGTGGTGCCCAGGGACAGGACAAGAGAAAATGGGCACAGACTTGAACATAAGAAGTTCCGTCTCAACATGAGGAGGAACTTCTTCGCTTTGAGGGTGGCAGAGCCCTGGAAGAGGCTACTCAGGGAGGTGGTGGAGTCCCCTTCTCTGGAGACATTCCAAACCCGCCTGGACACGCTCCTGTGGGACCTGCTCTGGGTGGCCCTGCTTTGGCAGGGGGTTGGGCTAGATGATCTCCAGAGGTCCCTTCCAACCCCATATCATTCTGTGATTCAGTCCCCTAGGGGTTAATGGGAACTGAAATGTCTGTGCCAGGGGAATCTCTGAGATACCATCCTAACACAGGAAGAAAAAACAAGTAATTCAAGCTATCACAACTTTTCATTGTCAGGAAAAGCTTTGATTTGAAAATGCCGGTGTGTCAGGTTGAAGCAGGATATTTGCATCAAGGGCAGTTTGATAATAACCTGTGGGGTGCTGCGTTGCAATGGGGTCTCCTTTGAACTGCAGCGAGGACATGCTCCCTGCCCTGTCTGTCACACCGAAGTAAGTCCCCAACAGGACCTTTGTGGCTGCTACAGCCTGCCGTGTGATCGGAGCTCCTGGATCCATACTGGGCTCCATAAAAATCTATGCCTATAGGGTCATCTTAATAACTTAAACGTACACAGCGTTATAGCTGGGCTTGCTGGATTTATTGGCTTGTGTTTGGGAATTTGCAGACATTCATTATCTGAATTTTCCTTTTTCCTTTGGACTCTTTAGCACAGTTTTTTGGTTTCGCTGTTGCACTTATTCTTCCCTGTTTATTAATGATGCTTGTCTTTATTTCTCTGTACCTTTCATATCTTCCTGCTTCTTGTGCTGAGTCTCATTTGCACTACTTCTCTCCCACCTTTTCTTTCATAATCCCTTTTTTTTTTCTCAGTTACAGTATCCTCCTTCACAACCAGTTTTTCTTTCCATTGTGGTCCATCTCTGGTTGCTTTCTCTCCCGTGTGTGTGCCAAGGTGTTCCAACACAGACGGCTTTATTCAAACACAACTGGCATAAAAATGGGAACTGGCTACCTTTCAAGTTAGTGTTCTTAATGTCTGCTGTGTCTGCCTGCATGGGAGGTTGGTGCACTGCGAGTTCAAATCCTAATTTAAAATAAATTTACTGCACAAAAAACAAGCCTTAGGCTCCTAAAAATCCAGGCAGGTTTCAAATGTTACACGTAGTGCTTTCTGGTTTATAGCCTTACAGTTTAGAAAATGCAAAGGTAGTAAAAAGTCTTCCTTTTTGGAACGTTCTTTTTGGGTTTTTTTTCAGAGTTCTGTGAAATTAGAGTAGTTCTGAGCTTCTGATTCTTCTGAAAAAGAAATTCTTTATGAAGATGCTTGTTTGCCTTGAAGATTATTGCAAAATATACATGTTGAATATTTTCATCCTTTCAAGAAATTACTTGTAAATCTGAGCACGTTAGTTTTTGTTCAACTAACTGAGAAGGTGTGTTGGGGTGATGCGGGGCTAGAAGGTGCTTAGATCTACAGGGGACAACTTGCTGCTAAACCCCCCGAAAATATGTAAGCAATGAGATGTGTGCTGTTTTCCCTTTTCACTAGGTATACAGCTTTGTTGATAGGGAAATTTCCTGTAAGAACTGCATATACCAGCTGTTATGCATCCATGTGTTCAGATTGCAGTGTATGAAGGCCTAAGTTGAATGCGTTCCTCTCCATTTTTACTTTTGGAGAAGCCCTTCTGCATAGGCTTGGAGTACACAATATACGGTGCCCACTGTAGAAATCTGAATTAAGGACGTTTTCATGGAACAGCCTTCTTCCACATCTACCTGTGGGACTGAACTTCAGTGGCAAGTTGAGTCCTGAGACTTGAACTAGCTTTTGAACTTCAAAATTAAGGTCAATGTCTCAATTTGAGACCAGTGATGTGGCTCGCACCTTCAGTTCTGTAGCATAGAAAGTTAATAGATACCACTTTATCTCTTGTAATGGGCTTCAGGAAAAATAGGAATAGGGCCTCGGCACATCGCTTACCATTCCCTTAAACTGGTCCCTTCACACACTGCTCCTGCCATCTAAATGTTCATTCTTGCCTGACAGACTCCTTGATTTTCTTTGTGGCAGTAACTTACAGATCATGATAAAGTATGCGGTCCCCAGTCCATCACTGCCTTTAAATTATTCGTAATTACAAGCGTTCTAATTGGTTTAGATTTATGCTCTGTTGCTCCACTTGTTTACTTTTATAAAGATTTTTTGTCAGTGTGCACTGTGCTTGGCTTTCCTCCTGGAAACATGCTTTCCTCCTGGATTTATAACATGGCTTAGTCATAGTGAGCAAATTATAATTTCAGTGAGGCTTTGAGTAGTCTAAATCTCAAACTCAACACCAGTGTTAATATTTTTCTTCCAATTTGTGGCTAAACATGCTTTTTTTTCAGTTGTCAATCAGTTCACTTTTTTCTTCATTTCTTAAGAATAAGGATACACTCTCCTGGGCCTGAGTCTCCAGGATTGCGTTTTCTTAAATATTTATTCACATTGTTATTTTTGTTGTGTGTCTGGGAAAGGGATACTGTGATCTGCCTGGGTATGTCAATAAATTTAGATCAATGCCTTCAAACTCAAGGGCTTAAAATGAGACCCTGAGCTCTTAAAGCCTTGGGCATCTCGTGAAACCCAAGTGCTAGTACGCTTAATGAAATCTTAAAAGGGAAGGTAAGAATAAAACCCATTTGTTCAGTGTTTTACTCTCTACCAGTTTTACACTATTATTAGGAACATGGGTTAACTATTCCGCAGTAAAGCTGAGTTATTTTTTCTGTTTTTATAGGAAGATATATAAAGCAATATCTATAATGGTAGTAAAATATATAGATATGACTGTAAAATGCATAATTTTGGTTACTCATATTAGGCAATATGCAGAACTTCAAAAGCAACTTACTGCTGAACACCAAACCATGTATTTATGGGCATAAATATCCATATACACTTAATTAACTACAACTTACATTAGTTTATGGGACTTAGCAGTGGTGTATACTGACAACTTAGTTCAGTGTTAGGGTGTACGTTTCATCATATTACACCTGTAGACACAGGGATCAAGTCTTAAAATCACAAAATTCAGCTTGGCCAGGGCCCCGAGCAGTCATTCCACCCAACTTCCCACTCAAAGCAGGGTCAATGCTGATTTCAGACTGGATTTTCAGACTGTAGAGGAAGACTCTACAATGTCTGTGCAACCTGCTCCGATGTTCAGTTATCTCTTAGGGATTTTTTTTTTTCTTATCTAGTTGAAAATTCTCCTGTTTCAATTCAGCATCGTTGTCTTCTAGTGTCCCACAGTGCATCTCTGTGCGAGAGATATAAAGATCTTGGCTTTACCATCTTAATCTCCCTGCAGGTGATGGGATGCTGCTGCGAGGTCTCCCCAGAAAAGCCCCACTTCCTCAGCTTCTCCTCACAGAACAAGTGATTCAACCCCCTGATTGTCATTGCCCTCAGCGCTTGCCCCAGTTAATCAATGTCTTTCTGGTACTGGGCAGCACAAGATCAAGAATTTCTAAAAGAGATTCCCCACTTGATCAGTTTTCACTACTAGTTGCTCCCTTTTTTTGATCTCTGCCTCTAGGCACAAAGTCCTGTGAGATTGTATTGAAGACTGATGCAAAGAGAAGCGGTTGAATATCTCAGCTTTAAATATATCTGCTGTGACAAAATCGCCTGCCCTGTTGAGCAATAAATCCATGTTTTTCTTGTTTATTCTGCCATTAATATAGAGCTAGAAGCACTTGTTGTTGCCCATATTCCTCATTGGTTTCAATTCTAGCTGAGCTTTGGCTCTTCTGATACCAACCCAGTATGGCTGGGAGATTCCTTTACATTTGTTTGCTTCCTGTCCTTGATTCCAACTCCTGTATAGTCAGTGTGTGCTGGAGCTCAGTCCCTGTTTGACAAAGCCAGTCTCCTCCATGTTTGATAATTTTTCTGAACGTCAGATGGACCGCTGGGAAGAGGTCATCCTAAAAGACCTGCCGGTTCACTTGAGATCGCTTGCACTAACCAGCTGTCTCTCAAAGGATACTACCTACCAGGATTCTTCATATGCATTATTGTTTTTCAACCTTAAATTCATGTGTGGGGTTTTTAGGCCTGGTCATTAGTAACCTGTCTTGTACGATTCCCCTTGAGGCTCTTCAGAATGATACCTCTTCACCCGAATTATTTCTTGTCCCTTTCAGTGCATGGCATTATCTGTTAAGTATACATCAGGTCTTACACACCTTGTCACTTCCATCAGCTCAGATGGTGGCTTTCTCCAAGGATTCTTATTTTCTTTATTTTTTTGAAAGAGTATTTATCTGTCATTGTATGGTTTAATAATGGAAGATGGCAAGCACTCATTTGTAATCTCTCACTCTCTGAAGAAACTCATTGCAGTCACCGTTGGGAGAGAAAATCTAGCTCTAAAAGAAGAAAAACTAATCTAACTCAACTGAATAGAATGCATATTTGTCATGCTCAAAAAAAAAAAATTCCTTCTTGGTGAAAGATTATAAAGGTAATGCTAAAAGAAATAAATTAGCTCTGGCTATTTGGATCTTTTACTCAAGCCTGCTGTTTACAATATTTCAGCAAGATGGTTTTCTTATGTGGCTTTTGTTTTATACAAATATTGACTTCTTTACCCCACCTCTTGGTGCCTGCTGATCATAAGCCAGCCTTCTCTGTCTTTTTTTTTTCCTTTGAGGATATATAAATTCTTTTCATGCTCTTATCAATGTCTGAACAGGAATAAGAAGTGTTGGCTTTGACCCACCTTACTCTAATGGTTAAGGTACCTGCATATTTTGTCAGTCCTACCTGGGAACAGCTTCAGATGATTGAGGTACTTCATAAGTATTGTAGGGGCAATGTTTAGAACACGAACAAGATTTTTGAAAATGATATAGTTAGTTTAGAACTCTCTTTAATCTCAAGTTGTACTCCATTTCATGTTACCAGCAGCACAATTGAGGAAACACATTAAAAATTAGTGAGGGACAAGTTGACCGAAAGAGTTAGATAAAGGGTGACTTCATGGAGCACTGTGACTTCTGGGAAAAATTGATTGATCTTTATGAAACGAAGTTCTGTAGATTCGGAGAACAGCTAATGTTTCTATAGCCAAAAAAGTGCCAGCATGCAAACTACTTTCTTCCTGGGTAGACATATGGATGCCTTGTACTGTTTTCTTTATATTGGCTTGCTTTGTTTGAAGTTCTTTTAATGCTTCTATGCCTGACAGACATGGTGTAGGTTGCTCAGATGAAGTTCTTATGATTGTTTTCTGATCTGGAAGCACCTAGCTTCTTTTCTGAAAGGTTAATATAGGAGCTGCCATCCTGTCTTTGGGTAAAAACATCTTTCTCAACCCAGAGGGTAAGTTTAAAGTGAAGGGTGGCACTACTACTAAAACTGAGCTAGCATCAACACTGCTAATGCAGGAGGGCAGGATGGGTAAAGGAAACACTGTACAATTTGGATTGTTATGATCCAGCCCTTTCCAACTCAAGAGTGGATACAAAAATGTACAGAAATCAGATGTGTAATTTAGTGACAATAAGTATGTAAAGCACACTGGGAAATAAACTAATACATAAACTGTTCTGTAATCAAGACTTGGGATGCAGCCAATTAATAGTGTTCTTTTTTTATGAAGAGCGTGTTAAGCCTTTTTAGGTGGCCTTTATTTGTTTATTTCTCTCTTCCTTAACTATCCCTTCTATTTTCATGTCTGATCAGAAAACCTGTTTTTCCTCCCTGTTCTCTTCCACACTTTCACGGTTAACTGGACAACGTTTTTTAGTCCGTGAGATGTGACATTAAAATAATGACATTTTATTGCACTTACATTAAGAAATAAGGTTGAAGTGCTCACCCAGAAGTCATATGTAGTCCCTGTTCCATCAAAACAGAGCTGGATGGCCATTTTGTTAAACGTTAATAGCTCCATTATTCCTCTCCCCACTTCTGACTATTAGGGAGCTACACTTGAATTTAATGTCTAGTATATTTTTAAAAACTCCGGGATTAGAAATATAAAATCAAGAGCAAGAAGTTTTGATGCTCTGCCCAAACTGCTTTGACTATTGACAATAAAAACAAACACATTGCTTTCCTGGAAATACAAACTGTGGTAACTGAAAAAGCTTTAGGTAAGAAAACCACCCAGTGGGATGAGGGTCTTCCAAAGTTTCCTGTTGATACTGCTGTTTAGTTGTGCCTATCCAATTTTTATTCTGTAAGCAGACTTAGCTGCTTCTAGATAACAGAATTATTTCCAACCGAATATAATACCAGGCTGTCCTGTGAGTAACAGGTTTATAAATGGGTCTGAGCCTCAGTTATACTGGTTTCAAGGCACCGTGCCTGTACACATACCTGAGTTTACATCAGAGCCATAAACCGGGTGGCACCACTAGCACTCCTACTACCTGGCCACCTATCCCATTAAAAAAAGCAATGCATAGAACCTGTATCCCCTAAGGTACCTGTCCTTTATATGCTTGCTGACTGCAGCTGCCCTACACCTCGACCTTAGCTGATATGGGTCACAAGCAGGTGTCTAGCAAGCCCAAAGCATTGCAGGTCCTAAATTCTAATGGAGTTACTCGAAACTTGCTGATGGTAAACTGCTGAGATGCACCTGCAATATGTGTTGCATTGCAATGGTGAAAAGGCTTGGGATTCTACACACAGTGCTGTTTTTCTTTTTAATCTGTTAACTAAGACCACAATACCCTACTGGCAGTTGAAGATGTCTGGGGTTCGGGCCAGAGCTTTGTCTTCTTCTGCCTAAAAGCATCATGCTCATGAGCTCTGTCTCCCGATGGGTAGGCAGAAATTGTATGTTCTCTAGCAAACCTTTTGGCGATTGACACTAATAAGTACCAGAGGGAAATGTGTCCAGTCTTTCCTTTAATCTTAGAGAAATATACCACTGTGAGGCCTTGGATATTCCTTTGGAAGCAGAGCCAAGTAGCCTGCAGAACTCTCACCTAATGTTACATGCACCTTCAGAATTCATGACTCATGTCATGATTTGGCAGAGTAAACCAATTTCACAATAGACTTTTTTTTGAGTAAAACTGTTGAGTGAGCATGTTACTGAGCTAATTCATTACAATCTTATTAGGGGAGTTAAAGATAGAACAATATGGTGATCAAGTTACAATCTATTGTCTTTCACCTGATCGCTGTGTCAAGTTTTAATTCTTTGCCAAGGGAAGCTACTTGATACAGGCAAGATGCCTGTTCCTGTCACACTAACAATAGAGCTTTCCCAAAGCCTTTACCTCAGCTGAAGTTTGAATTGTGTACAGTAAATCAGGTTTTGAACCCAATCACTCTTTATTGAAAGAGTCTTCATGGAAGTGAGACTTCAACAAACACAGACAAGAATACGTTATTAATAAGATAGAGTAACAAAAAGGAAAGTTGTCACTTTAGTGAAAACAAAGGTAAAAATAGTTGGAAGCACTTCTTGATTAGTCAAGATCTTTGATCTAGGTAGCTGTTGGCAGGCCTGCAGGGCATGAGTCAGCACCTCTAATTTCTAAGGTGTGGATCCATCACAATTCTCTTGCTGATGATTCTAAATTTTCTTCTGATGTGCAGAAACAGTAGGGCAGAGAAGTGCAGAGAGCTTTGGGTATTACGAATAGCAGGAAAGAGAAAGTTGATTTCCTTCTGTATTGTCTTGTTCTTGTAGGAATTTCCGTTTTCCCCAGCTCATGAGCAGTTTTTGTGGCTTTTTAGCTAAGTAGGTGAATCCAAGAGTCCAGAATAGTCATTGCAGTCTCTTCCCTTCGTGGGAATAGTTAATGTCAATGTGGGATGCCTCATGACTGAATAAAATTCCATTTTGGCAAATAGACTACAGCTAAGGTGATATTTTTAAAAATAAGAAAGATTAAAGATGTAAGGAATATATTGTTGAGAGAGCTATTTATTACATCCTTTCCTGTCTGGATGATATAATCGATAAGACACATACAATCAGCAAAAATTTTGTTTGTCTAGTCTATTTCTATTTCTCTCATAGAAAATTCTTTAATCATTCAGTGCTGCTTAAAATACTCAAGACCATTTCAGTCACCAAAGACTAGGGCTAACATGAAGCCTTAAGCACTGAGAGGAAAACATGCGCTTGTTGGTTGCAGTGATGTAAAACCATGAGCTGCAAAACCATGAGCTGCATTTTTATCAAGGCTAGTTCTCCTTTGAATTCGTTTGCCCCAAGCTGGCCTCAAATTCCAGTCAATGTGAGACTTCCCATCAACTTGACTTTCTCAAAAGCGGCTCAGTTCTGCACTCCTTGGTCAGATAAGCTCCAATGGGGGAGGCAGGACTACCCAAATCAAAGCTAATCTTCAGAATGGAAACATCTTACTTCTCCAAGAAGGCTTTGTGTGACTAATACCATTGGGTGATATTTAGAATGGTGTTTTGAAAAGTCACTTGATAACTTTGTCTAAATTATTTACTGACTGGAGGATCTGACAAGTTGATGCCCTTGGAAAAGAAAGGAGTGCAACACCTTGGAGTCCTCAACACAGGAAGGACATGGACCTGTTGGAATGGGTCCAGTGGAGGGCCACGAGGATGATCAGAGGGA
>JAOXNO010000013.1:56500747-56517641 GCA_028565335.1 Limnodromus scolopaceus | reverse complement strand
GTGGGAGGTGTCCCTGCCCAGGGCAGGGGGGTTGGAACTCAATGATCTTTAAGGTCCCTTCCAACTCTAACGATTCTATGATTCTATGATCTGGAGTGCAGTTTGTAATCACAGAAGGTCCTGCCCTGTGTCTCGGGCTGTAGTTGAGGGTTAGTGAAGGTAAAAGCAAGAGGAGAAACAGACCGGTAGTGTAGTCAGCAGATTATGATGCCTGCAAAGAAACTCAGCCTGAAATCTCTGCATTGCCTCTCTTGGGAGCAGATACGCTCACAGCAAGAAGGGGATGATGCGAAAGGCAGGGAAGGCTTGAGGCTTAGCTCTACGTTAAACCACCCATGAAGGTTTTGTGCCCTCCTCCGTTCTTCTGTCACGCTTTGCTCGTGGTGCATTTGCAGTGAGTGCTCTGGCCTCTCCCCTGTAAGCGGGGAACTGTCATGGACCGCGGAACCCATGCAGCACACCAGTGCCTTTGGTAGTTCACCCCGAGCCGCTCTCCGACTGGCGCACGCTGCCAAAAAACTGTTGGCGGTTGCTGCCTTTCCTACAGATTTGACATGGAGTCTGGAATAGAGGGATACTCACGGAGTATATTCCTTAATGCAGCCCTCTTTTCAAAACGCAGTGTTCTTTCTCTCTGTATATAAACAGCTGTGCTGGACAACATTTTTACTTTCTGACATAAATTGTGAAAACATCCATTAATACTGGCAAAATAAAACAAGTGCAGGCCGTCTATTTATTGTTCCATTTTCAACTCGGTGACTAGAACACAATAAAGCAGATTTGAAGGAGGTAAGATGGTTAACGGGTAAAATGCGACAAAACCCCATTGCGTGATGGAAATAGCAACTTGCAAACCCCCAAGGCCAATCTTTTGTATTGCTTTAGCAAATACGTGGTGCCAGGGCACCTCATTCTTCCACCACTCTCTTGGCAACTTGAAACGAGGGATGTGCCAGGCAGTATGGCCTGAAGTAACGCCAACTGGAAAAAGCAGATGCCAGGTTTTTGGGCCACATGGCGTCCTGAGCTCCCATAAAAAGGCACATGTTTGCCACTATTCTGAGCAGTATATAGCAAACTAAACAAGTGTATGTCCATTTATACCTCAAAATGTTAACTAATTTTAGTGAGGTAATTCATTCCCTGTGGTTTATTTATTTATTTTTATTCTGTGTTGCTGTTTTACACAAATCATTCCTATCTTGCAAGTTAAATATTTCAAAATGTTAGTCTGTATGTATTTTTCTCTACATATGTTCATATACATATAGCAAGCTAGACAGAGGCGTGTAGTGCCAAATGCTATTAGAAAGAATTTGTTGAATGAAATTAAGTTTCAAATATTGAAACTACTGGAATTGGCCTTGACTCAGAATTTTAAAGTCTTCTGAGATGTCTGGATTCCTACTGGTGATATTAATCCAGTGTTATTTATGTATGTATGTATTTTTGGATTGATTTATTTTACAAATGCAGTGAATTCTATTTGCAAACTACAAAGTGCATGGATGTAGTTTGGGAAACGGGTAACCAGATACCAGCCTTGTTCCAATTATATTGCTTTGAGTTGGTCCTTGGTGTTCTGTTTTCAAAAGCAGATTTCACAGCAGATACTCAAGAATATCTACATATTGGTGGGATGTGTGGCCTTTACTGTTTTGGCTTAATATTTTTTTTAAAAAAAAAATCCAACCTGATACATCTTGAGCTCAGCAACTGTAAATTCTCTTGTGTTTGAGGGGAGAAAAAAAATACCTGTTGTATCTTGAACTGTTTTCCCTATGTATGGAAAGTCTATGAAAGAGGAGAGCAATTGGGATAAAACAACGCAGAGCTGAGACACAGTAGATGAAAACAAAGACATGTGTGGTGGTTTGGGGTTTTTTGATTCTTTTGTTGTGGGGATACCTCCTTGCTCCAGATCTTGGAAATCGGGGTTTGCTGTCTCCACCGTTCAGTGGAACTGTTCACCCATGCAATTACTAGCAGGATAGTAGCCCTGCATTGGTATGCCTTAATGACAAAGGTGTAAATGTATTTTAAAAAGAAAAGGAACAATGGATCAAATTAATGCAATTAAGATTCTTGGGTCAGAAATGCTGTTGTAGTTCCTGAAGGTTGCAGAGTTTATTGCTGTGGATGTAATTTCCCTGCCTTTTTCTTAGAAGAAAATTTCATGAAGTAATGGAAACAATTTGGGATTTGGGACGTATGTCTATAGAACAAGGTGGGAGAATGAAATGTTGTATAAAAGAGACTAGTACAGGCCAGCTAAGGGTCGGCCATAGCTATATTATGTGCTTTTCTGTAGATGTGTCTTTAATTCCAAGGTGAATTTAGTTAAGAGTTTTGAAAATGCCTAACCTATTTAAGCTCAATACAGAACGCAACAGGGGATCATTACAGTGACTCATAAGGCATGGTGTACCGATATTGAAATAAAAACGAGTTGTTTCAAATGCTATGTTTCAAGCAGTAATTCTGCAACATCTAGGACTGCTTTATGAAGCACAATCTTTTTCTTTAATAAGGAGATAACCAAAAACAGGTTAGCATGGCTTGAGAGAACAAACTGTTTCTTCTGGCTGGCTGGGGTCATAAACATGTTTTTGACAAGGGTTTAGAGAAAGCTCTGGCTGGATGAGGTCGTATAACAGAAGCTGGGCTTTCTGACCCCAAATATATATCTGATGTGATGATTCTACACTTCAGGAGCTGTCAGAAGAAAATCTCTTGGGTTATTTTTGTTACTGCTTTGACAGCAACTAGTGTCTTGAGGCACTGGGAAGGAAAAAGTGAACCTGACAGGACAGGAACGAATTGTCTCCATGACAGAAAGAAACTGCTGTATGTGAGGAGGTAATACACAGACTGCAGGAGGGGGAAGATAAATAAGAATGTATATGAGGACAATATCTTTTCTATATTGAGTGTCTAAGGGCATTACTCTTCCTTACGCTTTTTCCCCTTGTCTCCTACTTTCTCCCTGTTATCAAGAAATGTACTTTTTTCAAGTTTGTGTGTTTGTTGTTTTGGTAGGTTTTATTATGTATATACTCATTGTACTATGTCTTTCTCACCATTTTGCATATAAACCCTATATTGAAACACCTCTCCTAATCCTACAACATCTCTCAGTGCCCCTGAGAGGTTTTTAAAATGGATGACATGGTTATAAATCTCTCACTTATGCAACCCACTGGAGGTCTCGGAAAGCCTAAGCTGACTTTGCTCCAAACCCCCCCAGGAAGCAATAATAAATGGTTAGCGATTGACTTGCAAGGATCACTTATCACCCTCCATTTGTGGGCTTGGATTTTAATGCCTTGGACTTAAGGCTCCTTCTGATGATACTGCTTGCTTTCTTTAGCTTCATAGCTGATGTGTAGAAAAAGGCAAAATGTTGATGTCATTTATGTCTGTTGATATTTTGAAGGTACAAATTTGTTAGCTGGGAAGCATGTGTTTAAGAAAGTATTGTTTAAGTAATTAACAAGGACTGCGGTTAAAATTATTTCCATGCTTTTCTCATAGAATGTAGTTGGAAGAGACCTGACAGATCATCTAGTTCCAACCTCCCTGCCCTGGGCAGGGACACCTCCCACCAGACCAGGTTGCTCAAAGCCCCATCCAACCTGGCCTTGAGCACTTCCAGGGATGGGGCATCCACGACTTCCCTGGGCAACCTGTTCCAGTGTCTTACCACCCTCACTGTAAAGAATTTATTTCTGGTATCTAATCTAAATCTCCTCTCTTCCAATTTAAGACCATTACCCCTTGTCCTGACACTGCACTTCCTGACAAAGAGTCCCTCCCCATCTCTCCTGCCAGGTCATGTTGAGCTTCTTATCCACCAACACCCTCAAGTCTTTCCCCTCTGGGCTGCTCTCAATCCGTTCTCTGCCCAGCCTGTATTTGTGCTTGGGATGGCCCCGACTGATGTGCAGGACCTTGCACTTGGCCTTGATGAACTTCATGAGGTTTTCACAGGCCCACCTCAAGCCTGTCGAGGTCCCTCTGGATGGTATCCCTTCCCTCCAGTGTATTGACTGCACCACAGAGCTAGGTGTCATCTGCAAACTTGCTGAGGGTGCACTCTACCCCAACATCCATGTCACTGATAAAGATGTTAAATAGTACCAGTCTCCATAATGGACCCTGAGGGATGCCACTCATGACTGGTTGCTGCTTGGAATCGAGCTGTTGACTGCAATTCTTTGAGTGCAGCCGTCCAGCCAATTCCTTGTCCACCCAAGTGGTCCATCCATCAAATCCAAGTCTCTCCAATTTAGAGACAAGGAGATCATGCAGGACAGTGTCAAATGCTTTGCACAAGGTAGCCTAGAAAAAAATGGGAATATTTTTACTTCTATTATCTAAATCCTTGTTGTGACCGTGTCAGAAAAGCAACTTGTCTAAGACTCTTTAGATGGTTTGCTGACAACAGATTTCATAAAAACACAAGCAGAGAAAGGAGTTAAAGGTTGACTTTTGCCATTGTATAGAGAAAGGCAAGCCTCTGTTCTAAATAAGAATCAGCTATTTCTCACTGCTACAGCTAAGACTTTGATCTTTCAGCTAAAAACATAAAAAATTTTCTTGAATTTTTAGGCTGTTGAGCAAAAAAAATAAGTGATGTTAGAGAATAAAGGGAGAGCAGAACAAGTAGGTGTGTGTGCGTACTCTCAGTAGTGGCTCCATCAGTAGCATTTGGCCTGCCTTGGTTGTGGAGACCAGATTGAACAAACATCTGAAGAAAATAAACCCACTAAACTCTAAGTGGAAGAATAACTTTTGGATCCCTGGGAGAACAACAAATACACACCTCACAGGGAATTTAGCCAGCGTCTTACAATCAAGGGTGGCAAGCTCCCCCAAGTCAGAAATAAAAACGGTTCCTCTCTGGGGTTTGGAGGGTTTCCTCTGACATCTCTCCATAAACTAGAAATTATTCAGACATTAAATGTGCAGAAGAAAACAAACTTACCATATTTTGAAGTCTTTTGGGCCCCTCTTCTCCTGTCGGGAATCAGTGACATCCTAACACCTTTCATTTATACCTGCCTGCCTAATTAAGAAGCAACTTTCTTTTCAAGGTAGGCCAGTCATCATGCCATGCCAATGCCTTTCTCTCTTTCTCTTGGTTTGTTTTGGTGGTTTTTTTCTACTTTTTGATAGGGAGATTATCTTTATAGTTTAGTTAGTAGTAATACTAGTTTGGTTGAGTGGAGATAAGCCCACATCATTAGGAATTACTGGCTTCACTCAGATACCATTGCAGTGGTTGGCATACTCATTGGAATCTGAAGATTACCTTCACTTGTATAACTGTTCATCTAAGTCATAGCATTCAAAATAATCACATCAAAAACCCTAGAGAACAGATTAGTCTTACCTTCTCCCCACCCCTCATCAAATGGCCACCATAAACCATAGCTGGTGCTAATGGACCACTTCAGGTCTTTGTATGTTCTCCTTTTTCCCTTTCTAGCTCTGTTTCTCTTGTCTTCTTCTGTTTGAACTCTGTCAATGCTGAAGAAAAAGAACGTCTCAATCTCAAGAGCCAAAGCTGTGGAGGGGCGTTGAAGCAAGACCGCATCACCTATGAACTGGCAGTGAAGGATGTATTCTGCATACTTAATAGCACCTGCAGATCACCAGATTGATCATCTCCATGGCAAGTGCTGTACAAACACGTTACAAAGGCAGACAGACCCATCCACACAGAAGATAGAAATGAAAGTTTCTCCTGTCTCCTTCTGCTCAATTTTCTATGCTTTCTCTTATTAGGATTTTCCTGTTTGTCTTCTTCCCGCTCTTCTTCTCAGTCTCCTTACAATGAAAATGCATGCTCTAACTTTAGAAAAAGGACTTCATGGGGATTTTTAGTGTGTCTTCAGTTTTTACTGTGCCTGCGTTATGTTTTACTTCCCTCTTTGTTTATCGCTCCTTAATCTACTGCACTATGGTGGCTGTTCTTGTAAGCACAGCATATACCACTATGGCAGCATCCTTTGAACCAAAAAAGAACAAATTATAATTTCAGTCAAGGGCTTTGTCTGGATGAAATAAACTGGGAACCTTTGACATCTTGGAAAGAAGTTCCTGAGATACCAGTGCGTCTATGTAGGTCAACAACTGGCTCCCATAACAAGGATGTTGTGTGTTACCTGCTGATCGGTTCCAGGTAAAATAATTTTATCTTGAAGTATCGTACTGAGTATCAAACTTTGAAGAGTTGACGAAAGAAAAACACTTTAAAAAATTGGATGAAAATGATCTCCTAAAACTATTTCCAGAATATGTTGCCGTGCTAGAACTGAAAGTAAGTTTTGGAAGTGATTCTTACCTGCCCTTAGATAAAGGAGGTTGATTGTGGCTCATAATCTACTGTCTTAAACTGGGTATAGTGACTTTTGAGCTAAGAAAAAACAGTTACTTGAGGGCAGCATCTTTCACCTTTCAAGAAAAAAAGACTCCTTTCTTGATTGTATAGAAATCAAACCTTGAGGAAAAGTTCCAGTTAAAAGCCTTACTGGCTTTGGTGCCAAGCCCCAAGTAAAGCTTTAAACCTTTTAAGATCAGATTGAGTCAAGTACTTCAGAATATATTTTGGAGAACAATGTTACATTGGCAAAGGAATGGACACGATGAAATTATGTTAACAGTAAATCTTCTCTGTCTGTAACATCCTTTTTTTAATAGGAACTGTAGAAAAGTTGACTTGTTCAAGTCTTATTCCTTCCAGCTCTCATCTATAATTAGAAGTAAAAAGTAGACTACGCCTGTTGATGCTTCTGAAGATAGAATAGAAATAAAGGGAATTTTCTATAAAGGCAGATTTAGACTTTGAAGGTAACGGCAGTCCTTCTGCTATTAGGGAAACCACTTGTCTCAGGGCCTTAATTCTGTAGTATTTCTCACTCTGTACCATCAGTGGGGGAATAGCAGAGTCCTTTATAGCAAACTCAGTTCCAGCTGTAACGGGAACAACACTCTGTCTTTTCTGACAATGCAAAGAGATAGTAACAGAGGACAAGCTTCACAGATACTGCTGCACTATAATACAGTGTTTTACTCAGTTGATGGGCTACTTCTCCAGTGAGGTAAGAGCTTGCCTTGGTGTCTAAATAACACTATCATCTGAGGAAAACGCAATACACAGGCTGGATTACGGACATTGCTTAGAACCTAACAGAATAATATATTCAACCAGGGATCATACTTTTATTTGTGTGTGCGTGAGCTGATATTTTATTAATTGTATTGAAAATTACAGTTTTTGCAGTCTTCTCTGAAGTAAGAAACATGGCCTTAAGCTAAATCAAGATATCTTTTAAATATTGTGGCAGTATGTTTTTTCTGGAACAGCTAGATGCAGTTCAGTGGCAACTGCATGCTGCCGTAGCAAGTAAATTTGTAATCCCTCTCATGTTTAGATTATGAACTGCTGCTGTAATGCAGGCCCTAAAGCCCACAATCACAGGCTACATCCTCATTGACTTGAAAAGTATCCCCCTTTTTCACTTTTGCCTTTGTGTAGTTGTGCTTTGGGGAGTAGGTGAACCTGTTTTGTACGTGTTTGATTATAATTTTATGTTCTGTTCATGGGAGCGAATATGGGGTAAAACTGAAGAATCTGTGTCGTAGCTTTCTTGAAAAATAGAAGCTATGGAAAGATTTCCTGTTTCCACCATGTGTTCAGGGTATCACTTGAAATGCTGAATCACCACCCAGACAACACCCAAGTAGCTATTTTGTGAAGCCCATTACGTGTCTAGTACTCAATACTCCCCAGCAGCAGACTAATACATAGATTAGTTTTGTGCAACCCTGGATAAGAAACTTATTTCTTCATGTCAGCTGAAAGTTTTGTTACCAACGTGTACATGCTAATGATCTATTGACTGATCTTTGCAAGAAAATGATCTGTAAACAATACTTGATTTCTACTGATTGCAGTAAAAGAGATCTCAGTGTGACTTTGGAGGTCCTCAGCTGCTTTTAGCACCAAGCTTTACGATTAGAGAGCAAGCTAAATAGCAGGCCAGAAAATGTCTCTCTTTTTTTTTTTCCCCTCAAAGTGTCAGAGTGGGAAATTCTGAAGAGGTTTTCTTACAGGAAACACCAACTTCAGCAAAGAAAGAAAATAATGCTGGTCTTGAAATATTGCAAGAATACTCTGGAGGAGTTGCACCTTGGTATTTGTACGTCCTCTTTCACTGGGAGCCAGCATCCCCGGGTATTTCCCATAATCTGTCATCCTCTCCCCTCTTTCCAGTGTCTCATGGCCAGAGAACTCTTCGTATAGAAGAAGTTGGGGGCTAAAATAGTTGAACTAAAACTCCTTTGTAGCACAATGGCAGCTTATTCAAATCTGAATTCTATGGGTTTGGATGCTTTGTTCCTTGGCAAAGAAAACAGGTGCTTTCCTACTTTGCTTCAAAGCAATTTCCATGGAACGTTTTCACTGTCTTTATTAGGAAGTGACAAGTATGCTAAATTTGTTACTGGAATTGACTTTATTCAGAAAACAATTTACTGTTTGCCCTAAACGTCACTTTAAAATGCTATATTTTGTGGCTTAAATTTTTATTTCACCTTACCATTATTTTCTGGCTTACATTCTTCAAACTGATACATTTTTATATAAAATGTGTGTCTTCTTAAATATTCTTATTTATATCACTGTAAATAATAACAGATGGATCCCTCTTGGTGTCTGCAAACAACACTAATGTTTGATGACCGATGCACAACATTGTCATCCAAAAAATTGCTGTTTATGGTGAAATGCGGCCTTTAATAAGAACTTACTGTGTACGTTGAACGGTAGCCTGGATTTCTGTAAAATGCTTCAATGGACTCGTCACGCAGATTTCTCTCCCTACTGCAAAAGAGAGCTTAATGCCTCCGCTATGTTCACCTCTGGTTTGGATTTATCAGTGAAGGCACGCGTGTGTATATACAGGCTGGAAGGCTTTTATGAATTGCACAGTTATTGGCATTTCCCTCGTACACAGAGTAAAAAGGCTCCTTTCAGCCTGATTGAATCTTAATTCTCTTTGGGCGAATAACAGAACGGGAGAGCATCCGTCAGACCCTGAGCCGGGAGCGTGTTGTGGGTGTCCTCTGCGTAATCGGTGCGGCTGTGGGTGGCACAGCCTGGGCTTAGCTAACAGGGAGAACAGCCTGATTTGTCTCCCGTAACCTTGCTCTTAGTGTTTGAGGGTTTTATCAACTGCAAACTCCCCGGGTTAGAGTTTTCCGCGCTGTGCCTGTGCCTCTGGCTGCTTGTATCCGGCAATTCTTTGTGAAGGCTTCAGACCGACACGATGCAGCTATTTATAGGATGAAGACCGGGGCAAAATGCCTTCTTCAACTCACTGAAAAGAGTACATCTGAAAATATTTTTAAGAACCACCAGTAGTGTTTTCTTGTTCTCTCAACCCACCGACCCCCATGTTCTAGTGCCAACCTTTGAGGTGATGAGTTGTTACCTGCAAATGTTCTCTTTGTTTCCATGAGAAACAACCTACTTTTAGCCATGTCAAAAGCCTCTGAAAGAGGCCGTCTGAGTATGGTCAACAAACTTTTTCAACAGGGCACCAGATTTCTCCGTAGATGATCTGCCCTCATTAGACACTGGCCCATGGACAATATTTGCCCTTAATGATCATACTGCCCCAAACTATTCGCTTTTGTGTGACTAAGCACGGCCCAGGTTTGAGCTCTAGTGACTGAACTGGATTTTCCCCCCACAATTGTCCCTGAAGTGAGGTGGAAGCTGCTTTGGGAACTGTGGGTTATGATGTCACTTCTCCCCTGCTTTCTACCCCTTAAGCCCTAAGGAGGGAAAGATTCAACTGAGCTACAGAGAAGGTGTGAGCTCAACCTACAAGAAGGTGGTGGAGAAGGTCTGATTAAGGCCAGACAGGGGAACTAGGGCAGAGAGCTGTCTAGGGTGAGACACTGGGATCTGAAGATAGAAGGAGAAGAGTGGGATGGTTGTACAGACAAGATGGCATGAATTAGCTGCCCACTGCATAGGGAAGGGAAGATAAAGCTGAGGTTTTCAGAGTCATTTTAATTATATATTTTTTTCTATTTTTCTTCTCACTTTAATGATCATTGAAACATGTGATGGTATAGCTTAGCTTCCTTCACCATATGGGGTCAGCTAGGAATTTCTTTCCTTGAATCAACTGCAGGTGGATTTCTAATCTCACGCCAAAGGTGCTGTTTCCTTCTTGGTTTAAAAGAATGTGCATTTATATTTTATCAGGCTGCAAAAGACCTCCGTTTCTTTTTTTGCTGCACAGACTACTTCCCTACAGTATTATCTTTCCTGTGCCTTTCTGCTACTTTTGTAAGGTTGTTCTTTCCTTTGAATCCAAGTTTGCGTGTGCGTTCCTGCCATATTAGGGACTGTCAGCGTTATTTATTTGCATATATTATTCTTCTGTCAACAACTTTAACAGCTCATTAGGGCCAATCTAAGCATTCCTTAGCTGGGTTTTTCTTTTTTCCACCTGGTATATGCTTGTTCCTTCACTCTTTTCCAAAGAAAAGGTTGATTCTATCTGGTTTTTTTCTTCTAGTGCCCTTAACCAAGCCAAATCTTCTGCTGTCTTGATTCTTCCATATAGCATTTCTGAGTCTGTAGCCAGTTGCAGTCTGAGCTTGCTTATGCACCTTTCCATTCAACTCAAGTATTTCAACCAATCTTATCTTATTTATACTTCTTTGTCACCTGGGATTGCCATGGCTAATGCAAAATGTATTTTTCTCCAAGTTTCGTTGCTGCTTTTGTCTAGTTCTGGTGTCCCATTTTCAGGTGTGTGTTATTAAGGAAAGAGACTCCCTATAATCTCTAATGGCAATGCTCAATGTCATATTTAGTCTTAAAATCTGACCTTAAATAGCCAAAAAGATTTCAGAGATATGTCTCTGCTAAAAGCCTCACGTGATGAGGAGGCATGTGGATCTTTAAAAACTGTGTGATATTTGTGAAACAGGTGGAGTGGCCTGAAATAGCTGGGGCTAGAAATCCAGGAAGGTCTCTTCTGAGTCAATTGATACTGAGAAATAAATGGAACAAAGAGCACTTATAAATTCAAGCTACTGCTGTTTGATAGTCAGGTTTATTTCAGGAGGCTATCGTAAAATTTTAGCTTGGCTAATCTAGATGATTATTCGGAGCTGTCCTGGGAAAAATTATCACCACTATAAAGTTTATAGCTTTATAAAATAAGGCTGCATTCTGTTTTGTCTCCAGATGAAATGGGAGAACAGTTCTGGAAACAGTAAACCAAACTATTTTGATGTTTGCATATTGAACTAAAAATTTGATATGTCTTATGTACAGATGTTTGTGTACAAATGGTTGAAGTGGAGAGGCCATTTTTCAAGAAAATTCTACTAAAAAGAGGGGTGTTTTTTTATTTTTTTTTAAGATTCACACTTATTATTTATATGAAAGGTGTTCTCTACTGTATTATCTTTTCTTTGGAAGTCCTTACAAATCTAGTAAGGGGAGCCATGAAAAGCTTTAAGCAGCTCCAGCATATACTTCTATAAAATTCTGTGAGGTTTGTCACTAGAGATGTTGTTTGACAAACATACCTCCAGAATTCTAAGCAATGCTACAGCACTCTTGTGAAAAGCCTTTGTTCTATTCCACTTAAGATTATATCCTTTAATATTTTACTTGTTGCTGCCTGGCCTCAATGTAGTCTACATAGTGATTAATTGTTTCCTTCTGTGTTTGTGAAAAATGTACAAGTTCTTCAAATCCAAAAATATATTCAATTGCCTTCTTTCCATAGAATCATAGAATGATTTGGGGATGTTTAAAGGTTGTCTAGCCCAATCCCCTGCAATAAGCAGGGGTGTTTTCAACTAGATTAGGTTGCTCAGAGCCCCATCCAACCTGTCCCTGAATGTTTCCAAGGCTGGGGCATCTCCCATGTCTCTGGGCAAACTGTTTTGCCTTAGTTAAATTAGAAATGTATGTTCCTAGGACACTGAGCAACCATCAAACAAAAGGAAGAGTGCAGTAGGTAGTTCAGGAGGATGATGTGTGACTGCTCTATCATTCTCCTCTCTTACTTTTGTCCTTCATATCCATACAGTCTGCCATGTGTCAGCCAGTGTCCTCTGACTGCATGACAATGTCATTGCCATACCCTGTTACGTTTCCCCTGGTTTACGTTCCTTCTCACAAATCAGGAGCAGAGCATAAGAAAGAAATCTAACTGCCTATAAAATGTGGGTTTGATAACATACTGAAGGGGATTAAATGACGTGGTCTTCATATTAATTGGGTGGGGTTGGATTTGAGGACTGAGGCAGCACCTTCTCATCTGATGTTGAGGCACTGATGTTGATCCATCTGATGTTGATGGTTGAGGCGCCGTCCCTGGTGGTGTTCAAAAGACAGGTTGACGTGGTGCTGGGAGACATGGTTTAGTGATGGTGTTGCATTTTGTTTGTTGTGTGGGTCTTTATTTTTATCAGACTTAGGTTGATGGTTGGACAAGATGATCTTGAAGGTCCCTTCCAACCTAGAAGATTCTATGATTCTATGATGTCTAGCTCAGAGGAGAAATCCTGAAATTATGACAGTAGTAGAGCCAGAAACTGGAAACACGCTGCCAGACTTGCTTCTTGCTTCCCCAAAGTGCAGGATGTTGAGGTTAGCCAACGGAGGTGCCAGGCTAGTGGAAACGTGCATGTGGATCCTGGCGGCTGCATTAGGATCGCAGAGGCAGCGTGCACACTTGTATTTCCTGATTTTAGGTGCTTAAATTGGCAACCCAGCCCTTAAATTTGATTATTCTTTATGTGGAAATATGCATTATATTCTTCTGCCTACTTTCCTCCAGCACTAATACAGTGAGCAAAAACCAAAAGCCTACTGAAAAAATTTTATTTAAAAAAAAAAAAGCCAAAAAAAAAAAATTAGTGTTAACCTTAGTGCTGAGGCATTGCCCTTATAGTTAATACAAATTTTCTGTAACAAGTGCCTAGGTTTCATGTACTTAAATCCGCTATAATTTTATGTTTATACAAAGGAGTGCAGTAGCAAAATAATTTAACCTTTAGTTTTAACTTTAAAATAGCTTTATTTTACAAAATATGTTAGTATCTTAATAGTGAGGTTAGTTTTTTGCATTTGTTTTTTTTTACTAGCTGCTGCCAACTCCTAATGTCATTGTTGGAGTGTCATAAAAGAATGAATTTGTGGCTAATTTCAACTTTGTATAGTGAGAATAATTTCACTTGGGGGTTATAACTCTACCATTTGGCTCAATTAGACTCAAACAGATAAAGCAATTCATAATTCCTGGAAGGAAAACAAGCTTCTGTTTGAACAGCACAGGTTCGAAGGGCTTCATCTCCAAAATGATCTCCCAGGGCTGGAAATATGTTCATTTAAATCTTGAACCTTCTTCACACCCAAGTAAAGTCTGTGTCAGGAGTTTTTAATTCTGATTTCTTAGGGTTACTTTTCCTCTTCATCAGGTTTTAATTATCTGCTAGGAAACAACAAATGATATCTTTGTGACCCATCGAGAGCTCGGAACTGATATTGGAGGTCTTGGAAAATACAGTGAATGCATGAGGTTTTGTGTGTATATCCATGTGGTTGGAATGATTGAGCTGAGGCTGTAATAAATACATGAGATCCCGTTTGTTAGGTCTTTGCCAAACTCTATCAAGGCCACATTTACCTTGTGCGAGGGAATATCTTAGCTAAGATGATGCAGTTATTCTTGATGAGGATGCCTGTTTTGGTCTGTCTATCAGAAAACATCCAAACAGCCTTTTCAGTGAGAAGACCCAGACTTGATGCTGATGTGCTAAGTGACCAGCATTAATCATTTGTCTGCAAACTCTGAACCCCTAGCAGCTCTGCAGCTGTAGCCTGGAAATTCAGAGACCCACACAGTTTCACCAGAAGCTCTAGGAATTGGGCTTAATCTCCCCAGATTTTATTCCTCAATCTTCTTGTCCAGCCCCAAGAGGTGCAGGTGGTTTAGAACTCCTGGCATTGGGCTTGCTGCTGTTCCTTCTCCTCTCTATCTGCTGATTTTGATGGATATCCATTAAACATTCCTGGAGAAAACGTTTACTGTTAAAGGTGAGCACAACCGATAAGGGATCTGGCTGCAGAAACTTGTTCTCAGCTTGTTGATTTGTTTCAAGATCTAGTTCTTTAAAAACTCACTCCTTGGTATCCTAGTGCCATTCTTGTCACAAGCAGTAGCACTGAAAGACTGGAACTTGCTTTTTCTCTCAGCAAAAACGCTGTGCTGGGCCTCGCCTCATTTTTCATTTTAAATGACACAGTCATTGGAAGCCCAGGAGAAGCATAAACTCCTTGAGGAGATGTGTAAGAAATAATTTATTTTTTTAAGTTACACTTGGCAGTGAAGGTTCAGAAAGGCCTTAAGCTGCCTTATAAAAACCCATCTCTTCTACGGAAAATGATGACAAGGGACTCGCTTTTTAAAAGGTCAGATCTTTGGGATGAGAGACGCAGCGCTGTGCGGGACAGAAAGCCGTGCCATCCGGGAGGCAGCGGGATAGATGTGTTCTACATCGTGACTCGTAATAATCGTATTTGGTGTAAATGGTAAATATTTTTTTTCTCCTTAGAGTTTGTGTCACAATTGGATATAAGCTTTTCACTTGGGAAATATGGTGTCAGTATAGAAATGCGGAGAATTTAACGGCTTCTGACAACTGTCAGTTCAGGAGTCTGCGACAAGAGACATAAAAACAGTGATGGCAAATCCACAGTAAGGGACAGCTTAACCTTTTGATCTTGAAATGTTCACATCCATTTTATTGTTTGATTATAAACTCATATAATTTTACACAGACACAACAATAAACTATTGTGAAATAAAATTACCGTGCTGAGAAGTAAGACAGAATTCATTTTTTTTCCGAAGGAAGATAACAAAATGAAGAATATAAGGATATTGAACATTCCTCTGACTGCTGTTGATGTTCCTCCTCTGACTGCTGTTGATGTTCCTCCTCTAAATGGTAACCTCAGAAAGATCTGCTTTTGACATGAGCACAGAATTCTTGACAAGAAGACCAGAAATGTGATACTTCTGGTGTTTTTCAAGCAAATCAAGTGCAACCCACGGCATATCTGAATTCTAATGAAAGCGTGAATGTGTAGAACTATGACCTTTCCTCTACAGCGTGATGCTTGAAAGCTGTGGCAACAGGAGAAAACTACAGCCCAAATGCTCAATTAGTATGTACACGCTTAAGCGCAGCTCCATGCGGTTCTACAGTTTGCAGAGTTGCCACCTCTCACATATAAACTGTGAGTGTCATGGCATGCAATATCATTATTAAAAGATCAGCTTGCTGAGAACCTGGATTTTCTTAGAAATAAATACATGAGCTTTTTATTGTGGAGAAGAATTAAGAATTTAAAAGTCTCAGCATTCAGGACATCGGCTGAACACATTTCTGCAGCCACATGAGCTATCTGTTTACCCTGCCTTAACACCAACACTTTGAGGATGCTAAATAAAAATCCAGGACTGCTTTGAGGATCGAGCAATGTACTTTGTTCAAAATAAGGGAGCCTTGAATTGGTAATAGTGCCTGCCTACTTTTTTTTTTTTTTCATATCTATAAATCTTCTCATGCAGTTTCTTTAGTAAAGAAGATAAAGCTGCATTTTTGTGCAGCTGATGTCACATGTAACCCAGCACCTGAGTTCCTGGGACAACAAACGTACGTGTCCTATTCCAGTGAAACCTGCTCGAAGCCAGAAGCGAGTCCTGATGAGGTCCTAATGAATCCAGATTGTCAGAGTAAGTGTGACTGCAGGCTGCTTACAAGTGCTGGTTTGATATATGCTGAAATCTCTCAGAATGACTCCGTTTCTTTTATTGTGTTTAGGAAATTGAGTGCAGTAAGCTTTTCTGCAAATTCTCCCCGCTGACGTGGCCTTTCTCTTCAGTCTCCTTTCTTTTGCATTCCATTGTCTAGAGTAGTCTTTCACTTGTGCATCACATTCTTGTAGGTTATTTGAATTTTTTAAATTCAAAGGGTTTTTTAATTTAAATTTTTAAAATTTTAATATTTTTTTAAAAGTCAAGACTTTTGGGGGGTTTTGTACCTCCATAATTCTTGATGTGGTGGGTGACGGGACCTGGAAGTAATGCTCTCCTCTGTCATGAGAAGATGCTGTCCTAGGGCCAGATTAACTGCTGGAATTTATTGCTGACCCACAGGCTTCTTGTATTGTGTTAGTTGCCTTATGAGATAGTTTGCCAACTACAAACTACTTAACAGAAAGCAAGCTATTGATCAGAAACTTCTTACTGCAAGATGCCTTTTTACTGCTGGAATAGAAGCGGGTGAATGTAAATGAGAATTCTGACGGGAATATTTAGGGATAGATTCAATGATTGGGGTTTTTTTTTCTTCAAACATTATTAATCGCTTCTAAGACTAATGTAACCTACTGATAAGAAAATGTGGGCATAGAGATTACTTGCTTCATATCTCATTTGTAGTGTTACTGCATGGAGTGCTAGCTTGGGGATCTTCTGAAATCAGTGATTTGTACTAAGTAAGTTCTACCTGTGCATTATTACTGAGGGAAATAATACTTTTCATAATTAAAAAAAAAAAAGGTAGGGAGGTGTAGTACCTGGATAAATACCTGATTAACTCACTGCCTGCTGAGGATACTGTGTCCAGTTTTGGGCCCCCTACCATAAAAAAGACATTGAGGGGCTGGAGCAGGTCCAGAGAAGGGCGACAAAGATGGTGAGGGGTCTGGAGAATAAGTCTTACGAGGAGAGGCTGAGGGAACTGGGGTTGTTCAGCCTGGAGAAGAGGAGGC
>JAOXNO010000013.1:56435571-56452658 GCA_028565335.1 Limnodromus scolopaceus | reverse complement strand
CCCTGGAGGGGTTCAAGGCCAGGCTGGATGGGGCTTTGAGCAACCTGGTCTGGTGGGAGGTGTCCCTGCCCAGGGCCAGGGGTTTGGAACTCGATGATCTCTAAGGTCCCTTCCAACTCTAACCATTCTATGGTCCAGTTTTCAGTGCGATGCATATCAAAATGCCACGTGATATGGAGTCCACTGCAAAGCCTTCCAAGGGCTCGCAGCATTTTTGGGGCAATAGGACTCCACCCATGGAGATGCAGAGAGGCATTCAGATGTAACGAGGAGAGTGGGGGAAGTGGGTCGTTAACACTTTGCAAATCAGAGTCTGAGGTATATAATCATTCACGATACCCTTTGGGAATAGCGATGTTGGTAGCAAGAGACTTTTCTTCCGTTTATTTATTTATTTATTTCCATGTTTCAAAATTTGGGATGCGTTCTGATGAGAGCCTGTTTTTGGGGGGATACAGGGGTGGAACACAGCTGCTGTAAATAAACAGGGAAGCACACAGGATAAGAAATTAACTCTGCTGCCAGGCTGTCAGTTCATGGAGCCACTTGTGTCTAGCAAGCGCGTCACCTTGTAGGAAAGCAGGGCAGAGTCTCCTCTGCTGGCAGACCAGGTATATTTGAAAATATCATCTGTCATGCTCGGTGGCAAGAGCGCTTTCTTTTCTGGACACAAAATGTAATCATTGCCAGAGGTAGGAACTTGGGCCTGGCCCTTTGATTTATTTATTTATGTTATTTGTCATGAAAAAAATGACAAATTGAGGCAAACATCTTCAAAAGAAAACTGATGACCAGATGAGAAACAATACCTGAAACAAGGTGGGGAGACCAGAGTGGCTTAGATTTCTTTTGAAGAAAGATCTGGTTACATTTTTCTAGCTGTCAAAATTATTGATGGTTTAATTTGTAATTCTTTTTGTGCCAACCTAATTTTCATTGACGACGTGAAAACTTTATGACTCAAAAAAATTACATCTTATTTTTATAGGTGATTTTAAAGAGAATTTTTAAAACAAAACTTCAAAGCTCCTGTTAAACTGAGTAATTCCTGCCTCAACTTTAACTAGCGTTTGTATTGGTATGTTTATACGTACCAGCTTTAACACAATCGGATAACTCTGGCTGCTGTCATTTGTTATGGGTGTTGCCCGCAGCTACTCTGAAGAGCAGAGGAGGTGATGCCATCACAAGACCCCACTGCCAGGCTCACTTCTGCAGTCGCCACAAACGGCAGCGCAACCGCAGGTGGGAAATCTGCGGGACGTTTTCATACGAACGTAGCTTGAACGTGTGCTGCCTGATGAGAAATGGAAATATCCCGCCGAAGGTGTTTCCAGTTCTCCTTTTAACAGAGGGTAAGAAAAGACCCAAGAATTATTTATTGCCTGGGTGTGAAAAGCGTCATTCAGAAACACGACATCACAATGAGGGATTCTAAATTTATGTATTTTTTTTTTTTTCATCCAAACAGTTAAACTACTCAACTCAGCCATCAAGGAGATGGAATCTGAATGATTAAAGGATCGTCTTCTTACAGAGAAAAAATAATTGACAGTCACAATTTTTTGTTTGATACAACTCTGCCCAAAAAAAATACCAAAAAAAAAAAAATCCTGTTAGTATGTGCTGTTGAGAATCCTGTTTTATAATGCAGACACTATAAATTACAAGGAAATAAACAAAAAGGTTCTGGTAATGTCCTTATCCAGATGAGCTGTGCTCTCGTGATTAATCATGTCTCCAGAAACCCATGTAATCTATAGCTGTCTGTCTTTTATTTATCTGTTTATTGGGCTATCAAATGTTCCCATTTCATTAAGTGCTTGCTCTCTGCTTAGTAGGTGCTTAACATTCTGCATCGCTGGGGGCTTTTTTTCAGGGCTCCATGCTCCATAGTCGAGTAGACCCATTTAGTTTCTGCTGTCCTCCAGGCAACGCTGTCTGTCACCGGTTCTCCGGCTCCCACATGGGGGCCTTCTCACCTGCGAGGACAAATTTCCATTTAGGAGACCTTCACTAGGAGATGACACTCTTTTCAGTATGTAAGTAAATTGCAGAAGCACACGGTCACGGTAGAGGTTCTCTAAAGATCTAAATGTCCCTTTTCTCCCTGTAGTACCTACCATGTGTGCCAACCAACTGGCAGCATGAGGATGTCCTCCCCTACCGCAGAGGAAAGCTTTCTGTCTTGGGGAAAAAAAAAAAAAAGGACAAGAATTCTGAGGGCACTCCAATGTGTTTTCCTTCAGGGTATGGTACGTCCCAGAGGCAAGTTCTCAGTCTAAGCCCTACAGGCTTGCTCTGTAGTCCGTGGAGAGAGGGATTTCCAGAGGGCAGATCTGAGCCACAGCTTGGGCTTCCTTGTCCTCTGGAAATGCCTCTACATTTCTACCGGCTGTAGTAGGAGCCTAGGATGATCAAAGTTACAGCAGAGGAGCAGAGAAGCGGAGCAACCAAAAGGGTTTAGTTTGAGGGGGGCAGCGGAGGGGCAGCAGCCTCTCATCAGACATGTCGAGAAGCGACGGGCAGTCGAGTCATTCCGAGTGTTAAAGGACAGGAAAGGAGAGGAATTCACAGCTGGAAAGGATTTTTAAAAATCTTTACTGAAGGTTAAAAGACATCAAGGGTAAATGCATCCTGTGTTCCCACCCTCTGTTCTTCCAGGTCACAAATTATTGGTCTCTAATTTTTGCATGTTGTCCTGGTAGCCGATGTTTTCCAGAGTTTGCAAGGAAGGAAATGGGAAGTGGGGAACGAAGAAGATGAGGCCAAAAATACGGCAGGCTCCAAGAGATAGAGAAAGCGAGCAGTCGTGGAGGAAGAGTGGTAAAAGCAAAGGAGAATTGTGACGTGATCAAGCTAAGTATCTTTTCAAACATGAACACAGGACACGCGATATTTGTGTCCACATAAGTACGATAAAATGCAGAGGGTGCATGATAAGTGTGTGCACATAAGAAGGATAAAATCAAGGAAAATAAAATCTGTCACCTCCCGAGACTGGAGGGTTGTGCGTAAACCTTTTTTTTTTTTAAGTGAGATAACCTCTTCTTTAAACCCCCCCACTGATGAAAACTCCCACTCAGTCTTGCCTAGCAGTGTATCACACTGTTTAACCATCATTATTTGTTTTCCTAATAGCTAATATAAATCTTACTTGCCGCAGTTTAAATCCATTCCTTCTTGTCCTATTCATTCTCTGCCAGGGCCTGCTACGTATTTGAATAGTTACCGTGCTAACTCTAAGCGTTCTTTTCTCTGGTCTTTGCAGCCCTCACTTCTTCAGGTGTATTTCCTAGGCTGCTGGTACACCCAGCTGTTTTCCGCCTTTACTAACGAACGTGCTCAAAACCGTGCAGAAAACTCCACTTGAGACCATCTATCACAGCTTCTGAGTGATGCGAAAAGTATGGTCCTCATGCTGACAGGCATTTGCATGCCCCAGGGTGATGCCGACCTTATTTATAATAGGGGACCACTGTTGATTCACCTCTGTAGAATCTACTCTAATATCCAGATTTTTTCCCGTGGTTGAGCACACAACTTCTCGTGCTCATACTTCTTATTAATGCTGAGAAGTATCTAACGGGTGGGTTGAAGGAGGATGGAGCGGGACTTTTTTCAGTGGTTCCCAGTGAGAGGACGAGGGGCAACGGGCACAAGCTGGAACATGGGAAGTTCCACTCAAATAGGAGGAAGAACTTCTTTGTGGTGAGGGTGCCAGAGCCCTGGAAGAGGCTGCCCAGGGAGGGTGTGGGGTCCCCTTCTCTGGAGATCTTCAAGCCCCGCCTGGATGCCGTCCTGAGTGATGTGCTCTGGGCAGCCCTGCTTTGGCAGGGGAGTTGGACTGGATGGTCTCTAGAAGGTCCCTTCCAACTCTGACAATTCCGTGATTCCGTAGTGCGGGTGAAACTGGCTGGTCTTGGCGAACTGTACCTTGTACTTCATGCAATTGCCTTAGTTCCGTTCTAATTCTGGTCCCAATCTCTAGCGTGCTTGTAGTTGCATCCACTTTGAGCTCAGCAGAAAATGTCGTAAGCGTATTTTCTATTTTGTCGTTCTTGGTAGATCTCTGCAAACGCTGACTGGGCCCGGAACAAACCCCTGTAACACCACTTCATACATCTACATCAACAGCCAGCCACCGTAATTACTCTCTGACTATCTTTTTCCAAATACTTGTGTGCTCACCTTCAAGTATTTCCATCGGGAAGCAACGATGCGTCTTACCCAACTTTTTCCAGGACACCCGGTTCAACCTCAGCTTTCATTTTTGGCTGCACTTCCTAATGAACATTGGTATTTGTACAGCTGCCTTCTGTCTCCTGGTTGGCTGAATCAGGGCCTGATTATTTTCCAACAACTTTTGTAATTACCCTTGAAGAAGTAAATTGCTATCTGTTACGTACAGTACATCTGTCATTATGATAACTGTTCCTCTCTCCATAATATTTCCATGTGGGCTTTAATTGGCAAGCTTTTGTAGCTTGGCGAAGATTTCATGAAGTCTCTGTCTGTTCTCTGAAGAACAAAGAACCAATTTCAAAGGCAGGGAGACAACAGTAAGGAGTACAGCTGCTACTCGCTCACCACAGAGGTGTCTCTCACAACCAGCTCTGGGTTTATGGTTCGTTTGGTTTTTCAAAATCTCTTTACTAATGTGTGACATTAGCAAAAATAGGGAAATCTGGCTTTTCTAACACACACTTTTCTACATGTCCACCTTGATTTGGACAAATAAAGTGTGGGGGGGGGAGCTCTCAAAAGGCAACTTCGTGGCCTTTTCTATAAAATCTCTGTGCACCTTCAGGGTGCGCTGTTCCAGATTGCTGGTTGGACTGAAAGTTTCTGCTTGTGATGTCAGATGGCTCTCCGTGCCTGCCCCCATCTTGGAATTAAGTAACTTCTCTCAGAAAATATATTGTGAAAATTTTATTGAGAACAGTTTAGAAGAAAAATGCCTGGAAGTGTATTAAAGCATGAATCTTTTGATCACAGAATCCCATGGGGTTGGAAGGGACCTCTGGAGATCATCTAAGTCCAATCCCTGGCCAAAGCAGAGCCACCCAGAGCAGGTCGCACAGGAATGTGTCCAGGTGGGTTTGAATGTCTCCAGAGAAGGAGACTCCACCACCTCCCTGGGCAGCCTCTTCCAAGGCTCTGCCGCGCTCACAGGAAAGAAGTTCCTCCTCATGTTTAGATGGAACTTCTTACATTCAGGTTTGTGCCCATTTCCTATTGCCCATTTGATAGTGCCTTATAACAAAGCTCTGCTAGGCAAATATCCTGGATTTAACATCTCAGGTAGGCTTAAAAGGTGGAGCTGAAGGAAATTATGATCACATATACACAACGTTGTACATCATGGCTAATGTAATTAGAGGTCTCATTTCTCCATGGGCCAATCAGAACGTAACAAATCTTCACAGAATGCAGCACCTCCCAATTTCATTTTCCGAAGTGTTAATTAAGCTTCCTCAAACTCTTGGGATGTCATTTGGTTTTATTTGGGGGTTTTCTTTTTTGTTGTTTTTGGTTGGTTGGGGGTTTTGGTAGGATTTTTTTGTTGAGTTGGGTTGGTTTTGTTTTGAGGTATTTTTTTCACATGGCTAAACAGAGATAAGAAGCTTTTCCCAGAATTGTTGTGTGGCTTTAGGCGAGAGCTATGGGTAGAAGAGCCCTGGTGTTGTGATTGTTAATATCCAGCTAAATCCATCAGAGTGCATTTCCTTTTTCTGAAGTGGTAGCATTGCATTCATTTGCCTTTTAGTTTACTGTAGCAGTAAAAGTGGTAAAAATAGATTATTTTTTGAAGTATGGGAGAGTCTTCATTTTAGAGACCGTTTAGGCATTGCTTATTTAGCAATCCATAATTTGCCATTTGCATCTGTCTCCATTTATGCTCTGAAACAGAATTAACACTCTGCCTCGATGCGAACTTGAGATTTCGGTGATGATACTGGTTCAGGACCATAAGGACACTCACTCCTCATCCTGCGTCAGGGATGAGAATTACAGGAGAAAATATATCGTCGTAGGCACCGGCTCTTTGATAAGATATACAGGAGGGATTCTGGCTGTTCTTAGGCACTTCTACTGTCACTTCTGAAAAATACAAGTTTAATTATTCCTCATGATCAGGGACTTCAGATTTAATAACTTTATTCTGCATGCAGTTAAACTAGTTTTTACCTATTTTTTAATCTAATTCCATGGGTTGTTGCTGTTGTTTCTTTGCATCTAATACCAAGTAGCAAAGTAACTCTGCATATTGTTCCAGATGTGGCTTTATTTCAGTGGTAAACACAATAGTGCATAGGTCATTTATCAGTTTTTTACAAGGTATTGGAATCTTTTGCATCTCGAACATTCATTAAATGTGAGAGATCGTTATTCACTAAAGTTCAGCTGGTGCTTAGCAAAACTTTCAATTCTCGCTGTTTTTGACTTCTGCAACAAGGGAGATGCATTTTGAAGAGAGGTAGTTGACTGGGGACTTGGTGGAACCTATTTACATTGATTTGGATGAGGAGGTTTGCCAGTTTTAACAAATACCAAATTGCCTTATGTTTTCTCGCTCCCACTAGTCTCATGGTAGCAGAGAACTCTGACTCATGATGCTGATCTGAGACCCTGCCAATTATTTTAACCGAGAAACAAAGGACTAGCTCCACTACTTTCTCATTTTTCTCTTTTTCCTGCAAATGCTGCAGATTTTTTCTCTATGTTCATTTACGCAGCGCTTTCTTGACTTCCCTCTCCCTGAAGCACTTGCTATAATTTCTCTCAAAATGGAATCACTCTTCCAGAAATGCCACTTGCAACAGAACCTCCCTAGGTTTTGAAACCCAGGAAACCTGGTGTTAAAAACTGGACAAGTAATTTCATGGGTTTTTTGAGGAAAGACCAAAAAAAAGTCAATGGATTATGGAAATATATACCAACAGCTATTTGTTAAGCTATTTATCTGTTTGTCACCCTCCCTGGTGAGGAGAAGGGAGCTATGGTAGTTGCTGAAAGAAGAGGTAGTAAAGTTAAGTGTGGAGACCAGACACAAAAGCTTAACAGAGGCAAAGTGGAGGACAGATAAGTTTTTTACTTGTACTAAATAGATTGTTATACTAAAAGTTATGCGTGGCAGAAGCTATAAAGTAATTTAAAATTATAAGGCTTTTAAGATTCCCTCTTCTTGACTGAGAGCAGGGACCTTAACCTTGGTTCCTTCTATTTTTCAAGAAACTAAGAAACTCTTACTGAGTTATAGAAAATCCTTTAACAGATGTTTCTCTCCCTCTTTTTTTTTTTTTTTTTTGAAGCTGCAAGCTTTTTGTCTAAAGCGCTTCACAATTCATCAGTTCGTTGGAGTAGAGACAAGAAGCTGGATCTCCAGCTGAGTACCCCAGTAGGAGGCTTCAGTGCTATTGCACTATCCAGACCCTCTTCTTTGAATAAAAATTTGAGTGCAGGCTTAATTAAGGGGTCAAATTCTGTTTGGCTACTGTTGGAAATTTAGAGTTGACTAAACTGAGCTTCTTTTAAATAATCACTGAGATTAGGATCTGGTTAAAGATCTGCTCGCTATAGAAACAGGTTTTAAAAGATATTGGGAGGAGGATTAATACCTCCCCAATAGTCTTTGGCAGTGGCATTAGCATTTGTAAGTAAACACTAATAAAATGCCAAATTTAAGACCACTTTTCATCACCGTGTGGACACCACTTGCTGATGAGAAGTCGCTGTGGAAATGAATAATAAGCAGGAACTGCCAAAATTTGTCCTCACTTGAATGGTGCCATGGTCCAATTTACACAGCTTCAATAGTGGGAGATAAATGAGCAGTGATTATCATTTATTCTGTCGGGAGCAGTGGTGGTATGAATGGCTCCGTCCAAAATAATCAGAGCGTTGGCTATAAGCCAAAGCAAAGGAACGAGCAACACATGGTGTTTTACGGATTTAGATAGTTGTATAGCTTCTGACTGCGGAAAAAATCTGAAGTGAATGGATGGGATGGAGAGCGGAGAGGGAAAAGATGTTCTAATACTGTCATTTGAGAAGATGAATAGCTGTGGGATCCCATTTCCTGGTGCACGTACTTTGAAACACAAACAGCAATATTCTGTTGTTTGTACCCACTTTTTTCTGCGCTCAGGAGGATTACACAGCGTTTTCCAGCCTTTTCTCCATATGAATCACACACCCCCCCCATCTGTCCACGGATTATGTCCTGCTCTTACCTCATTTCTAAGGTAGTGGTCAAAGCCTGAAAGATTGGGTGAGAACATGAAATGCCTTAATCCATTTTTAATTTTCTTTTTTTTTTTGGTGGTTAATTGCCTCTTTCTCTTTCTAACATACCTGTTCACTTTAGATAAAGGGATTGACACTTGGAAACTCTCTTGGAGCTTCCACTGGATAGGCAAAGAAATGTTTTCTGATCCTGCAGGGCCGGTAGAGTTCCTGCTAGGTGGTACTGTTAAATATCTGCTCTACATACGTTCTGAATTTTCTTCTCACCATCAGGCACCCGTTTCCCAAAGGAAAAGTAATACTGTGCTCTCAGCTGGAAGATTGGAAGTGAACAAACCGGGAAGGGCTGCAGTCCCATTGGACTGATGGCTGTTGCACCCATTTTTGTCAGTTGAGGTGGACTCATTGGGAGGTTTGGTTTCTTTTTAACTACCCCAAAAAATTACCAAAATAGGCATCACATTTATTATACAGTAATCCAGCACAAGAGTTGTTGATGCCCTATTCTTAGAGAGTTCTTTACTTCGTGAGGAACAGGAAAATCTTTCAGTAGGAGTGTTCTTCCCCTTATTTTAATTGGCATTGTAGGGAAGAGTTTCAGCTCCCCCAATCCCCAAATTCAGTATATTTCTGATAACCTTGGATTTTACACATTGCAGCCCTCTATGGTCTCCCTTCCATCATCAGAGCTCTACTGAGGATCTTAATTTGTGTGACCATTTTAGGAAAGGCTCTGAGCAAGTTTTATCCAGCTTGAGGCACTACACATTAAACAGTCTTGTGAACCCTGGAACTAATGAAGCCAGATTTCCTACTTCATTAAACTTACAGTTTAGTGAAGTTCTCATTACTATTGTTCATTTTTTAAGGTAGTTTGTTAGATTTGTTACATCCATCCCTCTACAGAGCTGCAGATGAAGTTACTGAAGGGAGCTGGGCTTGCAACAGAAAAGAAAAAAAAAGGCAAATTATGAGCTCCTTTCTTTGTTTTTGAAAGCAAAGTCAGTTGTAACAAGAGACAGAATTCCTGAGCATCACACCCGCTGCATTGCGGAGATAATGTGAATGACAGCCATTGCGATATCACCTTGGGGAACGGCTCCAAAGAGCCATTCTTTAACAGCCGTCTTATCTTCGTACTGGCTGATTTACACATTAATTAATTATATATGGCATAAATTGTAGCCCAGTAAAAATGATTTGGGCCATTTTAGGACAGGGAATAGGATTTTTCGCAATCAACTAATAAGAGGCTACAGCTTTATGTTAACCTGACAGTACAGAGTCTTAGGAGTTGGCCTGAGCTGGTTGTAGCTTGGTTAACACTTGCCAGCAGCCACCAGGATGGTCCCTAAACTGGACCAGCTTCAGCTTGGTGAATCTCACAGACCACGAAGGACTGACAGACCCTCTTGTCCCTGTGTACACAACAGCAGCCCTTTGATTGTGTCCCTGCCTATGGCAGGGGGGTTGGAACTAGATGGAACTCCTTTCCAACTCTAACCATTCTATGTTTCTATGATTAAGTGAGGCTGTTGTGCAACTTTCAAACTTTGGTTGGGATCTGCTGAAAAGGAATGCGATTGAGACGAGAAAATGAACAAAATTAGTCCCAAGCAGACCCGAGACTGGAGAGGAAGAATATCCCACCACTAAGGTCTTCCCAGCGAGGACATCAGAATGCTAATGCGGTGTTGTGAATCCTCAAAGCCACGGTGAGGTGAGGGAGACTGAAATGGTCAACCTTAGGATCCAGAGGTACACCTAAACAGTGGACATAACACCAGGGAACAGGATTGGTATTAGGCTGTTATGAATAAAAAAATATAAAAGCACCATCAGTGAAGCTTTTCTGTATTAATGAGTCCATTCTGGACTATTGGACTGCTAAGGCAGTAACTGGAGTAACGATTAATTCTTAGCTCAACAGACAGATAGTGTGTTAAATTTTGCCCATAAAAAGATTTTGATAGTAACAAAATAAGCCAACAGTAAATTTGGTGCACTGTATTCTGCTGAATTACCACAGTTGCATTAGCACTTAGGTACCAAAACTGTAAATTACTTTGTTTGACTGTACAAACAACCCAAATATATATACTATAGTAAAGAGACTACATACTGTGTCTGTCTAAGTGCTGAACTAATTTTAATTCCTTCTAGTAAGTAAAAACATGTTCTGATCCTGAAAACAAGCTGATGCATCACAAAGCTTAGTGTCGTGCTCTCCAATTAGTGGAAGCCAGACGTTATCCATGTCCAAGGGTAAATTGGTCTTTCCCTGTTCCTTGATATTCCTCCTCAAACCTTTCATTTACTCGGCCTCTGCCTTTCAAACAGAAACTCCGTTCTCCCTTGCTTGAGTGGAGAGCTAAAATCCTCGCGTATAGGCAGCTTGGGTGATGAGACTGATTGTAAATTCTTAACAAGTGAAATTTAGGAAGTGAGCTGCCCCAGGTGGATTCTCCAGCGTCTCATAACACGTGGGTTTAGATTTTCCTTCCTTCATGATGGCTTTTACCATGAAACTGGAAGAAACTTACCCATTTCTCTGTCAACATCGGTGGAAACTGAGCTGTAAATTCAGAAATTACTTGGGATACCCAGATTCTCTTTCTTTCTCACCTTTCCACATGATTTCATGTGTATAGATCCTCATGATTTACTTCATGGAACCTTGAAAAGCATCTTTTCCTTGGCAAGCCAGACCAAAACATCATTTTAACCTATCAAGAAATAGCACTGAGCTTGTTCCTTTTCCACATATTCTACAAATAGGGTTTTTCTGATTAATGACAGAAACTTTCTGAAGTGCTTTCATATCGTTCTCTTCATTTGATTTGCTATTGAGTCATCATATTATGCTCTGATGGCAAGCTTGTATTCCAGTACACAGGATGCTTTTAAATTATCATAGGCACTAAAGAATGTAATGACTTATTATGGTCTGTTGTCCGCCTTTTGGTAGTGTATGTGTTATTTACTGTACTCGTGATATTTACTTCTTCCTCACATCTGCCATGTTTTCATTGCCTTAATGGTGAGAGTAAATATTTTACGTTCCAGTAGGAGTGGTAAAACGTATTCCGTAGTGAGAATGAAGCAAATAACCCAATACTAGATCTTTACTCTCTAATTTCTACAGAACTGAGGGCTTTTTGTTTTGTTTTGGTCTTATATCTCAGAGCATCGCTGTTGAAGGAAAATTCACCTCTAATTAAAATTGGCCTACAAGCCTTCTCCCTTTCCTTATAGAATATTCTTGTGTAACTAATTCCTTTACTTGGGGCATGCAAATCTACTACATTATGAAATCAGTTTCTCTAATGATGCAGCTGGCAAAAACAAAACCATGATTCACAGCCTGCAACAATTTGAGAATATTTTAACAGCCCCACAGCTTCTTCTTTAAAGCAGTTTTAAGGTCATTGCTCCATTGATAGATTTATCCCTCAAGTAACAAACTTGGAATAAAAGCCTAGAGTGTAACTACGTGAGGGAAACGGGGTGCAAGAAAGAAAAAAAACGCAGCTTTTATAATTGTGGCCTGCATTAAAATGATATTGAACTGGGCCAGGAGTCATATCCCAGATTAAAAACCTTTAGGAAAGAGTTTCATCGAGAGTCAGCAATTTCCTCCTCCTCGCAAAGAAGTTTAGCTTTTCTTGGGATACACCATTTGCAGTGTATAGCCTCAAGTGTAACACAGATTTCTTTGGCTTAGCATCTTAAGTAGGTGATATTTGCAAGAGTATTCCCTCCTCCACTTCTTGCCAAGGCAGGAAATAATATTAATCAGCTTTGCTAAAGTCACTCTGCTCCACTATTTCAGGTAGGAGGGCCCATGGGAAGACAAGGTTAGAACTCAACAGAAGGGAAGAAAAACTTAGGGAGCAGCAAGGAGGAAAAGAAAGTTAGGAGGAAAGAAATATTAAAACAAGAGGGAACAAGAATGAAGGCAACACACAAAGTGTAGAGCTCCTGATCAGTCGTGAAGTTCAGGTAAAGTATTAATTTTAAGCCTTTTAAAGCTTAAATACTTTGGAGCATTGAGCTAGAGGAATTGCCCAAATAGAGTCTCACTAGTTTAAATAAGAACTGTCAGGTGGCATGGCCCAATGCTAATTAAACCAGTACAATTCGGTGTTTCAAAATATACTGATTTGAGACCTTGTGAATTTATCTCAGTCTACAGAATAGATTTCACAGCTAAAATGAATAAGCCAGGCTAAAGTACACGTCGTGTTCCCGTAAGAAGTGCTTTGGATGTGATAAACTCTGGTTTACCAACGAACACGTGCTAACCTACAACTAAGCTCACCAGAATTATACTCTCCTTTGGCACTTCTGCCATCGCAAGGCTGCCAAAGCTTGCTATTAGGCTCGGTGTCCCCTTCTGGCTTCCGTCCCACTTGCCACTTTTGCTATACAGAGGGAGAAAACACCTTTGGGCTCTGGGCTAGTAACTTGTCTCATCTCTCCCTGCTTCCAGCTGTGCTGTCAACCTCCTGTCTGTCCTTTACGGTTCGTAGGCAGAACCTTGGAATGTGAATAATAATGCTTCTGTAGTGATCTTTAGTGATTACACCCCCAAGACCGGGCTGATACATACTGAATCTCAGTTCCTCATTTGGATATCATGGTAAGAAACCTCCTAGCAATGCCCCCTGATGGAATATCCCTGGGCACGACTTGGCACTTTCTGGGGAGTAACTTCAGTGATGGCCGAGGAATTGAAAACATCTGAACCGGCGCCAAGCAAACGTGGTAGGTATTGTGGCCCACTCGGCACAGTTTCTTAAGGAGAGGCAAGGAACAGCGGGGGTTCTGCGGGAGCAGGAAGGTGTTGCATGTTTCATCAAACGCACAAAACCGCTCAGCTGGATGGGGGAGTCTGTCCTAAAAATGTCCGAGACTGATTTTCCAAGGTGACGAGGTGCCAAAGAATAATTGCAATCAACTAACAGCAAAAATCTCATGGGGCGCTAATCTGCATTTTAGGTACCTCGACAATCCGAGCTTAAGTGGCTATCTCTTTTCTCATGAAGTAGGTAAAAAAAACCCAAACAACTAACTTGGTAAGTTTGTCCAATTCTGAATTGATTTTCTAAAAATTTCTTTGTACGTATTCTACTGGGTTTTGTGCATGGAGTAGCTTAATGGGGAGAAATACTTTTTGTTTTAAATGTTAGTCATTTTTAAGTGAATGCTATACGCACAATGCTTTTGCGCTTTCTTAGACTGCACCTATTCTTTATTAACATATTTAAGGTAGATGCAGGATCAGAGATAACAAAACCAGCATCGGTGTTTTACATTTGATGTGCATACCGCTTTAAAATTAAGCTCATTAAAGATAATAGAATGATCCATTGGCAGGCCTTCAGCTGCAGACCTGGAGGTGACAGGCTATTTGGTGAACAATTTACTGAGTGTCTCTCTCACCCCTCCTCCTTAACCATGGGCAGTGTAAGTTCATTCTATTAACCTTAATAGGTTTGCTTTCAAAGTGTTTTACTCTGAAGATTTAAACGTGAACTCTATCATATGTCAGCCTGCAGCTAACCTAAGCAACTAAACCAAAAGAAGATGCAATATATTTATCTATGTGCATATTTCTGCGTACGTCCACACGTAGCAGCATCTAATGCACATGAAGAAATAACGCATCCTGCACGATGCTCTTCGCTGTAGGTGTTTCATTGTTCCACAGCGTCCCACGGGATTTTTTCTTGCTCTCAATTAAAGAAGCATTTAATGGCAGGCATCTTTAGCTAGGAAGCGTCTTTGCATGCACTAGCTGAAAAAGGCTGTCTAAGTAAGAGGAGCTTGTTTTCCTCACCTAACAACTCCAGCAGATATATCTGAGGGCTGCCCTCTGCCCCAGCAGGACATTCTTTTCTCTCCACCTGGGACCCAAAGACAGAATTAGCGAGCAAGTCATAATAGATTTAGCGTTTGAGTGGAGGGTAGGCTCAGGCAGCTCCGTTCAGACTTAACGGGACAGAATAGCAGCCATTACCTTTTCTCTATGGCTGCCTTTTAAACTGCTCATCAGACAGCGCTGCTGCCACTTTTATGGAACCTAACAAAGACACCGAAGCAGCTGGGTGCCTCCTGTCACTTCCATCCCAGAGATCCCTGGAAGTGGCTTGCCCTCACAAGGACAATATGCCTGACAGATTTAGGTCCTTGCAGGACTCAGCATTTCTTCCCTTACCCTGATGAGTTAGAGCAGTGGCGTGGGGAGGTCAATACAGCTGTGAACATCAGCTATCAACGGCCCCACGTTTCACCACCCGGGCAATCGTCGCCACGGAGCGTGCCATGCAGGCCTTGGACTTGGCCAAACTTAGCCCAGCCAAGGCAGAAGTGACACTAATGATTCATGAGCAGGAGCTAGCCTTCTTATCCTGAGACGCTATTCATCTTCTGATCTCTGCCCTGCATGCACAAACGACTGCAAGTAAAGGTTGCCCTCTTCAGTTTTACAAGACCACTTCATTGCCATGGGACAGGGATGAGAACCTGGTAGACCACCACATGAAGCTACTGCGACTTTCTCGCTCTGAAGGCAGGGGCATGTGGACGTGGCCAGAGAGGCAGGAAAGTATTCACCACACCTCAGCATCCTGTGCCATCCCATCTGCGCTCACATCCAGGCCAAATGCACAATATTCATTTCCCAAATGCTGCCTCCTTGTGCCACCTACTGAGAGAGCTATGCTTGCAGGAACAGTGCAGTTAGCAAGACTCAGGGTAAAGAAATAGAGACCCGAAAACGCATGTAGAACGTGCTTACGTGAGAAATTAGTCTGTGCTGGAGACACGGTCCTGAGAGGAAAATGCAGAGTGACTCATCATAGTGGCTGTCCCACACTGAGAAGACGATGAGAGTTCCTGTACCTGCCAGACAAAATAAGGCAGGCAGAATAGAGTGCAGTATCTCACCGGATTGTTCCCACGTCTTAATTCCTCTCGTGCTCACCAGAACAACACAGCAAAGGCCTCTCAGAAACTCCTAGCCAGGTTGGCCAAACAGCTTGCCCAACATCTCAGCAATCTGCATAGTCTCCTGACTCCATGAGGTCAAGAACCCAGTCATATCTATGAGACTGCACAACCTCTGTTTGCTGTTGTCCATAGTGACTTGATAGCAGCCAATTTGATGAAAAATCCTTATTTCTAAAAGTTATCACTTCAATACACAATCCTCTTTCCAAAGTTTACCTTTCATCCATCTTCATGACAGCGTATTGTTGATGATCATAATAAATCTTCTTCTCAATTTGTACAGAATTGATTGATAAACAAATGCCATCTGTCTATTCATTAGTAATACAGATTTCTTTGCATTGGGCTGTTGAGTTAAAAGTATGGGTATACCTCACTGACGGCATTATACAGAGGAGGAACGAAGGCACAGAACGCTACAAACCGGATTCCTCAAAGGTACGTTGGTTCCTACATCATTATATACACTCAAGGATACGGATCCATGTGGTTTGATTCTGTCTACACATGTCAATAGAAGAGCATGGATTAAAACCCAGGTCTTTCGAACGCAGTGTCCTGCCTGGTTGAGCCACAGGACTATTACACCACTATTTTCTTCTGCTTTACAGTGTGACCTAATAAAATTAATAAGGTTTATCTCCAGTCTGCTCTACATCACTACAGAAATAGATTGCACAGATTACACTTAATATAATATTTTTTTATTGTATTATGATCTCTTCAGGAGTTGAAACAAATGGGAAGTTGGCTGTATTAACTGTTCTAGGACCTGGACGTGAAGAGTGTGCGTGTTGGTTCCTTCTGCCTGTATATGCTAGGGACTATTTGCAGGTCTTTTTTCTTTTTTTTTTTTTTTTTCCCCTTCCCTGAATGATTGTACCTTTCAAATTGGTGTTTGAGTTTTAAGGAGGTTGTGGGGACTTAAACTGTTGGCACAGGAGAATTGCAAGGATATAATGTCTGTAATAAAGCATCCCATTTATCTACTGATGCCTGCATTTTTTGAATTATAAAGCACTTAGGGATGTTCAGACAATCAGACAGCTGAGCTAGCTAAACATTCCCAACCTTATTATTCTGCATAAATACTGGAATAGGTACCAGAATGAACCATCCCAGCCTGCTAGTTTTAACTCTGGGTTCATTTTAATATAAACTTAAGCTGTAGAGAGGAGAATATATTCTTAACATTTACAAGTAGCGTGAATCCTGATTGCCAGCCTTGTACAGACTGTTCTGGCTTAGCAATAAAATTAGAACAGCAGGAGGAATAAGTGTCCCCTACTTTACAAGCAGCTTGTTTCAGACATCACCAAGAGGGACCTCTGAAGGTACTTTAGGTAGTTTGGATTCCACGCACTTTCCAATCAAAATTACTGAAATCTGCAATAGTTTTTGAGCAGTACCCAAAGTGTTTTTCAGTCAAGCGCAGAGATACGATTCCTATTCTGGTGACAGATGGCAGAAGGGAAGGGGCAAAAAATAAAGCATTAAGTGGTGATGTCTGGCATTACCAGACCAATTTGGCCTGTGGTCTGGGGGATGGGCACTATGCTGTGAATGCTAGAGACAGGTCCTACCATTTAGTTGGACAAAGACCTTTAATACCTCTAGATCTTTCATTCTCAAGTAGATTGGGCTATTTGAAAGATCGAAAAAAAATTCTGAAAGCAACTAATGCTACTGGTGCTACTAATGCTACTCTGCTCTGGTGAGACCTCACCTGGAGTACTGTGTGCAGGCCTGGAGCCCTCAATATAAGAAGGACATGGACCTGATAGAGCAGGTCCAGAGGAGGGCCACAAAAATGATCAGGGGGT
>JAOXNO010000013.1:56350787-56361885 GCA_028565335.1 Limnodromus scolopaceus | reverse complement strand
TTCAGTCTAAACCTACCCTGTTGGAGCTTGAAGCCGTTCCCTCTTGTTCTGTCACTAATTACCTGTGAGAAGAGACTGGCACCAACCTCTCTACAGTGTAGACATGTTTCTAGCTCCTGGTTTTCAGAGAAATAATGGGTAGGAGAAAAATGGGTAGGAGAAAAAAAAAATCCAGCTTACGTTAGTCTCCAGTGATACTTTGCAGATGGTTTCAAATGCAAATATATCTTGAAGAGAAATGACTGAGTTGAAGGTCTGGAGCTGTCTCTATGTGAGGTTTGAAAAGTACGCAGAGCTAGGTTTTAGTGGCTGAAAACAGAAGGGGCTTTTCGGAGCATAAGAGGAAGTTACCGAGATTTGGATTCCGCTCTTTAAAATCTCTTGGATGAGAAGTTCAATGACTGACTTATGCCAAGAATTTCAGCAATGTCTAGCGATTGCAAGAGCTTCTGGCTCTTGGTTTTTTTTTTATTTGATGTCTCCCTACTGAAGTTCCGGGAAAGGCGAAGAATTCTTGAAGCCCCAAGAAACCACCTGTGTAAAATTTTCTCAAATTTGGCCTCTTAAAATTGTTTCTTGTTTCTGAGAACGTTGCCCTTGCAAGCTGTAGTACTCGAATGATCTGGAATTGCCTGCATGTCCTCACTTGAGGGTAGCGTGCCAAATGGCTGTGCGTTGTGCTTTCCACGTTGACGATGACAGCTATAAAGAGCAAGAAGTTCCGCACTGAAAAACGACGTTAATGCTCCAAGAATCAGCGTGAAGTGGCAACGTTCTGCAGCAATCTGGTGAAGTTCCCATCAGTGCTGCATCTCTGGGAACGGCAGGTTTGCTGTTAAATGGCATCTTCCTCTTCGCTAGGGGAGAAAGACAAAAACCAAAAGGTTTTTTTTCCTGAGGTTCCACGTAACCTTGGGCTGGCTGTTCTCCTATCTATGGGTTTACTGATAAATGCAGCTGCAGAATTAAACTCTTGGTCCTGCTTGGCTGAAGAGGAAGACTATTAGACTTGTGCTTTATGGTAAGAAAACATTTGCATGGGTGGTTGTGATGCATTAGCCACCTTGCCTGCCTCGAAAGGATTGTGATCTTTTTCTGCAAATAAAGGTTTCCTGTGAAAGCCTTAATTCAAACAGAACACGCTGGACTGCTTTAAATATTAGCCGTTCGTAGCACCAAATGTCTCTGGCTGATGGATTAGAATGAACCACCACCATCCTTTTGGAACAGGCTGACTGAATCCTGACTTCTGGCATGTGTGCTTAATGTTGGACAAGCAGATGGGAAGGAGACATTATTGTATCAGACCTTTCTGGTTTCAAATCTATGAGATTGGGCTGCAACAATGTCTGTCCTTCAGGAGCATCTCCCTAAATGGTCTCTTTCATGGACCATTCCTTTCAGTTAAGGAATTTGGGGTCAAGCTATCTCTCCTTGTTATGCTTCTTTATAGGCAGAGTATATAGGCATTTTATGACACTTTGTAGATCATGAACATAGAGGAAAAGCTTGTTGCTCACCTTATAGATCTCAGCTCTGTATTTTTAAGGGTGTTTATAGGGTCTTGGTACTGAGATAGCAGGAAGCAGGCTCCTACAGCAGCACTGTAATATACCCACAGCTGAACTTGTGTTAGATTGTCTTCAAGTAAACCGTATCTTCTTACGCTACACCTGTTGTGATTGCTTATCCATAAATCGTATTTTTCAAGTTTCCATCTCTATCAATACCCGTTTTACGACAATCAAAGTGTCTATTGGATTTTAAATAGTGTCTTGAATGTGAGGCAACTTTCCTGTCAAGGTCAGCCTACTCTTTGTTGAAAATGCTGCTAATGAGTGGATTGTTAGCACCTGGAGGTGAGGAGGAATTACAAAATGCCTCCTCTTCCTGCCTAATCAAGTAAGGAAAGGTGCTAATTTATATCATGAGTTTTAGAGCCATCTGTCTTGGAACACCCCATGCTTCCATGCGTTTTATGTTCCATATGCTTTTGTCTGCAGTATAATTGGCGATTGATACTTGGAGGGTCTTCTGTTGAGGTCCAAGATCTGTGTAGAAAGGCAGATAAGATACAAATACAAGCAGCAATGCAATGCTCAGGTAATGGATTAGTCAGAGCAGTTTGAATGTCTCAGAGCAGAGAAAAGGATACTGTAGTTTAATAACAGGAGGGAAATAACCTGACTTTTCTTGGTGCCGTTTTTTCTTCTCCTTGATTGATGCCTTTTCCTCCGTCGTCCTCCGTGGCTGAACTCACCTACGCTGCTGGAGTTATTGGTACGTACAGCCACTCACTTGCCCTCTTACCTGTCAGCAATGAACTTCCCTCGTTGGCATATGCTGCCCTTCCTTTCTCACCTTTCATTTTCATCTCTAGCTGAACTACTTGTAATATATCTCCGATTCGTACTAGACCCAGAATTGGCAGCTGGCATAAAACTTGAGTGAATTTAGAGCAGCTGCTATTAATAAATAGGAAAATGTTCATAAAAATGGTGATTGGGATGTCGCATGGACTTGTATGCTTTATTGCACTTTCCAGCAGGCGTCCAGACGAGCAGTAACTCTTATCGCTGGCCGCAGCTAAACCGCTCTGCTCTCCTCCGAGTGATATTAGGCTCCTGATAAGTCAACAGCGAAGTTCATTTTTCCACATTTGAATCGAAGCAGGAATATAATTTCTAGGTTGTATTTAGGAACTTAAATTTGCTGTTGTGTGCTACTCAATTTAGATTTAAAAAACAGGGGTTTTTTTGCGGCGATGTACCTGTTGTGGGACCGCACGCGGTGAGTTAACGTCCTTCAACTGGAGGAGTGTGAGGGAATTTATTCCAGGTGTTCTTGAGAGTAGAGGATCTACAGTATCCTTCAGGAACAGGAAAATCTGGCCCAGCACTGTGCTTTAAGTTTGGAGATAAAGTACTATCTAGATCTTAGAACAAGCAGTAGTTTGCACTAGGAGAAGTTTGGGGAGGAAATTATTTTCTAGACCAAGCTTTGCCCACGACTCAGTGTATAAGCTTGACCTCTACCGGGTTTTCAGTGGTGACATGGGGGTTCACGTTTATCTTCATAAAACTCAGCTTAAAACTCCAGAAATATGGTAACGTTCTCTCACTTGTGACAACGTATATTGTTAGTGCCTTTCTGCTTTGGAATCGGGCCTCTCAAGAGGTAGCCTGGGTGAGAGGGCATTTTTAAAAGTAGGTCTCGTTGATTTTTGTGGATTTTTCAGTAGTTACTGGAAAGCTGAGAACAGAGCTGATCTTCCAGGACTTTTGCACAATTCAGGGTCCCTTGCCGTAGCGGTGGCTGTGATAGAATTGAGGTCTTTAGGTAAAATTTGAGACTTACTAAGCTGCGTTTTTTGTTTTTTTTTTGTTGATGTTGATTTTAGTTCTCTGCAAATCCAGCAGCAGGGAATTCTGAGATCTAAAAGGAATTTTTGTTTGTTTAATGGATTTGAGATTTTGTTTGAAAAATGAAAAAAAAAAAAAGAGTAATTAAGATTCCCCTCTGTGGTGCTTTGAAAAGCTGAATCCCGCTGAGCTGAAGTTCAGAGTACCAGAACAATAGAGAGTGACTTTGAAGTACTCGTGAAAAGCATAACAGATTATTACAGCACAAGGAGAAGAAAAAAAAAAAAAGAAGGTGGTTATTACAGTGCTTTTTTGTATCGAGCTGGAATGCAAATCCCGTTAGGGGAGTTCTATTGTCACAAGATTTGCTATATAGGACCCTTTGATAACATCATGCTATATATCCTGTTACCACGATGTTTCCCAGAGGACAGTAGAAAGAAGGAGCTTTGGAAAATATTGTCAGGAGGATACTTTAGAGCACCCCAAGCGAAAAGGGAAGCATAAGGCAATAGGAAAAAAAAAAAAAAAAGAAGATGAATAGCTCATCTTGTTAGTGATTCAACAAGAGAAATGGTGCTGGGAATGAACCCGGGGAGCAGGGGTGAATGCATGAGGTTGGCGTAAGTAAGACCTGTGACAGAAAAGAGCAGGTTCTTAATCCCATGAAGGGAACGCTTGGGTTTTCACTGCCTCAGGCTACACAGTGAGAAGTTTTTAAAAAGATTCTTTCTCTGGGAGTCACTACAAGGCAGAGGTGTTATTTTCACAGCTAGAGCTTAGCATGAATCTACTGCTAGGGTGAAGATGTAAGGTCTTGTAAAAGGTGGATGTTACCCAGGGTTGCTGACGGCAGGGTCTTCTCACAGGCTGTGATGGCCTTTGGATCAAACTACTGTTCTATAGTTTTCCTTTTGCTTAGCAGCTTCATCTGGCAGCTCCCTCAGGACTCGTGGATGGATTTTATCAGGTCCCATGGACTTATACACCTTCAGCTTCCTTAGATGGTCTCGAACCTGATCTTCTCCTGCAGTGGGCAGTTGTTTTTCAAGAGTTAATGGAGGTGTGGGCTCCTTACTTCATGCACCTAGTCAGAGAAACTTCAGACACCTGGTACAGAAACTAAGAGTTTCAGTAAGAAGAAAATAGTTCTTATTGATACCAAACAAACAGTTAAACCCAATGACTTCACAGGGGTTACTCGTATGCTTGACATACCAAAAGTAAGCGATCAGGTACATTTCTGGATTTGGTATGAACTGCATCTTGTTGGGATGAACCAAAGGAGGTATGTATGATGTTAATTATACTTACATTATCTGAGCATGACAAATTATAAGAATGATTTGAGGACTTTCTTAATTTATTTCAGTTTGTTTCCTCTGCCCTAAGCACGTTAATATATGTGATAGAGCATGGATGTTCAGCTGTTGAACCTCCACATTAGTTGAAGAGTTCCATGTGAGAACTTTGGAGTATGGGTTGGGTTTTTTGTCTTCTTTATTTCTGTTGGCACCAAAGATTTGCTTATGTGAATAGATGAAGCTCTATTGACTTTGGTTCAGTTTTACGTATTTACACCAGCCAAAAGCACAGCACATAAAGATAGAACACCTTTTCTCTCACAAGTTAACAATTCTCTATCTAATACGCTGAGGCTACGCGGTGACGTACAGCAGCCTGACTTCAGTTTTGTTGACAGTGAATCACATTGGAGCAGAAAGAAAAAAATTGTCATAGGTTTCTCATTCTGGAAAATTCCATTGACCTCAGAAATAGCAGGGACAACTCATAATTTTTAGAGGTGTTTTATTATCATCTTCTATTGTTGGAAGTTTTATGACTAGGAGCTTGATGTAAAGGCTCTTGATGTCAATATTCCTTCAGTTACTTTGAATTAATTTGGCTCAGACCTTCATAAAAATCTTGCTTTAAAAAGGACCTACTCCTGTTTTCAGTGAAATAAAGTTTAACATTAACATAAACGTCCTGGATAAGGTACTGTTAGCACCACAAGAATGATTGTTGGTTCAATGTAAGATTCATTTGCACTGAAGCCATTTCTGCCATAGAGCATGCATATTATTCTGTTGGAACTTCTCTTTAAAAATCCCAGCTCCTTTGAACTTCAAGCCCTTGTTGCTTGTGTTCAGATCCCGGGGTCTGGCTCCTTGGGGCTTCTGTTTCTGGCAGTATGGGTTATTCAGCAGGTAACTAAGTTTTTGCTTATTTCTGAACACGCACTTGTCTTTCAACCTTTATAATGTCACCTGCATCAAGCACCTCGCATTAGCTCCTAGCTTCTGGTAGTCCACAGTGTTAGCTTGGTGTCTGTGAGATGTAATAAGCTATGAAGAATCCATAGTCAGGTTAGACTGGATGATAAAGTCTAAAACATCATTCTTGAAATGCGTTTAACTTGAAGAGGAACGGAGAAAAAGGGACTGATTAGATGTTGCAAAGCTTTGAAGTAGCCCCAAATATTTTGAAGTTAAAGAACTGGAGAGGCTCGGAGTGCATCTAGGCTGCTCTGTTGGGTAACATTAGTGGCTAAGAAAGAGCAGATGTGCGTAACATGCTGTCACAGTGACTTAAAATGATTTTGGGGCTACACTTTTGTATAATCTTCAGATTTTTACAAAGAATTTTGAGTAAGTTATTTAGCCTGTGAAAAGATACGGTTCAACGAAATAACCCTGTGTTAAACACGGGTTTTGTTAAGGTGGGCAAAACGGCTTTGAAGTCCGTTGAGTGACAAAGCAAAAATCCTGTAAGTGCAATATCTGGCCTAGATCACAGAATCACAGGGGTTGGAAGAGACCTCTGGAGATCATCTAGTCCAACCCCCTGCCAAAGCAGGTCCATCCAGAGCAAGTTGCACAGGAACGTGTCCAGGTGGGGTTTGAATGTCTCCAGAGATGAGACTCTACCACTTCCCTGGGCAGCCTCTTCCAGGGCTCTGACACCCTCACAGGAAAGAAGTTTCTCCTCATGTTCAGATAAAATTTCTTGTGTTCCAGTTTGTGCCTGTTGCCCCTTGTCCTGTCACTTGGCACCACTGAAAAGAGTCTGGCCCCATCCTCTTGACACCTGTCCTTTAGATACTTATAAGCATTGATGAGGTCCCCTCTCGGTCTTCTCTTCTCCAGGCTAAACAGGTCCAAGTCTCTCAGCCTTTTCTTATGCGATGAGAGACATGTTCTGGTCCCTTGATCACCTTCGTAGCCCTCTGCTGTCCCCTCTCCGGCAGTTCCCTGTCCTTCCTGAACTGGGGAGCCCAGAAGTGGACCCAGTGCTCCAGATGGGGCCTCCCCAGGGCAGAGCAGAGGGGGAGGATGACCTCCCTGGACCTGCTGGCCACACTCTTTTTTTTAATGCCCCCCAGGATGCCATTGGCCTTCTTGGCCACAAGGGCACATTGCTGGCTCATGGTCATCCTTTTGTCCACCAGGACAACACAGAGCTTCTTTCCAGCAGGTCAGCCCCCAACCTGTACTGGTGCTTGGGGTTATTCCTCCCCAGGTGTAGGACCTTATGCTTGCCTCTGTTGAACTTCATCAGGCTCTTCTCTGCCCAGCTCTCCAGCCTGTCCAGGTCACACTGGATGGTGGCACAGCCTTCTGGTGTGTCAGCCACCCCTCCCAGTTTTGTATCAGCAGTGAACTTGCTGAAGGTATGCTCTGCCCCCTCATCCAGGTCATTGATGAATATGTTGAACAGGACTGGACCCAGTGCTGACCCCTGGGGAACATCATTTGTTGGGGACCTCCATCTGGACTCTGTGCCACTGATCACATCCCTCTGAGCTCTGCCATCAGCCAGTTCTCAATCCACCTCACTGTCCTCTCATCTAATCCACACTTCCTAAGCTAAGGATGTTATGGGAGACAGTGTTGAAAGCCTTGCTAAAGGCAAGGTAGACAACATCCGCTGCCCTCCCCTCATCTATCCATCCAGTCAGGCCATCATAGAGTCCAAAGATCCTTCCATAGATCCTTCCAAAAGAAAGAGACTTTGTTGATGTTTTGATTGCCCAAATGGACATCTTAAATGGGCTCTGGCTTTAAGGGGACTCTGATTCTCTCTCTAAAATACATCCCAGCCTTTCCATTTACCCACCTAGGACTGGGAGACAATCTGAGCACTGAGCAACTGAGGCATGCAGTCAGGCAGCACTTCTTAGCAGGTTGGCCTATGTTTCATCTTGATTTAGAACCACTGAAAACGCTGAATGTCTGAGCAGTCCACGTACTGTCTTGACAGCTAATCAAAGATAAAGGGAATGAGAATTATACCATCTATTCCTAGGAGGAAAAATATGAAGTCCCTTACTTTTCAGGCAGAGCATGACTGTGACCAAACCCTTACAAAGCAGCAGTGGGGTATACTCTCTCACTCTGTAAAATCTACAAGTTTCAGAATTTTCGAGTCGGGAGAGGAATTTTCTAGATAGGCCTACATGATAGAAGAAGCATTCATATTATGTCTCTCTAATTTCTGTAGCTATTTTTTCCTATCCCAGTTTATGTAAATGTTGCTCCTGTTCTTTCCAGATGATAACAAGGCAAACGATGGAATTGGTGTGGGTTTCACAAGGTGTGGAAAATCGTGTTCTCTGTGGCGGATGCTGCATTCAAAGAAGCCCGTGTGGTCATTCAGATTTAAACCTCTTCACTGCTGGAAGCATGTGAAGTAATTGCAGATCTGGAATATGATATATATATATATTTTTTTTTTTAATGCGGTTTCTAGAGGAAGCGATTAATATCGGCAAAATGTCCTCAAGAAGTCACAACATATGGTCATTGCCAAATGAGTTGACCTGAGTGTGACTCTGTTGAGCTGAGCTGTGTAATCATTTTGACAAATACGTGGTGGGTGTATTTAAATTGCGTGGAAGGCTTTAGACCGTCGGAAGAAGCTTCTGCCAGAAGTAGTAGTCTCACCAAGAGCTTTAAGCCCACTGAACCCTCTGAATATCTTACGCAACTGTCTGGTTTGGTTCGCGCTATTTTACGTGCCTGTTTTTTCATAGTCAAAGGAAGTTTGTATCTTGGAGACCGTGCTGCTTGGTTTGTCTTTTGAAGTTGGAAAACGTTTCAAAAACTACAGTGGGGAAGGAGGGCGAGCAAAGGTATGGGCAGAGGGAGAGGGAATATTCCTGGGAATATCAACGTATTACGGAAGCAGACTGATTCTTCCAGTTTGTCCATACGTTGTCCTTGGTGTTGCTGTGTAATTAATAACGGTGCTATTAGCAGCTGTTGGGCCACAGGCTCCCTTTTGTGAATCTGTCTTCTCCCTCCACTTCCCCAAAGAGTAGAGAAAGCGTAAGAGGGTGGATGAGGCGCAGCAGATGTCCACCGAGCGTCACACTGACAGGGTTTCCAGTTGCACTTCCCATTTTGCTGAAGTAGAAATTCACTGGGTCCCCCAGTTATATCTTACTTTACTTGGGACATTGAGCTGGAGTTTCTTCTTCCCTGGTGTCAGTGCCAGTGTTTTCCTTGTAGTCAATGGACAGAGATCCGAGTTGTCTTCTGGTTCTCTACAGAAATTTAGTTATATCTGCCAGGTACCTAAAATTGAGGAGGTGGGGAGGGCTGAATAGCAGCCCAGATGTTGAGGTTATTTTCTCTTCTTTTTCTTTGGCCAGTTTACTGCCAAAACAAGAGGCAAGTGAATCTTGTGCCAGCTGGTATCTGTAGTTAATCTGCTTTATTTAGTCTCAGAGTTATCTTCTTCTACCTCAGGTCTTTCCCACCAGCCATCTCAAACCTGGTTTTTTTTCTATTTAGCAACAGGGCAAGGATAATGAGGTTAAGACCCTGGAGACTGCAAACCTGTCATCTAATTTTGAACTTGCCTTGGTTGTCGTTTTCCTTGACCACCTCTTTTTTTTTTTTTTTGTTGGTTTTTTTTGGTAGGCCTATGCACCTTTGTCATAGAGCTACACTCTCATTAGAACTTTGTAAAACCCAGATACATATTAACAAGGCATCTGAGGTTGACCTTTTGTCTGGGAGGGAGATTGCCAATGCTCCTGGCAGTGATTCGTGAAGTTTGCTTTCCTCAGTGAATTTAGGATCAGTTTAGTATTTAAGCTCACTTCTAAATCATGCATTTAATTTTATTGCTTTTTCTTTAGATCTATAGATTTCAGTGAGCATTAATGCGTCCGTCATATTTCATCCGGTGATTATAGCGCTTGATGTCCTTTGTGTTCACCTTCTAGAAATGCTTTGGCGGCAGAAATGACTGTGCAAAACTGTGGAAGAAAGTGTAGGAATAATAAATGCGCTATCAATTTGGCTGATGCGGTTCAACATTTTAAGTTTTGTTTGTGACCCACTGTTCATCTCCAGCAATTTAAATATACATATGCAATGCCCTTCTTCAAAGCGCGCAGGACAATAGGTAGGCTGTAGTGTTATTAGCTTAATAAATCTTTACTAAAAGAGGCTTCTCTTATATTGCAAGTGCATGCCGCGACTCTTCTCATTTAGATATTAAATTTGGAGGTGTGCAAAATTTGTTGACGTTTGCTGCAAGTCTTAGGAATTTTTAATTTTTTTTATTTTTTTCTTTTTTAGTAACTGTGCTGTCTCGTCCCTTCTGGGACTCCTTAAAACGACACGAATAACTGCACGGTGAACCTTCCTCCCTGGTGATGCAATAGCATCACGTTGTCTAGGGCGCTTCTTTCTCAAGGGAATGCAGGATGCTGGGCTTGGTATCCCATCTCGCCAGCCATAGAAGGTTGGGAAGAGGATTTTGATGGCAGTTTGGGGCAACAAATTGGTTTACGTTTTATGTGTCGCGTCTGACTACAGAATGGCACAACCATTGCCCGCGCTGCTGAAAAGAAACTATAAAAACTTTGTTTGGAATGGTTTGGGGGTGTTTTTAAGCCTGCTAATCTTATTCCTACGTTCTTTGTGCTACTTGGTATTAGAAAAGAAGGATATCACCATTTCCTGTGAATTCGTGTAGTTGGTTGAGGCAATTCGAGCTTAATGACGTGGGTTTTTTTCATTCATAGTCACAGTTGTTGAGCCTGTAAAAGAGGAACTTGTGTGGATGTTCCTTTTTTTGGTCACTGAGACTGCAGGACCACGGTGGACGCTCCGGTGGGAGGCGGAAGGGTGCGTTACGCACTAGCAGGTAGTGGTTATCAGTGGATCTGCTGATTTTGTGCTGAAGTCATCAGAATTACAGAGAATGGGAAGAAATAATGTTGTGAACAGAGACAAAACCACTCTAACACAGGCTGGAGATTTTTGAGCTTCAGTTTGGGAAAGGAAGTGCATTTCCTTTTCTCACTTTTCCTTCGTGTGGAGAGGTCAGAAGTCGTTTCAGTGTCTGCTTTCTTGGGAGTTGCAGCAATTTCTTTTTCTGTGATCACTTGGGAACTATTGATGTTGCCCCGGGGAATCTAGGAAAAGTAAGATACGAAAGTGGGACACAGACAGACTTGCATCAGTGCAGCGAGTCCTTCCCCCGACTTCTAGATGTTTCTAGAGAAGGTCAGTTAAGAAGTTTTTCTAGGTCTAAAGGTGTTTCTGGTTCTCACATCATAGAATTATAGGATTATAGAATCGTCCAGGTTGGAAGGGACCTTTCAGATCATCTAGTCCAACCATCAACCTCAGTCTGATAAAAACCATCACTAAACCATGTCTCTAAGCACTAGGTCAACCCGGCTTTTCAGTCCCTCCAGGGATGGGGCCTCAACC
>JAOXNO010000013.1:56223901-56238566 GCA_028565335.1 Limnodromus scolopaceus | reverse complement strand
AGCCTCCTTTTCTCCAGGCTGAACACCCCCAGCTCCCTCAGCCTCTCCTCACAAGACTTGTGCTCCAGACCCCTCACGAGCTCCGTTGCCCTTCTCTGGACCTGCTCCAACCCCTCAATGGCTTCTTTGTGGTGAGGGGCCCCAAACTGGACCCAGCCCTCGAGGTGGGGCCTCACCAGTGCCCAGTACGGGGGGACGATCACCTCCTGACATGACTGGATAGTGGCTCTTGGTGTCTACAGTCAGTGGTATGTGTTTCCCTCCTGTCAGAGACTGGTGCTATTCAGTGTTCTGATTTCCCTTACACAAACTACCTTGTATCTTCATACATTAATGAACAGAGATAGAGCAGCAATTCCTCTTTCCAGGAAAAGCGAGGCACCATCATCAGTCCTATCAGTAGGTTGGGATCCAAGGGGCCTCATCAGCTTGGCAGACAAAAGCTTTTCCCGGTACTGATTACGCCGGGAGCCTGACCATCAATTAAAGCTCCCTCTGAACCTTTGTTTTTCAGATAAGGAAGAGCACATAAGGGAAATTTTAGAGAAGATCCAAAAATAGCAGGTGGCTGTCACTGCTGGGCTGTGCTCAGTTTTAATCATCAGATTGGAGAAATAACACGTCTGGGTTGCACAGGGATATAGGTCTAGTGTTTAGATGCCAGGAATGGGTACGGAGCGATATGGGTTGTCTCTAGGAGACTGCAGCTCCTGACAGACCTTCCTAACTCCGTTTTCTCACACAACACTCTTACCTTTCCACTCGGTTATTTAGAAGTTTTAAAAGACGTTAGCGGTCTTCTGATAGAGGTGTTGCAATGACATATATTTTATAGCACTTTCTGACACGCGGGTGGGTATTTAAGATGTTTGCTTTCAGTCACCGAACTTAATAAATCAGAAGAATTTGGTCCAGTACAGATAAATACTGTATTTATCCAGCAAATGGAACGCTAGCTGTGCTGTTTGGGTTTTTTGGTATTTTTGTCGTTGTTGTTTGTAGTTTGCTTATTTGGTGCTGTTTGGTTTTGTTTTTTTTAAGTTGTGAAGGTTTTGTGCTTGGGTTTGGTTTCTTAGATTTGGTTTTCTGATTTTCAGTTTGTTATCGGTGGCAAGGAAGGCGCGTTGGCTTTCTTTGGTATTGGTCAAATACCAACTGAACAGATTGATATTTTGTTCATTTTAAGTAATTGCCACGATTTAACGAACAATAGGTTTTTCTTTTGAAAGGGGCAACCTAATTAATGCAGAAGAACTCCTTCATTGGTGCGATGTCAACATCAAGTGCATGGTATAAAAACCCTCTCTTCCACCAGAAGCCACATGCTGCCTCATTAAAAACAAAACCAGGAAACATTTTATTTACTTTGAAAAAGATGATATCAAAATAGAAATAGGGGAAGGGAGGAGAGGCTGCAGCTGTTGCAGTCGAAGTTTCAACTACAGAGCCCCTTTTTTTTTTTTAGTGTGTGTCAAATTGGACAAGTTCATGTAGCTTTTTGTTTGTGGAGGTGTGCATATGTTTACATATATTTACTGGTTTTGTTTCGTGTCACCAGAAAGCACTTGTTTAATAAATCAAGTGGCGTTATATAAGGTTAGAAGTGATGGTCAAAACCGAACGTTCTTGGTTTGTCTCAGTAACGGGGCTGTCACTTGAGTGTAGATTTCTGTTATCTGGCTTCCAGGCCATATGCTTCAACATGATTAATAAATTCTTTGAGTTAATCTGAATGGCAGTGCCACTTAATGTGCAATTGGACGAGTCAAAACATTATCCAGCCCAGAACTGAGGGCCAGGCAATCTGTACTGCATTAGCTTAGTGCTGATGCCAAGCAGTCAGCCAAATTTGAGTCCAAAAACTAGAAAAAAAGAAGCATTTCACTTAATCACGTATTTTTGGCTATTTAAATATCCAAAATCATTTTCACCAATTGCATGTATTTGTTTTGTTCTCTACTACAAAAATGAAAAGGCAGTTCATGCAGTTAAGCTGATCAAAAAAAAAGAAGCTGTTTAATATTTGTTGTTCAACAGTATTTGAAACTCCCAAAAGAAATCGGTGAACTTGACTGCTTTGCCTTCCATACTTGCGTCCTGCTCCCGAAATGAAAAATATTTCAACGCACTAATTTCTTGCTGGTTTGTAATTTGTAGAGATAACCAGCCCTGTGGTTTTGATGCCATCTCACTACATCATTCCCCAATAACTTACGGCCCATAGGAAATGTATGCAGCTTTTATGCCTCCCAGTAGCTCAAGCTACATGTTCTTGTCCTGTCCTTCTCCAATCCTGTCTCTTTAAACGTTTTTAGAAACCTCGTGTGGCATTCTAGTCCGCTCCATCTTTATCCCATGCTAGACTGGGTTTCCATGCGAGAAGAGTTCTTTCGGATCAGTTGTGAAACATTGGACCAACAATACAGACGACCCCTGTCTGGATGAACTCTGCAGGAAATGTTTCCCAAACTAGGTTTTTTTTCTTTCTGATTGAATGCTCTGGTCTCACACCGCCCTCTTACTACGTTCTACCACCTTGTCTATAATGTCTGTTAAACTTTTCTGTTTATACATCCACATGTTTATCTTCTTGGCTGGGCTTGGTGCAAGACCTGCAGTCAGACCTTGTGGTCCCTTTCTGTTTGTCGATGCCTGGTCGAGAGCAATGCTTTGCTTGGATCCACGTGTGATCTTTCTTACCGTTTTCTTTCAGTATCAACTACGTTGAGTCCAATTCAGAGAGAAAATACTCGTCTGCATGTTTGAGGGTTCAAAACATTCAGGTGTCTGCAGGTAGTACGTGAAGAATGTGGAGGTCTGGGTTTTTTCTCTGAGCGGGCAGAAGTGGAAGATGATACCAGAGGGGTGAAATGACTGAAATCTCTTGGGGCTAGAAATTAACATTAAAAAAAGAAGAGAGAACTAGGAACCTTCTACCTCTTTGCTGCTTATTGACCCCTTCGGGCTCTCTGAGGTGGAAATATCGCATCCGATATAGCACAAGTAAGGGAAACGTCTGATAGGGAAGTCTGGAGCATGTGATGCGTGAGAAAAGGCTGAGGGAAACTGGCTTGTTCTGCCTCCAGAGGAGAAGGTGAATGGGCGATCCTATTACTGTCTTCAACTTCCCGATGGGAGGGCAGAGAGGAGACAGAACGAGACTCTTCTTCAAGGTAAGCAGAAATAGGAAAAGAAGCAACAAACACAATTTGCAACACAGGAGATCCCAGTTTCACACTGGGAAAGAAGATTTCACAGGAGTGGTCAAGCACTGGAGGAGGTTGCCCAGAGACGTGGGGTCTCCATCCTCGGAGATTCTCAACCTAGACTAGAAAGGGCCTTTGGCAGCCTGAGCTAATCTAACCTGCTCTTGAGCAAGAGATTGGACTAGATAACTTTGTAAAGTCCCTTCCAACTGAAATAGTTGTGTAAATCTGTAGCTCTTACTTAGTTGGTCTGTGAGATATTGGGATTGACTGGGTGCGTTACCGTTTCAGCGGGTGAGGTCTAGGGGAAGGAGAGTGTTTAGAAACACCATTTAATTTGTGTAGCTTCCTTCAACTCTGCTGTGGTTTTGAGAGGCTCTATAAGCTCCCTGCCACCTTCCCTTTTAACTCGAGGATACGTGGCTTTCCTGTGCCTGCCATTAACAATGTACATAAGGGCATCTGTGTTGAGATTGATACCTCAAAACTGAGCCTCAGCACAAGAGAAATTGCTAAAAGACTGAACTGGACGTCGCAGGTGCACTCAGTGAGCACAGCCAGACACAAGCTTCAAAAGATACCCTCAAATGGCTTGCCATAGGAGGGTCTCGGAGGTAGAGTACAAATTAGGATATTTTATGTATTCTGTCCTAATTATATTCTCATGCTGAGAAAGATTAGAGAAAGAACAAACATGACTTTCTTTTAATAAGAGATTAATAAGGACATTGGGGAATGGACGTCCACACGCTGCTTTCTTCAAACACGCAACCTGCTGTGATGCATAATATTTCTAAAAATGGGAGAAGTGCTGAGATGTTCAGATTGACATTTCAGTGCCTGTCTGATTTCAGTGTCTGCCTGAAATACAGGGTTCAATAATCCCATTACGTGTGTCTGGCACACTCCTCCTTCTTTAGCAGCGTGCCTCCCCTAACTGCTATGAGAAGACAGAACAGCCAAAGCCGAATTCTGCGTACCTCATCCTATCATTCAGCAAAGTTATATCGTCATCAGATGCAATCTATTGTTTTCTTTCCTGCTGCGTGCTATTGATTTTTCTAACCTTTCCTAGTGTTAAATTTGTTTGGCTTTTTTAACTTTCTTGCCAAAGGTTAATGTTATTAAGTTGAGCAGGTATCTATAAAACTACAAGCGTTATTGCCTAGCTTGCAATTGTTAGCGTGTCCTTTCGTTAAACCCTGGCTGCATCGGAAGGCTCTTGCCTTGAGGATTTTTGTCATTCGGGAATACAGCGGAGGGTGAGGAGAACTGCCTTTGAATTGTCGTCCAGTGCTGTGGTATGAAATATTGGATTTGATATGTCAGAAGCAACAGATTTATCTACAACTCTCTTACCGTCGGTGAACGTGGACTGGGCAGACATTAATTCCAGTGAGGCCGTAAAGAGGATGCGGGAAGATGCGAGTGGTGCTGGCTGTCCTCTTCTCCAGCAGGGTCTCACCGAGCCAGTCTCTTTGCCCTCGCGGCAAAAGGAGCAGATCTAAAATCTCTGCTAATTCCGGAGCTGGTGATCTGCTTGGTGTGGAAAGAGAAAGAGAAATGACAGTTTGATCTGAAGGAAGACGTGGCTTTAATGGTGGCACACTGTCAGCATTTTCCAGTACGATCTAGAGCAGTACTTGTACCAAGTGTCAGAGGTGCAGACAGTGAGTAAACAGTTTCAGGGCACCACTGTTAAGCCAGGTTTCCTTTTCAGTTACTGCTGCCAGAGACCCATCCTGATATCAGTATCATGGGTGCCTTTAATGAATTGAGTGGTTGACGTCCCTTTTACACATTTAGATCGTATTTCTGTGGTGTATCTTTGAGGCCTTTTATTGGGAATATGTGCAAATATTTAGGGCCCTAGAACTTCTCTCTGATGAGGAAAGGCTGAGGGACTTGGGTCTTTTTAGTCTGGAGAAGAGAAGGCTGAGGGGGGATCTGATCAACACCTATAAATACTTCAAGGGTGGGTGTCAGGAGGATGGGGCCGGTCTTTTTTCAGTGGTGCCCAGGGACAGGACAAGAGGTAACGGGCACAAACATGAACATAAGAAGTTCCATCTCAACATGAGGAGGACCTTCTTTCCTGTGAGGGTGGCAGAACCCTGGAAGAGGCTGCCCAGGGAGGTGGTGGAGTCTCCTCTGGAGACATTCCAACCCCGTCTGGACACGTTCCTGTGGGACCTGCTCTGGGTGGACTTGCTTTGGCAGAGGGTTGGAGTAGATGATCTCCAGAGGTCCCTTCCAACCCCATATCATTCTGTGATTCTGTGAAAAGACAGAAGCAGGGCTGAATGTAGGATGGGTATGCATGGTGCATCACAGCTTTCTTCTGGAGCTGCAAGACATGACCTTCAGTGCTCTCCAGCCACCACAGTGATGTTATCTTGCTTTGGTAGTACCTTGTAGTTGTTCTGAAATATTTTCTTATTGAAGAACATCCTGAGAAGCTAGGCAAGAACTATCCACAAGTGAAATGGTTTTGATAGTAGAAAGCATAATATAATAAATCATAAAATAATTTTAGCTGTTGTAGATCATCACTCAGGAAAAAAACCCAGACAATTTGGCTTTCCCTGGGTGGAAAGCAGAATTGCAGCCTACCTGCAGCTGCCAAAACCTGAGGAGGGTCCAAAGAGGAGATCGGGATTGTTAATGACTGCAGGAAAGAATATTTCAAAGTCCTGGGAGGAAGTGGGGGTTAAATGTTTTATTTATAAATCAGTACCTATAAACCACTTCTGCCAGTGCTGTGGAGTCAAGGAATGGTCCTGGCAAAAGATAAAAGACCTTCCTCCTGTACTGCTAATTTAAGAGCTGGTAACTCACGTTCTGTCTCTTCTCCGATGCTCAGCAGTAGCTGTCCCTGCCATTGATTTAGTCTTCATCTGTCACATTCTCATGCTGTTCAAAGGCTGGTTGTGGAGGAGGTTCTGTCTCTTCACAGTTTCTCACAGCTTGGTCTCTCTTGCCATTATCAGTGCTGATAACGAGACTGTCTGAGAGCACCCTGTTCTTAACGAATGAGACATCTTTTCACTTAGAGGGGCTTTGATTAACAAATTCCCTTCGGTGATTTTCAGGTCCAACTGTGAGCTTTCTGGGTGGGCCTGAACATCCCCACAACCTTTCTCGGGCTCCCTGGGTGTCTCTGGCTGGCGTGGCCCAACATACATGTTCGTTACAGGCTCCAGATGGCTCGTGTCCCTTCTCCCTCTGCCGCTTTTATGTTTCGGCCTTCCCTGGTGAAGAGTGGAGATGTGGCAGCTCTCTGGATTGTTTGATGCATAGCACCGAGTCCAGGCTCCAGCTGCCTTTTCCCAAGGCTCTTCGTGGGGGCAGCAGCATCACTTCTGCAAGGGAGGCCTTTGATTACACGTGCTGATGCAGCTGTATGATGCTTCACATCTGTGGGCTGTTACTACGACTTGAAAATGCATTTAGAGCCATATTGGGAATCAAAAGGGCTTCTACTTTTGACCAGGTTTCCTTTCGGAAGTTTTTTGAGGAGGGAGGAGAAAGGGCATAATATAAAGCGTGCCGTTATCTCCTCCCTTATCTCTCCCACTTCATCCAAATCCCCTACTGCATGATGGTTTTGTAAGATTTTATATGCCTTCTGGCTGTGCAGGGAAGCATTTCAGTCATAGTGTATGTCTTCCTATTGGAGACTCGTTATTTCGTTGCATGCAATCCACTAAACTGCATCCATGCCCTCATTTTTGTCTTCCATGCCTTTATTTTTACCGCTAAGGTAGAGGCTGCTTTAACATTTTGGGTTTTTTCCTAATGTAGCAATGTAATACACTTTATACACACAGGCACACAGACAAAGATTCTGTAGTCGGAATGCTTTTCTCTTATCAGTTGTTGCTGTGTAGAGGAGAAACATAAAATCTGTCACATAAAGACAGAGCTAGGAGGCTTTTAAGGGGACCTTGAAGTGGTAGGAGAGGGAACCTCTAAATCCAGCATGTATGGCTCTTATTTTAATTTACGATGGTGCACTGGTGTTTTGTATCCTTGAAACCTCTTTAAATAGTGACTTGATGTGGTAGATACACTCTACTTTTCCTTACTCAGCTTTTTATCAGAGTCTTAAGACATGTGTTAGGTCTTAATTAAGAAATCTGTGCTCCCGCTCTTCTCCACTTTAACGGGCTCTCATCCGTATTACCCTGTCGCAAGGAAATTGTTGTATCACGGCGAATTAACTAATATAACTGCACTGGTTCCGGGAAGCTTGAATGCTCGTGTATGCTTGCACTTATACACATTTGGATATACGGAGCAGAAACGTAGTAGCGGTACCACCAGAGAGGACAGTCGTTTTCCTGGACCCCGATCCTGCAAGTTACTCATCACCCCAGGGCTCACGACATCCCACACTTGTCCGTCCCGCAGAGCATCCTAGACCGTGCTCATCCAAACTCACACGTGTGCTCGAATGGGCTTTGAGTATCTACTCCCGCGCCTATCAAACTGCTGTCTGATAATAATGTGTTCAGCTGGGTCCTAGGGACTTTGGACTGTGCAAGGCTAATAGTCTTTTACTTAATTCTGCATCTCTGTGCGGAGACTTTAAGTGTTGTTGACTGCAGTTAATTTCACCAAATGGAAAGATGACTGACTTTTTTTTTTTTCTCTCTCTCTCCATTTTTGCTGCTTCTTCACTAGGGATGCGAGTTAATTGAGACCATGGATCAGGACCTCACAGATTTCACCAAGTGCCTTCAGATACTCCAGAAAAAGATAGAGAAGAAGGGCCTCCAGGTAAAGGCAACACATCTTTTGTCTCTGGTTCTTAGTTATTATTCTTCTTCTCGATGTATTTAGTTTTAAGTTTGCACTGGAATGAAACAGTATTTTCTGTAGCCTTGCCATTCTGTGGTTTTTGCTATAATTTACTGAACACCTTGTAAGCATTGATGCTTCTGCTAAAAGGGATTACACGGTGTGTCAACGAACAAGCATTGGCTTTCTTAAAAGGCAGCTTGTATTGATTTCTGTTAATGAACTACCCAAAGTGCAGAAGAGCTGTTGTGGCTGGTGTTCAAACCAAGAGTCCCACTGTAGCATGTAAATATATTTTCAAGGCTTGGCACGCTGAGCCTTGATGTTCATCTCCTTCCTCTCACCTCCCAAAGGTGAGATGGGAGGGGGAATCTTATCCTGCCAACATTACATATGGTGAGCAATACCTCCTTCTGCAGAAGGTTCCCCTGGAATCAAAGGGAACCTTTGCAGAGCAAGCAGTGCACTAAACTTAAAAGGAGCCATATGGAGTTGTCAGCTGCTCATTTCATTGGAAAGGCAAAGGAGGCAATGTTCCCCCTCCCCTCCCACAGTTTGATTTCAGAGCCCCACTTGTTTTGTCTCTCTGAAATGTGAAGTTAAAATTCCTTGGGAATTTCCAACGTGATGAGTCGATGGCAGATGTGCTCTTGGGATTGCTACCCTTTCCTCCTCATGTAGAGGCTAAGCTCTCTCCTCCGTTCTGAACCTACTGGTGAAAGGAATTAAGAAACAGTTGCTGCATCCTCTTAACAACAGTGAGAGCAAGAGTCATGTAAGAAAATGAAAACAACAGCACAAGATGGAAGGAGATGTGTAAACCTCCTCTTTTCCCATTTTCATTGTAGCAAGATAGGAAAGTTGCCTGACTGCCTGAGGTCACTTGTGCTCCAACAAAGCAGCGAGAGATGGGAATACCAATACCACTCCCTCTTTCTTCTCTTCTCGCTTCAGGATGATAAATAATTAACCAGGTTTTGGTTAAGTTATTTTGAAATGTCTTAATCTTCTAGAGGAGATGTACGTCCACGGGACATTTCAGAGTGCTGTCACAAAATGCCCACCTCCAGTTGCGTCTCCTCTTGCCTCCCTCAGTACACGCTGTTGTTCATCAGGTTCTCTTTCCCCCACCAGTATTGACAGAGATTGGAGAGTTTCTCCATACACGTCTCTTAGCTGTCTGGCTGCGAGCCAGGAAACTCTTTATATGATAGTTTATTTTTTTCCCCCTATAATTTATCGTCACAAGAGCACAGAGGGATGTCTTGCCATCTAGGACACAAATGATAATGAGTGCTGTTGGAACAGATGAGCCACCTACACCTAGGATTTGTTTTGACTTTGACAAGAAAGGTGCTTCCCTCTTAACAGAATTACCCTTAGAATGAAGGGGAACTTGAGTGTTTCCTGGATTCGGTTCATTATCAAATCCCAGCTATTGCTATAGAGGGATTTTTTTTAAGCTATCACAAGAGGTTTTGTAATGAATAATCAATGTGTGGTTAAAATAAGAGCAATGGGAACATGACAGCTACAGATGCCTTTCAACAATAAGTAGCCTATTTGTAAAACTTTGAATTCTTTGATCACTCTCTTAGGTAAAGCCCTGGTAAGATGACTAAAGCCTACTGCATTGTAGTCTGTGATGATATTTTGTAAAATACAAGCCAGAGTGTAATTGCAGTAATTGTGTAGAGTTCATGCCAGTGCGCTAAACCTAAGATTTCAGCTCGGTTATGCTTTCACGCTGTTACATGGAAGATGTGTTTTAAATACGATCCGATTTCTTCAGAGGGGCAAGAAGTAACACAGCTGTTTTCTAAAGTACCACACAGGTTTTCTAAAACTCAGTACCATGTTCATTAAATCCTAGCTGCTTCTTGCTTGCAGTGCCTCTTTCAGAAAACATAGTAAGATGATCAGAGCTGAGTTATGCACACTTCCTACAGCATACATTTCTATTTTTGGTCTTCCAAACAGAAACTATTTTATGGCTTAAGGAGTTTCAGGAAGCTATTGATTAAACTTGAGCAAATAGAACCCAGAACTGCATCACAACTCTATACATTATTACTTTGGGATCCAATTTGACCTTTGTTCAGAAGCAGTAGGTCTTCTAGAATAATTAGCTGAATTCATAACTGCCTTTTCCTTATGACTCAAGTAAAAACTCTTAGAATAGTTTCTGAGTCCTCAGCAACATTGATTTCTGGTTTGCATTGCCAAGTTTGGTTGCATAGCCAAGTCATGCAGAAAGCAGCATTGGGGTCGTTTTGTGATAGCTAAGTCACCTAATTATATGTATTTATAATTACATACTGCAGTGAATGTCAGAACAAGCAGTACCCTTTATACGTGCAAGCTAGAATCGGTCTTCATTTTCCCTCTCCACCACCCTAATTCATTTGTGAATTGCATTCTTTTGGGTGGGTGAAGCAGTGAAGTACCACCAACAGAATCTGACTCTTCAAGTTTCTTTCCAACCCAAAGGCTGTTAGATATTTTTCCTTCTCTTTCTGCATAGAATCATGGAATTGTCCAGGTTGGAAGGGACCTTTAAGATCACCTAGTCCAACCATCAACCTCACTCTGATAAAAACCATCTGTGAGTTTGCGTGCACACATACTCACTGACTGTGAGTATGCGTGCACGCACATGCACATGCATGCATGTATATAAACGCACACATTTTCTGGCAGTACACCTTCCTGGCCCTATGTGATGCTTTTTTAATGTATTAAAAGCTCTGTCTTTTTTTTTTCTCTGCGATGTGTTTCTTTTACATTCTTTATGGTCTATTGAACACTTAGGTGTGCACATTGTGCTTTACTGCTTTTATCACTATTTTAGCCAATCTGTGGTTATGTGAGAACTTTCCTTTCTTCATTACAAGACTTTCAAGTAAACTTATTTACAGTAATTTCTCTCTGGTACTGCTTTCTGTTCTTAATTTTCTGTCACGTAACACAAGCTTTTTCAATAAACCACCTGAACTGGTACAATGATAGGCATGGTTACAAGATCCTGTGTTTAGAGATGAACAGATCTTGCATTAAGAGTGAACATTATTATCTTCAAGTTGCAGATCAGAAAGCAGAAGTACGGAAAGAACTTGTCCACAGTCTCCCAGCACCCTAGTGGTACAGCTGGGCATGATCCTCCAATTCCCAGTCTTCATCAAGTGCTCTTTCCATAACAGTGTCCCTGCTCTGACTCACAGGCAGCTCAAGCCAGTGAGAAGTGGACTTGATTTTGACAGTGCGTGATCCTTTAACACTCTTCAGGTGCCTAGAAAATCTCTAGAAGATAAACCACTCCGGTACATTAATGATTCAGAAAGATAAATTTGGAACTGTATCAATTACACAGCTCCGAGAAGAATCCTCATAATGTAAAGCTGGATTTAAGCCATTTTCTTTATCTCAGAGTGACAAACTCTGCTTTCTTTAGCTGTTTCATCTAAAATACCATTTAGTTTTAAAACTAAGCCCTGGGACTTTTCATTTAACTTTATTATCTTTTCTGCTTAAAAAAAGTTAAAGCAGCTCTTTTGGTTATATGAGCTAAAGATATAAAAAATGAATTTTATTGAAACCTACATCCCTCTTAGTGGTTTAATGTTAGTGTGTTTAAATTGATAAAAGCATCAGTGTCAATATGAAAAAGGGAAAGAATGGAAACCTAAAAAACCCTTTGCAGTAAAGGGACACTATATTAACATTTTACATTTTAAAATTACACTTTAAAGGTTCAATCTGTCAGCAATCTGGGGTATTGCTTTTTTTAAGCGAATGCGGGCATTCTTCTCTTTACCCTTTTAAAGAAAGCGTCAAATCGGTCCACTTTCTTTTCTTTTGAAGGAGGCTAAACTAAACATAATGTTTGTGCAGTCCTGTGTTTATAAAGTGTGGAAGAGAAGACGATGGAGTGATGTTGAGGTACCACCTTCAGCTACGCAGCGTTCAAACAGCATATTGAGCACTCTCTGCTTTGTCTTTACATGAAGAAAAAAGAGCCTGAAGGAAAACAGGAAATACTCTAAAACAAAGATCAGAAAATTCTTTAAAAGAGAGTAACTTTTTAACATAAAGAACAGTCCAATGTAAGAAGTGTATAATTATTGCAAGTACCGGGCTCCGTTTAGCTGAGCTTTGGTTTTGTCTGTCAGTTGAGATTATTCCTGATGACACGACGTTTTTGTGACAGTAAATACATCAGCTTCAGTTCCTGACCGAATCATAATTGTGCTGCTCACCTCGGTAGTTGGTAATTTCATGCCAGATCACTTGTTTTAATTTCTGAAAACTTCTGGGGACCCAGAACAGCGGCGGGAATGGCTTTTATAAGAAAACCTAGGAATGAGATCAGGCCGTTATCAGGATGCGGGAATAGGGAAGTAACTAAATGCCAGAAATTGGGGGAGAAAGCAGTCTGGGAGATAACAAAGGTGGCCTGGAGCTGGAGTGTGAAGCTTTTATGAGGACTCTGAAGTTTGTGGCTCTATCTCCAAATACCAAATAGGAGGCAGGGCTAAGAATGAACCTGTTTGGTTTCGATGGCACCGTTGAGTTTTTCTCCTTAATGCCTCACTGGAGAAGAACAGAAAATGCAAATGAGATATATTTTAGGGGAAGTGTAATACGTGTAACGAAAAGGTTTCTATACTGTCAAGTGCTGTATGAAAAGATTTTAATGAGTTATTAATAGTAATCCTCTTCATAAACCTTTCCTGTCAGAGAGAAACAAATGGATCTAAAGTGTTTCCTGTTAATTCCTACTTCTAAAAAGTAGAATTTTGCAATACCTTTCAACAGGAGTAGATGCCTCCTATAGGGTGCGCAGACATAATCCTTGACTGCTGACTATTTTGACTCTTAAGGGTCCAAATCCACCTTGCAGGAATGCAGTATCCAGCTCCTCTTTCCTACTGTTCGCTTATTTTAAGCTTATTTTAAGGCTTCCCATTGTCTAGGTACGGCAAAGTACATGTATTGTAATGTGGGATATCAGAACTCGCCAGTTCCCAAAGAGAAACACTCTAATTTCATGCGAAGGAAGCGGGCTGTCTGCTCGTCCCACCGGGGCGTCAAGACACACTGAGCATCTTTGTGTCAGAATAATTTCATGAAAAATGGGTGTCTGCATGGGCACGTTGCATCACATACTGAGAAGTTTTCTGATGTAGTCCTCGTATACTCTACTGGGGCTTGTGTTTGTTCTATGAAGGTAATTTAAAGAAAAAAAAGGCAGAAGCAGAGCGGCATTTCTGGAGAATGCATTGATTTTTTTGCTTAAAAAAGATAAACCCTGTGTAGAGCTTTGGGGAGGGGAAAAACAAAGGGAAAAAATACCATTTATTTAGGCTGTCCGGAGGATGGGAGAGATCAAGAATATGCTCATTAACAAGACCATGGAAGCTAATAAGAAAGCCAGCTACTGTTCTCTCAACTTAGCTGAAGGCTAAATATATTTGAAACAGGAAACGTGAGGTTACTACAGTCCATTTGCTGTTTTTGTCCTGTTTATAACAATTTTTGATAGGAGAGGTGATTCTCCTCCCCCCTCCAGCCCCCTCTGCTTTACAGGAGCACAGCTCCCCTGGTAGTAGCTATTGCTGAACATGGAGCTGCCTCCAAGCTGGGAAAGTTGTCGGGCTACACTACCAATACCATAAGTCTCAAAAGACTGTCACACTGGCGTCGACAGAGTCTTGGAGGCGGATGTTGTAGCAGGAAATCTTGAACAGCCGTAGGTTTTGACACCAGGAATTTCTCTGCAGTTCACGGACTGGGAGCTCAGTTTGTTGCCTGAGATTCTCATAAATACCTTGGTTTATTTTTTTTTTTTCTGCTTGACACGTGAATACTGTGGTGTTATGAAATCTCCAGTAAGTTATGAGTATTTTTATGATTTATTTTTTTTTTTAGTTAACGGGATGTAAGTTTATCTTTATAATTAAGCATATTAAGAAAATTGTGCTGGTACAGCAAATCTTAACTGCAGAATAGAATAGTCAGGGCATTTTTTACATCTCAGACATGATTTCTTCCTACTTAATTGAGATGCTCGCCAAGAATAAATGACAGAGTTTTGGCTATTGGTGAGACAGTTTCATAGACACCTTTAGCAGTTTTCTACACCAGTGGGTATAGAAACACTGGCTTTGGAGAGAATAGTTTCATAACTTCATAAACTGCTGTGATATGGTTCTTCAAGCAGCAGGTGAATCAACAAATTAACCTTTTTCTGTGGCTTCTTTTTTTATCCTGTTGAAAGAAACGTATTTAACCTAAGTAGTGCATATGAGAACACTTCCTTACTGGTTTTGTTTGGGGTGTTTTCCCGGGATGTTTCACCCCTTTTTGTAGCATTGTATGGCCTCTGATCAGTCAAGAGAAACTGTGAAAGTGGTCAAATCTTTTGAAGCTGTGATGGGTCTTTCTCTTTTTTTTTCTTGTCTTTACCTAGAAAGGAGCATTGCGGGCAGAGGGGAGAGGAAGGTATGAAGGCTGTTGTGAAGTAAAAGTGTGTGGCTGGTGCTACATAGCAATGGTTTAGCCTGCATTCCTGGGGCCTCACTGTCACAGAATCACAGAATCACCTAGGTTGGAAGGGACCTTTTAAGATCATCTAGTCCAACCAACAGAAATAAAAA
>JAOXNO010000013.1:56193689-56215619 GCA_028565335.1 Limnodromus scolopaceus | reverse complement strand
TTGTTTTTTTGTTTTGTTGGTTGGACTCGATGATCTCTGAGGTCCCTTCCAACCACTACGATTCTGTGATTCTGTGATCACAGAAGTGCAGGATTTTACCTTTCCTCTCTGCCTGCTTCTCTCTTACTCCATCTGGTTTTGTTTGTGTACCTGTCACATACTCGCATTTTTCATTTTCACAATCCATGCAAACCCTAAATAATAGCTACATTGCCTTTTCAGGTGTATTTATTAGCTTCCTCCCAACGCGCCACAACCCCAGACCTCTGTTTTGTGAATGCCTTTTCAACAGATCTACTCCATCCTGGTTTGGGTTTATTTTCTTGCTTTTGGGGCGCCAATCCACAAGATCACTGCACTTTTGCTATTGGATGAGGAGTAGGGCTTCTGGATCACTTCTGTCACAATTTAAAATGCAGAAGTATTTTTTTTTATTATGTTTTCCTTCAACTTGGCAGTGCTCTAGCAATCTCTGTCACCACAAGCTGCAGTCAGCGAGCGTTTCCTTGTCTCAGAAAGGTCCTGTACTCGCTGGTCAGCACGCGTGTGTGAATGAGAAGAGCAGGATTTGTCTGACACATAGATGGTTTTACAAGGGAGAGAAGACACGTTCAGAATGTCGTTGCATTATTTTAATTACAAGTCGTAGGGAACTCCGTGTTTCCTTCATTCTTGCCTTTTAAACTCTAGACAACATCAAAGCCAAAACAAACAAATGCATGTGTGGTGAGACATACACACTGAGAAACTGTGCAATAGTTGCTTAGCCTTTTGAAGACCAGGCTGATGTTTAAGCTGCAGTCCCATCACTCACCAGAAAAACAACATGCATGCGGATCCTGATGCTTTGCAGAGCACCTCTGCTATGAGGACAGGCTGAGAGAGCTGGGGTTGTTCAGCCTGGAGAAGAGAAGGCTCCAGGGACACCTTATAATGGCCTTCCAGTACCTGAAGGGGCTACAGGAGAGACGGGGAGGGACTCTTTGTCAGGGAGTGGAGCGATGGGATGAGGGGTAATGGTTTTAAATTGAAGGAGGGGAGATTGAGATGAGATGCTAGAAAGAAATTCTTCACTGTGAGGGTGGTGAGACCCTGGAACACGTTGCCCAGAGAAGCTGTGGCTGCCCCATCCCTGGAGGGGTTCAAGGCCAGGCTGGATGGGGCTTTGAGCAACCTGGTCTGGTGGGAGGTCCCTGCCCAGGGCAGGGGGGTTGGAACTGGATGATCTTTAAGGTCCCTTCCAACTCTGACCATTCTGTGATTCTATGATTCTAAAGTCACTGTAACTTCACTGTGGTTCCAGGTTACTGAGGCAGATTTCCCCCATGGCCTCTGTTGGGGTGGGGGGCAATTTTACTGCTAGTTGTCTGGTAGGGAACTGGTCTTGGTGCGTCATTTTAGTACTATTATTTTGAGAGAATCAGTCCACTCTTTTAAATGACAGTCATCACCAGTCAAACAAAACCAGTTTGTTTCTACACTGGAATCAATAAAATGGAAAATGTATTATGGCTTACCTGGGAACACCATGCATTTTACTTTCTCCTGTTTAAGGATAGGTTTTCCTACCATTCATATTCTCTTGGTTGTACATTAGGTCTGTGTGATCTGTGACCTGCACAGAAAATACATCCTATGGGCAGTAAAATAATAAGGTGTTTGTTTCAGTATTTACTGCTATTATAATGTCCTATAGTGATCCATTCTGACTTCTCAAGTACTTTTTTTGGTGATGATGAGAAAGGTGGTATCATTCTTCCCTAAAAGGAAAAGAGCTTAATTTTCATGCAAACCAATATTCAACAGAATAGTAAAGCCCTAGCCCTGGTAATAAAAATAAGAAGCTGATGCTATTAATACATCATTCCAGATACACGGAGCACCATTATGTGACTCCTGGGTTGAGTAAAACTTCATGTAATCACAGTAGCCATAGACTTAAGCTCTATAAAGTTGAAAACTTCTCCAGATGGCCATTGCCGAGGCAGCTTCTAAGGGCTCTGTAGCTGCAATGTGCTAGGGCTCAAGATATGACTTACTCAGTGGTAGCTTTTTAAAATACAATTACAGAACATAACTGATCCACATTATGGAAGTAATAATAATAACACTTTGCACTCGGTGACCTTCTATCTGAGGACTCAAAAGCTCTTAACTAAGGCTTTTAAATACTCCCTTTCTGCTTAAGGGAAATAAAGCGTTCAGAGTCTTGATGGAGCGTCAGAGAACTGAGCAGCAGCAGCCCGGCTCCCTGGCCTAGTGCAAGCAGCCAGGTGGTGCTCTCAGCGGGTCTGGGATTGGGACAGGAGAGCGCTCTTGTCCCTTTCCCTGTCCCTGTCAGCAGGGAGATGATGTGCCCAGTCACTTGGGGTTGGAACCTCCTACTTCAGTAGAGCCGGCCTGTGAGTGGGTGCTTGAACATTAAAATGCTGTGAGGGAGGAAGGAGAACGACATATGATGGACCTGAAATTTCCTTTATTCATTCTGTAAACTGTGAGGGCAATACTGAAATGGTGTTGAGATCTGGGGATGCTAAGGCTCAGATGTACCACACTTAGCTGAGGGGCTTAAGTGTGGAGTGATAGGCTCCATATGTTCAGGGCCCATGGATAAGTACCTGCAAACACTGGCCTGTATTTTAGGGAGAACGGTTATGTCCGTTTTAAACGTACCACATGTTGGTCATGAATTTACTGAGCTTTAATACCCAGCCTCAAAAATCACATAATGGTATTTATCGGTAATGGGAGTAAATAACTGTATTTGACATTTCCTTTTGTATAGTCAGTAGTTATTTTTTTCTCCCTTTTTTATCCAAAGTGATTTTATTGTTGAAATTCAGGGTCTAGAGATCATTCTTGAAAGTTTTCTTAGCCACTGTTTGTGTTTTTGTCTTTTAGATTGATGTCATTGTGACTTTGGGTGGACTTGGAGGACGCTTTGACCAAATAATGGCGTCAGTGGAAACGCTTTTCCATGCAACAAATATCACTTCTTTTCCAGTGATAGTTCTCCAGGAGTGCTCACTGATTTACCTGCTTCAACCAGTAAGTGTTGTAAAAAAGTTACTTGATCATAAAACTGACCTTTCACCCACCCTTACCCTGTAGATCTTGCATCACTAAATGCTCATTTTGTTAATTGTATTCTGTAAGGTCAGAGCCTAAATATAAAAATATTTAGGGAATATGGGAAGTGGACAGCAAATGATGGGCTCTGCATTCCTGCCTGGGAAAAAATTGTGTTTCATTTGTTCAGGATCATTGTCTTTTTAAAGGGGAGCATCCTGGTTTGAGAATAGAGAGGAATATAGAATGTTTGAAAACTGAATTTGGGTAAGTATAGGTTTCTGATTATAAATGGAAAAAAAAAAAGTTTTAAACCCTTTTAATTAGATTCCAATAAGTTTAAATTTAGCACACAGCTCTTTGGCGTGTTGAGTAGAAATAAGGATGTCTGCAGTAAAAGAAACAAAAGAAAGCTGTAAGAGGAAGATATGAGGGAGTTCCTGACAAACACGTCAGGCAGAGCTCTTATGTGGTCTGAGTGGTGCGGTTCATTATGATGGGAATCCAGCTAGGATCAACGAGGGAATTTATTTAAGATGTGTTATTTTTGTGGGTGTTCAGATCTGTTTTGCCATTTATTGATTGATAAAACAACACACACAGAAGATCTAGCTGGGCTTCTGCTTCTAAGATTTAATTTAAAGGCAAATCTAGGCATCAAAGAGTCTTCTCTAACAGTTATTCATTTATTTGTTTGGAAATACCTTTTCCTGATGTCAGGGTTTCGAGAAGCTTAACTAACTTTCCCATTTTATCTTGGAAAGCTTATTTCATTAGAATAAATAACATTCACGGATAAATCTGACAAAACCCTGCACCACGCGTGCTTCATTGTAATTTGAGAAAAGCATTAATAAGGTTCTGTGAGATTATAGATTTAAATCCCCAGGGGCAGATGCTGTATTAACAACTTTGAAGCCCTGTGTCCGCAGGAAAGATATTAGGCACAGGAGCTCATTTGCCAGTATGACGAGGAATGACTCTGATCATTAGTTGCACAGCTAAATGGATAGAGGCAGCAGAGTGAGGGGGAAAGAGGGCTAGAGGATAACTCTGGTTAAAATCTGAAATTGTGATTTGATCTCTGGGTGCAGTACTTCACTGACCACTGTATATTAATTTTAGGATGTTTTTAAGAACATATTGAAAAGCTGAAATAAGATGGAGAATTCCCAGTTTAGCTTACAAAGCACTTACTTGGACTGGAAAGACTTTGAATTCTGTTCATTCATCTTTTCCCTGAGTGGCTTTAAAATGCCATGCCTAAGGTTGCTTTCAGAAGAATCTTCAATGAGTAATTGAACCCTTTGGAACTTGAAAAAAAATCGTGACCTATGCATTTAAATAGAAATGGGAGGTTGCTAATTGTTTGGACTTGCTGGAAACTTCTCTATGTTCTGGTTTTAACAATGCCATACGAGAAGCATTTAATGCTTTTTTTTTTTGTTGCTGGAGAGAGTTCCACAGGATGTTAATTCTTTCTAGCATTCTTGGCTGTCAGTCTGCATTGGCAGTCGCTGACTTCTGTAACTTCAGGCTGTTTCCGAAAGAAACGGAAAGAAAGAAAGAAAGGGCAGATATAGGGGGCAAGCTGTTTAAACAATCTTAATGCTAACTTTGACACAAAATTGCTTTTCGGTATTGGTTTAAACTTGTCGCTGTCAGCATCTTCCGTCAACTGTCGTGGTGCCTCCCGATAATAACGTTAATCCTGCATAGTTTAGATAAAAATCAAGCGAGTAGTTTATACACAGAAAGAAAAGAGGATTCTAAGCTTGGAAGCGCTCCCTTTTTTGTATGGAGTTCAGCGTGATATTTTGCTCTTCTTAACAGCTACAATCATGACATTCTCTCCTTTTCCCCTCTCCTCTTTGTAATTTAAAATCAAGGTAGGAGGGAGTTGAACACAGTGGGAGACCCGCTGACTTTTTGAAATGCAAGTCTGGAAACTGTGCAACAAATGAAGCAAGGTTTTGAGATTCAAATGCTAATGCAAATGATAAAGTTAAGAGCATGTTGCTTTTTCTATAAAATGTAGATCTGAAAACTTTCTCTCTTGGGGAAGAAGAGTCTGATCTTTATTGGATTCTTTGGATAAAATGTATGAGCAAAATATAACCATGGTTTTGCTTCAAAATAATGTTAGCCCTCCATTCACTGCAGCGGGGGACTAGTGTTGGTTCTCTATCACGTGTACCTAGGCAGACGCAAAAATATTTGGGTAGAGCAGATAAAGCACTAACCCCTGGGAAAGTTACAAAGGGGAATAACAAGTCGAGCTGCTGCCTTTTTGTTACTAATGCAGAAACTAAGAGGAGGATGATGTGAGTAGGTATCTAAGGAAGTACACCATAAAAATCTTTTAAGTAATTGCTTTGAGAGAGAGTTATTTCACGTTATTATGATGTTGATACATGGGGTTACAGCAGAAGAAATATACCAGTATTTAACACACTTGCAAAGGCTCCACAGTGTTGTAGGAAACAGGTCCTGAAGGTCTTCAGGGTGCTAGAGGAAGACAGCAAGGACAATGCCTGATTTGGAATCCACTGCAGACTACCAAGCAAGGAGGAGCAGGTAAACAAAGCTTTTTTTCATCAGCCAGTAAAGTTATCCAAATTCTGAATGTGAGGATAATTGGCATTCTGGGTACTGAGGCATCTCTTGGGAAATAAATAGATGGACCGACAGTGCGAGTTTTTGAAATACATTGATTAAAATGTTTTGGCATGGAAAGTGAAGAAGACTACAAGGAAGTAAACTCTTTTATATTAATTTCTGACCCGTAAGGATGAACTATGTGGATAGGTGGAGAAGAGAAAAAAGATGGGAAGAATTACAGCCCTAAATAAATAGCTGTCTCCGTGGTCTCTGTGGAGAAATTGGGTGGTAGGCTGAGATCTAGGTATACACTGTGGGTATCTCAATTTAGATAAGTGAATTCCAGTGTAGGTCAAATTACTAACCAAGTATTTAAGCAAAGAAAGCAGGCATGAAACGAGCTGCAGCTATGGAAGGGCCCAAAGTGAGAACATAGTTTGTAACTACAGAAGTTGTAAGTTGACAGTGAAAGATTTTCTCTCATCTGACTGGGAAAGGAAAACTGATGACAAACAGTCCAAAGTTAATGCACCTTTTGCTCAGTCTTCACTGAAGCAAGGTATTCCTTTGAGCAGGTAACCAACACAGTTAAAATCAGTGCCAAAGTCACAAGACTTGAGATTGCTTCAGAGAGAAAGCAAATAAGAGATTGAGCTGCCTTTGATTTTGCCAACTCCAAGGGTTGTTAGTTTTTCTGTGCCATGCAACACTAATTAGGACAGGAGTCAGAAATGGGGAGACTGTGTAAGAATTCCAGGAGGTGATGCATGCTCTGAGGCATTTTCTAATGTGATGGTTGGAATTAAAAAAAAAAAAAAAGAAAAAAGGAACCTCTGTACGGAATAGCTATCGTATTTCTTTCTGCAGTGGGAAGAGGGAGGAAAGCCTGAATTCTTAATAAGCAGTAATGACTCTTTATAAGGAGGATATTTTATGCAACAGTCCGTACATTTTATGCTTGAAATTTTGGTAATATCAATTAGAATATACCCTGGATGAAGAGCATTAGGCCCTTAGAGTCATGTTTATCATGCTAGCCATGCTCAATACGAATGGCTTAAGGTTTCACATACATACTTTCTCATTTTCTGGTTGTGTGCATCTCAGGAGTACAGAAACATTAGCTTCTGTACACTGAGCATAAATTATCTTTTATCTGTGAGTTTTATGGCAGTTTGTAATACAAGGTAATAGGATTTATGACCAAGAAATGAGAAGATGTCCAAGAGTTAATGAGGCCTGTCTTTTACATTATATTGAGCAGTTCAGTTTTCCCCACACAGGATTCCAGCCCTGGGATGTAGAGAAGAATTGCTACCTACACATGAAAATGTGTTACAGCAGCATATTTTTGTCAGTTAGTTAACTCTTTTGAAAGAGTGTGTGAATACTTTGATAACCCTTTTTTCTTGCACACAGCTTTTCTTGTGAGTGCATTCTTGCCTTCCCTGTGAGAAATGATGAATAATTTAACATCACAGATAGTAGTCCAGCAGCTAAATATGAGCAATAAGGATCAGGAGTCTCCATCCCTTATTCTTGGCTCTTTACTACCATTTTGTTGGAAAGAAATAAATTGTATAGTCTTTTGATCTCACAGTCTCCTAGTTTGTAAATTGGATGAAGCCCACATCCTTCGCTGAATGGGTGCTGTGGGGCTCTTTTGGTTTTTTACAAAATGCCATTACATCCTCAGCTCTGCACCGAGATGGAACATAGCATTATGGTAGTAGTAACAACAGTGTTAATAAGTCCCTTAATTAACATAAATATTGCCATAGAGTAGGCTGTGCAGCTAATTATTCACTGTGGTCCCAAGCACAGTTTTTGTTGGGAGCAAACAGTGCCTGGGCAGAGTTTGGGGTTAGCACAGACACTGGAGGGTACCACCTTGTCTTGGGGACAGGAGAGAACAGCCGTAAGTGTATGAGCAGTGTTTTGCCACTTGGTTTGAGAGCCAGAGAGTATCACCTGAAGGATTTTACAGATGCAGACGGAGTGACTAGGCATGGAGATCCTCTCCTAGATGTGGACGCTACAGAGGGAAGGTACAAGACTGGAAACGTTACTGGAGGTTATTGCTGCAGATCTCTGTGCCAGTGTTACTTGGTTTGCTTTGTGTCCACGTTTGTGGAGTACAGTTTAGTGGGAAGTTCAGGGTATACGCTTTCAACTTCTGAGTTTTCTTCTGGCAGCCACTTCCTTGAATTTCGTGGGAGCTTGAAGAATGGGTTCTCAGATCAGTTCTGTACCGCTTTGTGTGTAAGAAGCAAATCTGGCTTGTGCTGGCACTCAGTGGAGAAAATCCTTAGTGATCCCATGCCTCTTCTGGGGGATAAATTTGGAATTTGGAAATTTGAGGATAACCTTTGTTGTCTCCTTTTCCTATATTATTAGTTCATTTTGTGGGTAGATTCAATTGCAAAAAGGTCCTAGTTGCCAAGGAAGGGATTTAAACATGTATTTAATATTTATATTTAGCACTTAAAATGTTTATTGCCCTGAGAGGCTGTCTTTCCTGTTTGGTGTCTGCTCTCAAAGAGCAGAACTTAATCTAGTTGACAAAGCAGTGAGTGCATCAGGCTCCTTGTAAGTCACTTGAATGAGCTTTCCTGACTTTTTTCCTATTGACTTTTTCTATGAGAAAGCCAGCCAGTCGTCTGGACAGGAACACTGCCAACGTCAAAAAAAGTGTTAGTAGTGGAAAAGTCTTAGCCCAAGCCCTTTTCTGGGAGCCTGACCCCCTCACAGAAACCCTTGCAGAAAGGGGTTTTGCGCTTCCAGAGCCTCAGTACCATGTTTAAATGGCTTCTCAGGAAGCAAGTCGCTACGTTGGTAGTTTAGCTGCCTTCCTTTCCTTCTTTGGGGAGAAACTTTGAGAATTTGGTTACAGCTCAACTTCTGTTCTTAAAGTAAGACTGAGTTAGAGCCTGCGTTTTTCTTAGTCCCTGGCAAAATCCACCTGGGTTAATGATCATTCAGGCATTCTTATCATGTGTTTTTATAGTGGGCCTCTGCAAATGTGACCTTCAAAAGGCTCCAGGTCCAAGTGACTCACGTTTATTTCGTGGTAATTCATGGCTGTGAAGTGGTGTCGCTTCATGTTTATCACAGGATTCCTGAGTTTTACTGGCTATCAGTGATCCAAATTTAATTCATTTTTGTCAATCACATCTTGACCTGGGAAAGATTTGCTATCTTGCTTCTCACTGTTACCAGAGAAAAATTTTAGTGGGATTTTCTCTTAACAGTTAAATTCTTTGTAAATTAATTCTATTCCAGCATCAGCAAATGTGTAGTGTGAAATATAGGCAGCTTATATAGTAGCTTACAAATAACAATTGGCTTTTCAAACACTTACATCCTTTCAAGCAGTTTATTTAGCATCAGTTAAAAGTGCAATCTGCCTCAGCTTTATGAAATATTTGGAACTATGGATTTTTCCTGGAGTTTTTTGCAGAGGATGACCTCTAATAGTTCTGGATTATTTCTGTGTAATGAAGACATATGCAAAATATTTTTTTATAAGTCTCATCCTACAGACAAATAGAATATAACAGATTTGTAAGTCAATTTGTTAGCTTGCAGGTAACCACTTTAAAAACAATACTTATCTTTTGGGGAGGAAAGAAAAATACCAAAACATCATTGCTACTAAACTAAAGAATAGTCTTTAGTAAAAGAGATTTTCACCTGCTCATAATTCTTAAGAAACAAGTAATACTCTGTAGCAGGATATGTTAATCACACAGCTGCTTTTAAATGCATATCTTAATGGTTGTCTGCAAGAGAAGATGATGCAAGGAGTCTAATTGGATTACTTATGTATTTCTAAATTCTGGAGTCATCCAGTCTGACTCTGAATCAGTATCTGGTGTTTGATAAATTTCAACAGTTCTGCTCTCAAAATTTTTCAGTCTTTGTCCAAAAAATCTTGTCCAGATTTTTAATTAGTTACTACGTCAGCTGATGGACGGTCATGTAGGAGAATCTTGACGCAAAATACATCTCTTCCGATGAGATCCCTGCTCTCTCTTGTTGCCCCTAGCTGTTGTAATTTCATATTCTATATGTTGTAATATCATATTATTGTTGTAATATCATCGATAATATCTATTTTGCTGCTTTATGGAAGACACAAGAAGTTTTCTGTTACAAAGCTAATTTTCTCAGAGCTGTGGTTTTTTCCCAAACCTGTCAATTACTTACTTTTTCTTTGAAGCCGTTATATTTCTTTTCATCCCCACCCTTAACAAACTTCTTTGTGCAGTGCTCTGATTCTTTGGGGTTTTGTGTACAATGTAGTATTAATAATTTTCTGTACTGTAAAACAGTTCTTCTGCTGCACAAGTTTACGCCTTTGCATTAAATGATCAGCAGCAAAATATAATGTTTGTCTTTGAAATTTGCTTATCAGTAGCAGCTGATGCTTAAACCGAGATCAATGGGAAACTGGTAAAAGTTTCTCCTGAGGAAGACCACAGCAGTATTTTCACTTGCTGTGTGTTCATTTAATCTTTCTTCTGTACGAAACAGGACAAAGCTGGAGTGTGTGTGCAGGTGTGTGTTCATTCTAGTTTTGTTTGGGGTTTTTTTTTCCAGGTAGGACTTTGACCCTAAGGTAAAGAATTCCCAAGCTCTTTGTGAATAGATTTTTTGAACATGAAAAAGAAGCATTTTAAAAGACCATATGAATGTCTCGTAGACTGGTGCTTTACAGATTGATTTTGTAGTATTTTTATGATTATTGCTGTGGTTTAAAATATTTGTCTACCAGCTGACCCCTAGAGGGAGTAATACAATGTTTTGAAGTTTCAGGGTTAACTCTTAGACATAAAGGACTAAGAGGACTTAGAGGGATAATTATGAACACTTTAGTGACTTGCCTGATCAGAGGTCACTCCCCTTACTAATTAATCATCATACAGCAAGGTGTTATTTCCTCTTTCCCATCTTTTTTCTTCTTTCCTTTCTTCCCCCCTCTGGATTTTTCTTGGATCCCATCAACTGTCTTTCCTCAGCGCATCATGATATCTTAATTCTTTAGTTTAGTTTTGTAAAAAATATTCTTGCTTTAGCTTAAGCAGCCACTGCTGCCCTGAAGATTTTTCCCAGGATTTGTCTCCTCCCTGCAGTTACAATTCTGTGCTGTGAATCCCTCAATGCCCTTTTGTCTATTCCTCTTGGGTCTCGCAGTATTTCTTCTTGAGTCTGTTGCCCCAATGACCAAAGTGGCTTCACCTGTGTAGTATTGGAATCTACTGGGGGTTATGTCTACTGCAGCATGCCTATGCATCACCCTTAAATTATATGTGAGTTATAACTCTTTGTTCACCTTTATTGTATTAGCCCAAATTTCTTAAGGCGTAGGATTCTGTGCCACCTCGCTTAGCGACACTGTCTCTCTGAAGGCCTCTTACTGCCTTACTGGAGCTGAATTTCAAGTATTGTAGTAAGGACTTTCTTCTTTGAGTATTAAACAGATTTCAGTGATAGTTTGGGGGTTGGGGATTTTTTCACTCCCTCCCTGGCATTACAGAAAAGTTCTGTAGGGAAAGTAACAGGTATTGGAAGTCTGTAATCTGTGACGGAGCCTCATCCAGAAAGAGAATGAATGGAAAATATTTTATTGCATACAATTAAAAATATAGCAGGGAAAATCAATGTAGTTCCTAGACTGAATGTAAATGACAGTAAAAATTGAAGTGATAATAGGTGATAAATTGTTATCTACTACAGACACACACACACAAAAAAAATTAAATCAGAATGTTGAATAGTTACTGATTGATCAAGCCTGAAGGGTTTATGGATTCCTTTAGAGGAAAAATTAAAAATTGTCCTTTCTGCTCACATCTGAGTACTGGCAGGAGTTGAAGTTGCAGAAGGTGTGCATCCATATTCTGGCCTTGATTATTTTTGAAAATATGTTCTTTCTTAAATTCAGTCCCTTTATGAAATCACTGAGGCTTTTCCAGTCCCTTACATCTGTGTCTGCCAGATCAGTAGTGTCAACTCTATGGATTTTCTGTGTTTACACTTGCTGTTAAAAAAGAATCCGTGCAGAAGAATGATAATATTTAGTAATATCTGAGGTTCTAGGGAAAATGCTGTACTAAGCTGATAAACAAGATTTAGCTAGAACTATTCAGCTTTGCCATGGGAAGCGATTTACTTTGCAGTCTGAATTTTCTTCTTGTTGGTAACAGCCGGTTACATTACTTCAGCACTCTCTCTGCTGTAGCAGAATAGCCCGAGAGGAGATGGTGGTCAGGGATTTAGTTCTTCAGCGTCTTTTAATCCTGTAGTGTGGCTGTCACTCTCACGTCAACTGCAGCCAAAAATATTTGCCAACAGGGCACTTGGGCCCAATGACTTTCGTGGGAGCATGGGCTTCCTACTCCTGATCCTAAAATGAAGATATTTGGAGTGAATGCGTTCCTGTCAAAAACAAGAAAAGGAGTCTGGAAGCTTGTGACTTGGCAGCAGGAGAAAGACCTCTTCTCCATCCTCAGATCTAGATTTACAGAACTGGTAAAGTGCCCTAGTAGCCAACGAAAGGGAACAAGCTCCTTCTGGGAGAACTATCTGAGCATAAGCAGCAGGTAACAGTGATTAGAGAACCCTTCTGCAGGAGACAGAAGGCACCCATCTGCTGACCAGACATGCTTTCACAGGAGTTGTGTTGTTTGGCAAGGGCCTGGATCCAGGATGCTGCACAGAGACTACTGAGGCTTGTCTGGCCCTTGGACTCTTGCTGCACTCTTGCTGCTCATCTGCGTGGACACCAGTGACACTGCCAAGGAAAATCTGAAGTAAATCAAGACAGACTGTTGAGCTCATTAGGCAAAGGTGAACCTACATGCAAACCTGGGTAGTGCTTTCCTGCAGATGAGGAGGAAATGCTCAGGTAGGTGCACACAACCCATGAGTTAACTGCTGGTTATGTAGGTGGTGTCACAAGAAGTGCTTTGGCTTTCATGATTGTGGGTTCCTCTGAGGAATGAGAGCTAGTCAGAGACGGGATCCATTTGACAAAGGAAGAAAGAACATCTTTGCCAACAGGCTGGCCAAGCTGATGGGAAGGTTTTAAACTGGGTTATGCTGGAGGATGACAGCTTGTAGGCATGTTTAGTTTGTAGAAGAGGAAGCTGAGGGGAGACCTCATTGCCCTCTACAACTACCTGAAAGGAGGTTGTAGAGAGGTGGGGGTTGGCCTCTTCTCCCAAGGGAATAATGAGAGGAGCAGAGGAAATGGTCTGACGTTGGGGCAGGGGAGGTTTAGATTAGATAGGAGGAAGAATGACTTTCCTGAGAGGGTGGTCAGGCACTGGACCAGCCTGCCCAGGGAGGTGGTGGAGTCGCCATCCCTGGAAGGATTTAAGAAGCTTGTAGATGTGGCGCTTGAGGGCATGCTCTAGTGCCCGAGATTGTTGGGTTGTGTCTGTTTGTGGTGTTTTGTGTTCGTTTGTTTGTGGGGGTTTATTTGGGGTTTTTTTATTGTTTTGGTTTTTTTTGTGGTTGGACTCAATGATCTCAAAGGTCCCTTCCAACCATGAAAATTCTGTGATTCTCTGACAGTTAAGTGAGGGAGTAATGGTTAGGGGTGATAAGTTCAAGGGGCAGAGGAATGGAGTGAGAGAAACAAGCAGCTAAGAGCTCCAAGTATGGACACAGAACTGTGAAATCATTGGAATAGCTGAGAAGTGGTGGGGTAGCTCATATGGCTGGAGATCAGATAGGGAGTTAGCAGCTCTTTGGGAAACACAGGCAAGGAGGAAAAGGAGAGTGGAGGTCCTTTTTGGGAATGAGCAGTTCATGGTAAAAGGAATCCTGTGGGAGACAGCTCTGAACGTCAAAGCAGCATGTTCAGTGGAGGGGCACCAAGATGGGGGCTGGAGCACATGCCCAGTGAGAAGAAGCTGAGGATGTTGGGCTTCTTTCAGCCTGCAAAACAGAAGGCTTTGGGGATTCCTAATAGCAATCTTCTGGAATCTGTAAGGAGGTTATGAAGAAGACAAAGCCAGCCTGATGTGTACAGCAGAAGAATGAGAGACGATGGTCCTAAACTGAAACAGGAGATTCTGGGCAACTATAAGGAAAAAATTCTACTATGAAGATAATTCCTACAGGAATAGGTTGCACGGAGAATCTCTGGCCCTGGCAATGTTCAAAACCCAATTGGAAGGCCGTGCTCAACGACCTCTCGAGACCCCTTCCCACCTAAGTGATTCTGGGACACTTGTGGAGACACAGGTAGATAGAACAGCTGTCTTAGAGCCATTGTACAAGTATCTATTGAGAAGAATCTGGAATCTCCTGACACAGAACATGTGGCCATGTTCAGAAATAGTAGTTCTGTCCTCTCTGATCTCTCTTCATGTTGTTGCCGCCTTACAAAGGAATATTTTAGCCTCTTGTGTAACCTCTCAGAAAAAATGCTGAAAGGAGAAATGATTGCTGTCTCTAAATGCACTGAAGGAGTAAATGCCAGGGAGATAAACAGTCTGTTTTAGCTTAAGGCCAATGTTAGAACAAGATGAAATGGCTTCAAACCGATGATAGATATATTTCCATCAGGAATTGGAAAAAAGTCCCTAATCATTGGTCTGATGAGATTGCACAACAGCTTTCCAAAAGGGAATAATGGGGAGGAGAGGGACAGTTAGAGCTCACTATGTTGATTTTGTATTTTCAACCGTATTCCCCCCAAAAAGTGAATGTAAAGCTTTCGAAAGTTGCCCACACCCGGCCTTATGTGGGCCTTGTGTTTCCAGCTCTCCTTCCTCTCCTGCTTTTTGAACTTGAGGCCTGGCATTCGCGTTAGTCGGTTTGAGCCATGAGTCGCGTGAGCCGTGGTGGTGGGCGGGCAGCCTTTCAGCAGCGCCGGTTTGCAGACGGGTGGCATCAGTTCCAGCCCCAGCCCTGGAGTCTGTTTCACAAGTTCGCATTTTTTATTTATTGTGTCCCAAAATCTAGGCATCGCTTTTGCCCGAAGCCATCACAGATATCCAAAGGTGGCTTTAGCAATCAGGGAATTTTACTCGTGTGAAAGCGCACACCTTTTGGCTAGTAATGTTACAAGCACAGAATAAATTTAAGCATATGGCGAAGCAAATTCATGAAATCTAAGCATGTGCTTAAGCGCTTCGTTGAATTGTGGTCCACAGATGTAAGTATACTATCTCATCTGGTGCATAATTCCAAGTTAAGATGTCTCTGCGTTTTCCCATCCACATGACAGCCAGTGATGCTTCATAGGGAATATCTGCATTTCTCTGGCATCAACATCTGTTTCTGAATGGTTAATTTTCATTAAAAGTTCCCATCCGTTGTTAATTGAATTATGGCTTTCAATTTCAGCAGTGTCAGGTGCCTAAGGGAGAAGAAGGAGCTACGCCCAGAGGGGAATCCTTTTATTCTGATCAAAGAATAAATTATCAGATTGAATAATAATTAGCTTGCAGATTTTTTTTACTAGTACCCACAGTGTGTTGGCAATGAAATGTGCCCTTGCATTATGAGTCTGAGGTCTTCCTACCTCTCAGCAACTTCAAGATTTTCAGATATATGCATCTAAAAGCTGCATTGCAGTTTATCTCTCCGTAGGCTCTTAATAATGAGGTCACCTTGTTCAGTCCTTTCTCAGCTATCACATTCCTTTTGGGGCAGGGAAAAGAGGAAGCCTCTCTGATTAAAAAAAAAAAAAAAAAAAAGTACATTTTTCCCCTCTTTGTAACCACCAACAGTTTTTCCTCAACTGGGGGAGGTACTTCAGAGTGAAGTGAGAGCAGCTGAAGATCTGGAATTAGTCTTCTGTGACAATGATGCCACAGGCAGAGAGTCTCATTAGCTGTGAGCTTGGTGAATTTCTTTACGGAGGAGCTGTCTGTCTTCTTTATGTTAGAGGAACCTGGGAACTAGGAATAGAATTGATAAGGTATTCACTGTACCCAGAGTATCAGCTGAAACTTTAAAGCAATTAAAAGAGCGCCAAGGGAGGACTCAGTAGGTCTCTGAGGGACCAGTAGGTCTCTGTGTGAAGTCCCAGACCCTCCTGTCCATTCAGGATCGCATGGGAGTTATTTCCATGTGCTGGCAGGTGCACGAACTACTGCATACAGCCTTGACCCGCCTACGCTCACTCTGGTTCTTGGAATCCCATGGGGAACGTGGAGAGTCTGGTGTAGTCCTGTTGTGCGAGATGAGTGGCCGCAGGCAGGACTCTTGAGCAGCAGCCTGAGTTTTCATAAACGAATCCCGCTGCCTCCTTGTGCCAGATGATGTGTGCCACAATAAAGGTGTACTTCAGGGCCTGTGCAGTTAAAGAAAGTATCTCACCATCTCTTCTACACATATTCTACCAATTATCTGTAAGCTCAATGATATCAACTGAATTACTAATGCCATCCAGCCTGTGTCACTTGGTCTTTGATGTGTCTAACTTAGGGATCTCCTTTCTTACCTGTTCACAAGCAAGCAGTGATACTGCAGAAGTCTCAGGGCAACACTGAGTCTCCATTATAATTTATTAATAATAGCACCCTTCATAAAAGTCTCTCTTTTTTTTCTCTTTTGTACTTAAACCTAGTTCCATATTGCTATACTAAATGTGTTTCATATCTCTTATGAGGAGAGGCTGAGGGAGTTGGGTCTTTTTAGTCTGGAGAAGAGAAGACCGAGGGGGGATCTGATTGACACCTGTAAATACTTAAAGGGTGGGTGTCAGGAGGTCCCAGTCATTTTTCAGAGGTGCCCAGGGACAGGACAAGAGGGAATGGGCACAAACTTGAACATAAGAAGTTCCACCTAAACCTGAGGAGGACCTTCTTTCCTGTGAGGGTGGCAGAGCCCTGGAAGAGGCTGCCCAGAGAGGTGGTGGAGTCCCCTTCTCTGGAGACATTCCAACCCCACCTGGACACATTCCTGTGGGACCTGCTCTGGGTGGCCCTGCTTTGGCAGGGGGTTGGAGTAGATGATCTCCAGAGGTCCCTTCCAACCCCATATCATTCTGTGATTCTGTGTTCTGTGTCTCCTTGGGAAGGTATTGTGAAGCTGTTGATTTAGAAAACAGGTTTTCCAACAATAGTCTTGGAAGTTTTTAAGTGCTTCCAGTATGGAAGCCCATTGAACTGTAAAACTTATCGCTAGAAAACTCTCAGAAGATAAAATACTTAAACATTTCTTTTTTTTATTCCAAACCACCTGGGAAAGTGAATAGGTTTCAGCTATTTAGGTTAGTCTGTTAAAAGGCACTAAATGGTCAGGAAGAACTGTCAGCTCTACGGTGAGCTGACTGACATTGGTAATACAATTCAAACGTGCAGCTGAGATGTTCCTCCTCCTAATTTATGCTCTTCCCTGGCAAGGACAGCAACGTTCACGGAGCATCAGCCCGAGCCACGGTCTTCAGATAACGAAGTGAATGTAATTGCTCATTTCTGTAGCGCTTGGAAACCCATGCATAATGATGCTCAAACCTCTCGTCTTGAAAGACGGTAAGAGCTCATGTTTCTGAGACAGGCTGAGACAACTCCTGCAGTTTAGTGAAACTGATACCCTGCTGGTCTCTCCTCCTGGAAGCCCAAAGGTGTCTCCTGCCGAGAGTCTGCATCTGGTTGCTCCCGTGCAAACTTCACTTTCAGCTGGGGGAGTGACAACAAAATCTTCTCACCTTGAAGTTTGGCAGTGTTTCTCCATGGGACTCGGGAACTGCAGGGTGATTTTAAGGCCGCTGTTTTATAATTAGACATATTTTCTCTTCTGAGGGGTAAAAATCCAATGGTGAGCCAGCTAGAGCTTACCTGAAGATGCTTTCTCTTGACTGATGGTTTTGATAATTCCTACTTTATAGTCATCTTGGAGAGGGGGAAATGGTGGTGAAGTAAATCTGAAGATAAGCCTCGTATTGAGGCATGCTTGATACTGGTCTGTACAGTTTTGTACTAGAGTGTGATACTGCAGTAGCATGATTTCTTTTCTTCAAATTATATATCTTAAATTAGATTATTAAGACTAAGTATTCTCAAAATTTTTGGTCATGAGGGGCAGCTGACATACAAAGTGTTTGGTGGAAATAGATATTTTTAGAAGAATCCATAAGACAAGGAATAATAATGTACCTCACTTTTCTTATAGGCTCTGATCCTCCCCTCCATTAGTAAATCTCAGACTACATCTCATGTCACAATCTTTAGCTAGACCTGAAGGTATATTCCTCTTATATTACAGAGAGAGAGAGAGGCAAAGGCATGAGGAAGTGAAATGATTTGCCCAGGTACCCAGGGAGTCAATGCCATATTGAAAATTGAATCCAGGTTTCTATCTCCGGTGACCTGTCACCTGGGACCTTTTGTCCCACTTCTTGGTGCTTGTGACTTGATTAGGAGTGACCTTTAGAGATGATGGAGGTTTTTACTGAAAGCGCTTAATCCTCTCTGAAAAATCACAAAAGCTCACTTTTCCTATTGTAGTCGAAAATTCATCCTAACTTCCTGAGGAGAAATTGTGAAAAAGGTGTATATATATAAATTAATTAATCTCAGTTCTTAAGAAGCATGAGAAAAACATCTCGTGTCTGAATCTAAGAATGTCATGTCTTAGATTGGCCAAATATATATATACCAATTATAACAGCAGCTGATTGTTTCTAATGAAGAATATATCCAGGAACAAAAAGAAAAGAACTTGTCAGGACGTGGTTGACAATTATTAGAAATCTACATCTTTTAGCTTTCTGCCCCTGTGCACGAGCAGTGAGTGTTGTGCCATCCAATAAAACATTTTTCATCTCATCAGAATATTAAAAGTTCTCTTTTGATTGTCGTAACAAAAATCAGTTTATGGGAGATATTAGAGGATGCATGTTTATTCCCTCCTGCCTTTTTTAATGCGTTAGAGATGTGCAGGCTAGAAATGCAGAAGGGAAAATGACGATATCACAGTCTTTCATAGGTGACTGAGCAGAAGAAATCCTAGGATATCACATAACGGAGCTTACAGCAAGATTTGTTCTCATTCTGTGAGGTTTCTAGGAAATTCATATATCATGTCTCAGTCCAATGAGCTGTCATGAACACAGCCTGCTCAAGCATAGCATTGTAAGTTGCTGCTCCTTTAGTGTGTAGTCAGATAAACTTTTGTGGTTGGATGGACAGGCACATTTCCCCCCTGTCTTATCCAAACTAATCTCTAACTATAGATGTTCTATAAATCCATAAGCAAGTAATTGATTCTTTCCTTTCTCAGAAGAGTTGCTGACCTGTGTTTTTAAAGAGGTCAAATTTCTTGAAATTAGTTTAAAAATACAGAATTGGAATTCTCGTTCACCACAGTTGTATAGAACGAGCATACATTTCCCTATCTGTTTTTTCCCCCCTGGAATTAAGGTATTTCATTTCACACATATTTGTGAAGTATTTGAAGTGTAGTGTTCAGCACAGAGGAAGAGACTGAATACACTGAGAAAATCAGAATCACGTCTGTCCTTTTGTAGAGGTGAAGCAGAGGAGGTTTTAAAGTGTTGGGTTAGATCTGTAATCTGGGCCAAGTTAGGCAGCAACGTTGGAAGTGGAGGGAAAACGTTTCTGCTTAATGCTCTGCAGGAATGAAAGTGGTGGAAGGATGCAAAGAGAAGAGAGAAGCAATGCAGATCTTGCAAATCGGATGTGGACTGGAGAGGAGAGTGCTACAGACTTTAGACAGGCTAGAGAAGGAGGCGATAAATGATGTGAAGAACTAACAAGTGTGGATACGGTAATTATCTACTGGGATGAAAACATGAAGTTTTCACGTCCTGTTGTAATATTTAAGGAAAGTGTTAAGAGACGCTCATAATCCAGGACCCATGGTAGACTGAACAGGAGATTGAAGTGAACTCTAAGGTCATAGCAGAAGTATCTGTTGCAAGTCTCATCTGTGCTTGATCTTCAGAGGATCCAAGTTGTTCCTTGCACTCTACTTCAGCAGAAGCTGCAGTAACTCCTGAGGTGGCCACCGGGGTCTCAGCCATCCCAGGTGTTAACTTCAGAGAAATACTTCCCAATCCGTGTCCGAATGCAGTGGGTTTCCTGTGAAGGTCTGTGACAGTCTCTGGGTGCACTTTACATAGCGTTACCGCAATTCTTCCTCCCTACACGCTCACATTCATTCTGCTTGTGGTGTTGACTGCTTCCCCGGGCAGTGTTTAGTCATGATGGCGTCAAAATCAGAATCACAGAATCACCTAGGTTGGAAGGGACCTTTTAAGATCATCTAGTCCAACCAACAATGGGGTTGGAGATCCAAAAATCAGGGGAGAGGGTTCTTCTCTGCTTTATTGGGGAAGAAGGGAGTGATTCTTGGAGACTCATTGCTTTGTTGTTTGATTTGATTTTATGTTAAACCAATGCAAATATTCACCAGTACACATATAACGCACTGCATTCTGGTAAGATGTCAGTGCATGGCTCATGCACCACCCTGTATAAAAACTCCGCTCTCACTGACTAGTTCTAATCCAGGATTTTAAAAATCACACGTAATGTTTGCTTGTGTGTAGTAAATTATTCCTTAGCACCTCGTATGGGTTACATGGATAATCCGTGTTCAGAAGAAGACAGCCACAAAAAGACTTGAAAGGGAGTCGGAAGCAGAGGGAGGTATGCTGCAGGATGAGCATTTTTCCTACCTGACCCCTGTTTCAGCATCACAAAGCAATGAGTTTCCCAAATCAGACACAAACTCTACCATTTCCAAGGACAGAGGAGGTCATGCAAGGCACGCCAGTCTTTGCAAAATGGGCTCTAATTGGCACTAGCCAGAGCCTTAATCTTCATTACCTGCCACTGAGTGGCACTCAGAAAGTCTGACTTCTTTTCTACATCCTAAGAAATAATCAAAGGAAATACACAGAATTGCTTCCAGTCTGTTCCTTACAATTGAATGGCCCTGGTCGAAATAAGTGAGGACCAAAGCCAGAGTAAAAGATAGAGCTTCTCTGAAGCCATTTCCTCTCTGAGTAGCTGATGTGATTTCTGTGAAGAAATATCACTTAAACATGATATATCTTGTAATACATAAAGAGCCCAGTTTGTTTGAAAGATTGTAGGTCTGTGCATGTGACTATAAATATATCACAATGATAAAATTAGCCAAAAAGTAAGAGTCTCTGACTGTAGGACCTTTCCCCTTCCGAAACACCTCAGATTTTTTTCTGCTGTGTGGGTGTGTTCTTACATACCTGAAGAAAATTACACAGTTCTAAAAATTGAGTGTTATCCAATAAAGAACATTTTGCCAAGTTTCGTTATAGACCCATAATATGTTCTCAAAAATGGAACATGATTTTTGAAGAGGAAGTTATTAACCATAGTGTTATAACTGTTATGCTCCCAGGAATATGATGGATGGAAAGAATACGCTTATAAGTCATCTGGGGACAGTGTTTTGTGCCACTTTTTTATTATTATGGGGAAGAAAAAGCGATATAATGATATCTGTTGGAAATTACTTGAAGGTTACTCCTTTTAAACTGATTGATGTTTCTCCTGGTTAAAAAGGGTGTTTCCATTTTGTGGTATTAAGACAAATTAGATAAAACCTGAATAAGCATTTTAAAATGCAGCTTTCATCTTGACAGAAGTGCAAAGAAGGGTCTGTTCTTGTAAACTGTGAAGCAACAGAGCTAAAACACTTTGAGGCTTCTCCAAATGTCTAATCCGTACCTGGTTTTTAAGAGGAAGAATGAATTTTCTTTACAACAGGAATATCCCGAAGACACCTGTCCTACAAATCTGTGCACAACTTCAGGATTGCGTGTGCCATCCTTCAGTAGAACTTGAAAAATGTTTAGTTGTGCGGTGTTTAACACTTTTTGTAGGTAAGGCATTGCTCAGACTAACGGATACGTTTTATGTATCGGCAGGCAAGTGTGGGTGTTTAGGAGAGAGCTAATTGGAAAGAGGAAGGAGGAACATTTAGCACTATCTGAACTTTTGCGTCCACGGGGTTGAGAAATCTTGCGCTTCTTGAAGACACTTGTGTAATGGTGCTGCCCAGAAGAATGGAGTTCTCCCTAGGGGGACAAGGCCTCATTTGCAGGAGTTAATTTTTAAAAAGGCTCCCTGAGCCCTCCTACCAAACACGGTTCCTCACCCCTCTTTGGTTTGACTTAAAATCATAGAATCATTTTGGTTGGAAAAGACCCTTGGGGTCATCAAGTCCAACCATCAGCCCTACTCTACAAAGTTCTCCCCTACACCATATCCCCCAACACCACAT
>JAOXNO010000013.1:56001205-56013184 GCA_028565335.1 Limnodromus scolopaceus | reverse complement strand
GAGGGATTTAAAAGCCGGGTTGCCATAGTGCTTAGAGACATGGTTTAGTGATGGTTTTTATCAGAGTGAGGTTGATGTTTGGACTAGATAATCTTAAACATCCCTTCCAACCTAGACAATCCTATGATTCTATAAAAAATGGGTATTCTTCCTTGTAGTGGCTACCTCAGCTTCCCTGAAAGGAAGAGACCTGGGGCTTAGTGGCCAGATATGTTTCTAAAGAAGATGCTAGAGCTGATGGCAGTTTTAAGAGTACTTTCACAGTGGGTCCTGGTTTGTGCATTTAATTGCACACACAGTTGCAACGGTGGTATATAGTTCATGATCAGTCTTTCTTTATTTCCCCATCACCACTGTTCCTAGAGACAGGGCCTTCTATGTCTAAGTCTGTTGGTTGGACGTGCAGAAATACTTGTAAAGCAGTGTGGGATCAGATGGAAAGCAGATAGTGAGACCCCTCCGAAAAAAAACCCCAGTCTGTCAGTGATTGGGTTTGGGCTGTCTTAAAGCTCCCTGTAACTGTGCTGAACAAAGGAAATGTCTCCAAGACATTTTTCGTCCAGCTCCCGATAAGATAGCACGCTGTATGTGATGTTCAAAAGGGTAACGTTTTCTCCCGAGTCAGCTTTTACAGAGGGAAATAGTTACTTCCATTTTTATATTATTTTTTTTTCTTGGAGCAGCTCAGACGGAAGGAATGAGGTTTTGGCAAGCCTGTAGAAAAGGGTGGGGTGTCTTATAGGGGAGGATGCTAAAATGGAAAAATTTACTCCCTTGGATTGAAATGATTCCATTATCATTTGGATGTGATATAACTCAGTAAACTCTTTCTGTTTTCATAATCCTGGGACTTGTTAAATTTCTCACTGTGAAGGAGAAACTTGTAAGGCAGAGTTCCATAAAAAGCCCAGAAAGGTCTGTACAGTAAATGTAAGCAAATCACAGCTTTGGGGTTTAAATTCTCATTTTTGTTTGACGGGGGGGTGGGAGGTGGAGGGGGGTGGGAATTGTCACCCAAGAGATTTCTCATCTTTCCACTCTGCAAGAAGAAATTCTTCAGTGGGTCTAACTTTTCTAACGCATCAGCTAAAGTCGGAACAATTAGTTCTGTCTTTTTAATAATGACCATTAATGACCCCCCTTCTGATCATTGCTGCCTTTGTCACCAGAAAGGTGTGGATACGTAAGAAAGAAATCGCAATCCCTGTCTACACGTTACCCACACAGGAGACATTTTCCTTTGTAGTGACCGTGGATGGGAGCTGCACCTGGTGGAAATGGCTAATGAGGCATGCCCATAGGGAGGAACCCAGCAGGAGAAGCCCAATCTATAGAGAAGTCCCCTTCTGCAGACATTTTTACCTCCTGTGTGCTTGGGGTGAGCTGGCCAGGAGGCAGTGGGACCAAGCTGGCCGTGCATAGTTTTGCTCTTCAGCTTCAGGCACTCCTCTGGTAATGCTGGTTTCATCAACAGCATCTCGTGGTGGCTGCCTCCCTTATTAGTTCTTCCCACTGGGATTTCTGAGACAGCCGCTTACACCAAACTCAAACCAATATAAAAGACTTTAGACTTAATGAGAGAATGAATACCATGCACTTCTTTAGGGGCCAGGAGTCTAAGGAGCAATCCTTCATTACTTGATACGTAATTATTTTTCGCTCTTTTAAAATGCAGTGAAATTCAAATCTTCAGACCAGAAGAATTTTGTAATTAAGAAGCTTTCAAGTGGGGTAGAAATGAGAAGCTGGGGAGAACAAGCATTTCAGTGTGAGCCCCCTAATAAAGAACATATGGGCAAATGATAAACTGGTCTAAGACTTCATGTAGCACTTGAATGTGGCCATGCTCTAAGCATTCTCATAAAATGTCTTTAATGGGCCAATTGGACTATTATTGCTGGAGTGGAGAGGGGAAGGGAGTGAGAAGTTTTAGTTTTGGCCAATAGTTCTTGATCAGTCCAGAAGAAAATCCAGTTTTCGCTTGGTCTTTGTTAACAACTTTGGGTTTACCTAAGTTGTAATCACATCACCTAATTCACATCTACCGATGCGAACTTTCTTCCACTCAGCAGAAGCAGCAACAGTGGTTCTCGCTCTCAGTAGGTGCAAGTAGTGCCAACAACTTCTGTTGCCACTTCTGGCTTCTTGTGTGTTGGTATCCCTCTCCTTAAATCAGATACCAACATGGGGAGAATCCCAAGCAGTAGTTGCTAACGCAGCCTATTAAGCAAAATGCAGAAACAGAGCTGTAAACATTACGATGGAGTGAATTACAGCAAGCAGCCTTCGGTATGGGCCAACCTGCAGTCACACGTGCGTGCTGAGGGGACACCGTTGTGGGGTTCCATCAGCCCTCCCACATGCAGTGCTTGTCGTTGCATCGGATTATACACCATCTATTAATGGCATGGAAATTGGAAGCTGACTTTCAATGGTGTAATTGTGTCACGCAGGATGCAGTTGGTGCAGGAGAGAAGAACCACCAACTGGCTCCCTGGCTCTGGGAAGTGGCAAAGTAGATGTGATTTTCCACTATTAAAGCGAGGCCTCTGGAATGGTAAAAGCCAAGGAAGAGCTGGCAGAGACAGTCTCTCCCCTGGGGGTTTGAGGAGTGCAGCTGCCCTTGCGACTTGGGCTTGCAACCTCAGAGCTTCGCTCCTCAGCAGTAAACCTCATTACCAGGGAGTTAAAATTATCCCACGGGGTCTTATTGCCTTCTGCAACAGCCCCTTCAGCAAACCTCTCAACTCTGGGGAGGTGGAATAGTTAGATATTTCAGAATCAAATCTCTGAGAACCTGGAGATAATAAAACTGTAGGACATGTCCGGTATTTTGGAGACTCCCAAAGAGTCCAGTTATCCAATCCAGAGTGATACCTCTCTGGCTACATTCACTGGACTAACTTGTAACTGTGGTCTTAGTCAGGAGAGACCTGTGCTTCTAAGGAAGCACAGTTTAGATAGCATAAGAAAAGATGTGAAGCATAAGAAAAGATGTGACTGGGCCATGTTTCTGTGCCAGAAGGGGAAAGCCCCGCTGTCTCACCTGGCCATGTATGAACAAATAGCCCCAGGTGCCTGTGAAGGAGCTCCAGCATGTCTCCTTGCTGTGCTGCAGAGCAGAAGCGGTGGTGGTGGTGGCAGCTCTCAGCAAACTTCTTGCTATGGGGAAATGGTCACAGCAAAATGTGACATGGGTGTAGGTGGCTAAGACACTGCTATAGGTAGAAATTGCATTGCTTCCTTCACCTGCTTTTCCTTCTCTACTCCCTACCCTTTGACATCAAATGGAGATTACAGTTGTGCTTTGACACATTCAGCGTGTGTCACTCCTAAATCAACAACCAAGAGCGATCACATTCTTGGGCTGTATCCTGAAGCCTTGGCTGTCTTATTGTTTATTGGTTACAGGAACCAAAAACATGGGCGAGGTGTGTGTCTCCTTCTCCATCAGCTACCATTTCCAGGTACCCTCCCCTTGACCCAGCACATTCATCTAAGCCATTCAGAAGTGAGATGCTGTTGATGATGTCTTCTGCTGAAAGCCTTAGTGATGGCACATCTTTTTTTTAGGTAGCCCAAAATTAACAGTTTTTCAAGTCTAGGCATCTGACCCCTGCTGCCTTCTGACCTACTGGGCCATGGCCCTTGTCCATCCAGGGACCTCAGTGACCTTATTACTTAGGATGTGAATATTCAGGAAATACCTTATCTCTTGTAATCTCTACCCCTGACTTGATCATCTCACCCATTCTGTCCTCTTCTTCATTCATCTTCTCTCCCAAATGCTTTCTTGACTCCCATGTACTTTGCTGCCCTTTCCAGCAAACATCCATATATCTATTTTATTTGTTTTTTAATGGCTTGAGCAACTTCTCGATTTTTTGTCCGCTTTAGATCGTATTTTTCCAAATAAAATGAAGCTGTGCTTTTTTTTTTTTTTTATTTGTTTGTTTGTTCCACTTCCTGCCAAGAGTGGGATCTGGAGTGACGCAGGTTGGGGGTAGGTCAGATTCAAGAGGTTCTATGTGTCCCCTCGAGGTACCAGCTCACATGCAAAACTGTCAGGATCAATGTTAGCAGCGCAGTAGATGTGCCAGGTAATCCATCTGTTTTGTGAGTGTTGAGCAGGTGCCTGTTTAGGGAGCTATGCTTGGGTTGTTATAAACTCTTAAGTTAATTACTCTTATCAACTTTTCTTCACCCAAAGGAGAGCGTGTGACAAGCTTGGGAAGGGGTGTCAAGCCATTAGGACTGTCTGAAGGAGTTCGGAGCTGCAGGTTGATTTAAGAAAGGTCTGTTCAAACCTAACACCCTTAAATAAACCTCTTCTCTCTTTTGGGGAGAGGGCAGCTGCACGTGTACGTGGCTCAAAGGCCACACAACCAAATCCCTTGGCATACAACTCTCATCCCTATTGCCCTAGAAGGTAAAGAAGGTTTTAGGACAGCCTGGATAACTGCAGTTTTCAGAGCCCTTAGAGATGCACCTCTGAATAGCACAAAACTAGGATTATTCTAATTGCAAGAAAATTGCCTCACAGAAGGCAAAACCTTGTCTCTCTCTTATTTTCCGGTGAATCTGAGTAAAATCCTTCCATTCCCTACTCCTGCTCCCCTGAATGTTACAGAGTAGTTTGGTAGTCTTCATACTGGTCTGTGTGGAAGGGTAGAAACTGAAAAAAACAGCACTGGAAAGATGATTAACTGAACACTTGTTCTGAAAACTCCCTCATTTTTTTAGAGAAGTCTGGGAGGTGCTAATTTTAGAATTGCCAAGAGTTATGGGTGGGCAGCAGGAAACCATGAAGAAAAAATAAACCAACAGAAAAGCCTTCGATAAATAACTGGCATAATGCACTGAAGAATAACTTGCAAAATATGTTTAGTTTAAGCTTGGTTCTTGTTTAGAAAGTGATTGTTTTGGTGATTTGCTCTCTGATGAATTAGGAGAGCTAACATCTCCAGCCAAGCTCCAGCAGGTGAAAGAGATGAGACAGGCCTGCCCTCAACTACGGAGTGACTCCACACAGGAATAGTATTTGAAATGTGTGAAGTTTCAGTTGGCTGCTGTGCAGAGCTGTGCAACGTTGACTGCACAAACTTGCTGGAGATGGGTGTCTGCAAATGGGCAGAATTTCAGAGGTCACGCTTCCCCTTGGAACAAGGACATTATCTCAGTTTCTGGTGCAATGCTGAAAACAACTGGTTGAGTAGACGTCAAATGTTAGGTACCTGGGATCAGGAAATGAGGCTTAGCAGCATCTGGGACAGCTTGCTTAAAGATGAGAGACCTCCAGGTTCTCTCTCCACCACATTTGTCAAAATACCCTTAGGCAGAGCCGAAAGAACAGGTCCTCCTCTGAGGCACTGCCTATTTTGAAATAGTATCTTTTAGTTTGACAAAGCTTCTTTGTGTCCTACCTGCTGACAAGAAATGCATTTTTCCTGCTGCTAGCAGTCAGCAGCTCTCTTAGGGGTTTGGTGATTACCAAACTCTAACCAGCCCCACGTGGCGAATCTACAAAACCGAGTGACGGTACACGAGTTCTTCTGAGGCCACCACTCAGTCTGCAGCACCTCGTGACAGGTGGCCAGACAGAAGGACCTGGGTCTTGGACGGCGGTTCAGAGACCTGGCAGCCAGAAGAAAGAGTGCTGCTCGCAAACTTTGTTGTCTCAGAATTATACCATCCCAGAACATTATTTTCAGAGTCGCTTTTCAACGCTGCGGCTTTGTTGCTTCTGGCCTCCATGACCAAGCCTGGTGTTTTGGTTTTCTTTCTTTTTAAGGCATGGAGACGGGCTGCACCTGCACCGCCGAGCACTGAGAAGGCTCAAAATATGGTTGGCCCAGCTCGTGTGCATCCATGCAGAGCCTCCAAATGTAAAAATGATGCACTGGGCAGTGTGTGTGTGTGTGTGTGTGTGTGTGTGTGAAATACCAGACCTCCCTCTAGGGATGTCAGTGTGTTTCCAAGCCTGTCAATGCCTTCAGAAACCAGAGCCATCACAGATGCCCCATTAGTCAAGGGTTATCTGGTCCCACAGCTGTCACTGCGAGTGCCCCGTCTTGGGCTCCGTCTACAAAGAACTCACTTTGCCAACATGAGTGCTTCATGGAGACGGGGACAGTGGGGTGGCAGGACCATCTGCTTAGTTTCAAAGGACCGAATCGGAGCCAGAAGGTAATTGCAAGTGTGTTAGGGGGAAGATGGAGCGCAGGGCCATTTTGCAAACCCCAAACGAGAGAGCGGACCAAGCCGCGCTTTGTAGGTGCTCTGAAATGATCTGCGAAGAGTTTTATCTTCAGTGGTGATGCTCTGAGGTTACAGTGTCCGGAAAAGGTAAACGTAACTTCAATTTCCACAATGTTCCGTGGTCACATTGAAGATACCCTTTTCTGTATGCACACACAAGCTATACAAAAGCCTCACCACAAAAAAAAAAAATAAATCAAATGTACGGACTTACGTCATGTAACCATGGGAAGTAAAGCCTGGATATTCAAAACTGGATGTCAAAAATCAGGATCACAAAACAGTAGCCGGGCTTTCAAAAATGCCGAGCCACTCACTGAAATCAGTGGGCGAGCTTAATACTTTTGCTTCCTTGCCTGCCCACCTCTGATTTATATACTGAAAGACGTTTTCTTCAATTTCTGTCTAAATCTCAGTAGTTTCTGGGGGGAACGTACTTGCTCAGTGACACTTATAATTCTAATCCTATAGCTCATACTCCTCTGGAAGCTATGGGGAACCTGGAATAATAATGCAAACCACCTAATACTAAAGTTTGACTTTTCTCGTGGCTGCTGTTTTCACAAAAGAAGAGAAGAAAAAAAGAAGAAAACAAAATCTCAGTGAGTAATTGTTTTGATAAAGATTTGCTTCTTGTTTCTTTGTGAAGAAATAAACGTTTCAAAAAGCCTTTCAAAACCTAAACATTTTACTTTTTGACAAAAACCATGTATGTAAGTTTTAAAGACATTTAATTTTAAAAGCTTTAAAAGAAAATTATTCCAGTTTTGCCAAATTCTTCATAGCAAATAAATCTACTCTCTCATCCACATATGCCCATTTGCCTGATCTCTATAAAAGACCACAGAAGTACACTTTTTGGCTCTGCACGGGCGTTCTGGTGCCTAAGTATTTCTGCCATCCTATATAAAATACACGGTCAGGTCCTTTTCCATAATCTCCTTGGTTTTTATTGCTTGTAAGCCTGAACTGAAGACAGTAGACACTATTTTGTTTTGAGTTGCTATAAATTTTGACATTTGTCTAAGGGGATAATTCATGTAGCGCTGTAGGGCTGTTGTTTGAATTCCAGCAGGAAAAATGTCTTGTTTTGAAAGAAAGGCTTGTTTAAAATCACAAATCTCATGTGAGAAGCCAGATAATAAAGCCAAAAAAGGGAACAAAAACAATTCATACAAGGCGGACCTCTAGGCTTTGAATTGCTTGATGTACGAGCTGTCAGAAATCCAAAGTTCACCATGTGCAGAGAAATGTTTTGCAAAATCCCTAAGTTAGGGCTTTCTTGGCAGGATATATTTCCTGAGCAACATTTTGAAAAATTTGATTGCTTACGATTGTAAAAAGCTTTCAAAATGGTGCCTTTCTGCACTAGAAGTGGAAATTCCACGTTAGGGCCTATTTTCAACATTTTGCTTGTGCTGGTGCGTTCACTAATTCTTCGCCATCTCCAGAGCTAAGAAAGGCATGTATCCTTTTCATTCAACTTCCTTAAACGTTTTTGTGTGTCAAAATTATTGAGTATTTAGGAGGTAGAACACGGCATCCAAAACCTTTGGTGGAAAGCCACACTAGATCCATCGTGAGAGAGGTGGATCACCAGTGCTTGTTATTCAGTACAGTAGGTTAATGTGAGCGGTGACTGACTCACAGGAATGTGAGAAATGGTTAAAGGTTTTAAGGCTCTATGTCCAAACGCACTGGAGACAGCTTCAGTGATGAAAAAGCACTGCCCATCCATTACACTTCCACCCCTACTTTCTCCAAGTATGTCCTGTGAGCTACTGAGGCTGTCCTGCAGCTTCATGGTAGCTTGGTTTATGCAAAGATAAAGGTCCCCAGTCAAAGCCGTTTGGCATCTCTTGGGCAAACTTGGACGTGAACAACATGTCTTGTGGAATCCTATACTCTCCGAGATGCCCATGAAGTTTCCACAGCATTAAGAAGATTTATGTATTCCAGCTTTCCAGTCAGTGCAAAGCTGGTTAAGAAATGGGAATACAGCTGTGGTGAGTGCAAATGAGCTGTGTGCGTAGCGCATCAGCCGAGTGGCTTATTTTCATGCCTAGCTTTGTGCAAATTCTTCGGTGTACCATGGGGCTAGAAGTGGTGTCATGAGCAGCAACCTCATGGTTGCATGGGCAGCTTGTGGAAGCCTTGTGGTTGGTGTCTACTACAGGGGAGTAGTAGTCTCCAGTCCAAGGGGAGACTATTGACGAAGTCTTTTTACTCCAGCTACAGTAGGCATCGCACTTGCAGGCTCTTGTCCTGCTGGGGGACTTCAACCACTCCAACATCTGCTGGAAAAGTAGCACGGAGAGCTGTAGGCAATCTAAGAGATTCCTGGAGTGCATTGAGGATAACTTCTTAGGCCAGGTAATGGACAGACCCACCAGAGGGGATGCGATACTGGACCTGTTGGTCACCAACCCAAGTGAGCTAGTTGGTGACGTCAAGATTGGAGGCAGCCTGGGCTGCAGCAATCTTGTATTGGTGGTGGTTGCAGTCCTGAGGGATATGGGTCAGGCAAAGAGTAAAGTCAGGAGCCTAAATTTTCGGAAAGCAAACTTGCAGGTCTTCAAGGAGTTAGTCAATATTGGACGCCCTGGGAAACTGCCGTCAGGGACAAGGGAACAGAAAAGAGTTGGCATATCTTTAAGGATGCTTTCCACAGAGAGCAAGAGGTCTGGATCCCCAGGTGTGAGAAATGAGGAAAGGAAGGCAAGAGACCTGGTTGAGACCTGCTGGTCAAACTAAAGGGCAAGAAAGAAATGCACAGGCAGTGGAAGTGGGGACAGGTATCCCAGGAAGAGTATAGGGATGCTACACCTGGGTTGAAGCAACCCCTGGTATCAATACAGGCTGGGGGATGAAGGGATTGAAAGCAGCCCTGAGGAGAAGGACTTGGTGGATGAAAAGCTGGACACGAGCTGGCAATGCGCATTTGCAGCCCAGAAAGCCAACCATATCTTGGGCTGCATCAAAAGAAGCATGGCCAGCAGGTTGAGGGAGGTGATTCTGCCCCTCTACACTGCTCTGGTGAGACCCCACCTGGAGCACTGTGTCCAGCTCTGGAGTCCTCAGCACAGGAAGGACATGGACCTGTTGGAATGGGTCCAGAGGAGGGCCACAAAAATTATCAGGGGGCTGGAACACCTCTCCTGTGAAGACAGGCTGAGAGAGCTGGGGTTGTTCAGCCTGGAGAAGAGAAGGCTCCAGGGAGACCTTATTGTGGCCTTTCAGTGCTTAAAGGGGGGCTATAGGAAACACCGGAACAGACTTTTTAGCAGGGCCTGTTGCAATAGAACAAGGGGTAATGGTTTTAAACTAAAAGAAAGTAAATTGAGACTAGATATAAGAAAGACCTTTTTTTTTACAATGAGAGTGGTGAAACACTGGAACAGGTTGCCCAGAGAGGCGGTAGATGCCCCATCTCTGGAAACATTCAAGGTCAGGTTGGACGGGGCTTTGAGGATTCTGATCTAGTTGGAGATGTCCCTGTTCATTGCAGGGGGGTTGAACTAGATGACCTGTAAAGGTCCCCCCCAACCTAAACTATTCTATGAGTCCATGACTCTTTTCTTTCTAATTCTACGGAATGCTAGATCAACCTCTGCCTCAAAAATAATTAAACCTTTTGTATTCACTTCTCCCAGTGGCGTGACTGTTCCAGATCCTCTCTGCTCAGCTGGTTAGAAACCTTATTTCCCAGCTGAGATGTAGTTATGGCTCATTTATACTCAATCTGAATTGAAGATCTAAGGGAAATCCAGGACACATGGTATATTCAGTGCCTGAAATGGACTGTAATTGCACCGATGGAGCTGCCAAGAAGCTCTGCTCGGTGGATGGAGGCGTTTGGAGAAGGGTGGTGCCCTTGCAGTTGTGAAAGAAATATTTCTCCATATTATCAAAGCATAAGTCTGTAGCTCAGCTGGTCCCAGTGGATGGTGAGGGTAGGAAAGATTCTCGTCCGCTAAGCCAAACTTATAAAACTTCCAAACGTCTTTTGCCTCTTGAGCTAAAGTAACAATAGGCTTCGTTTTCTCAGCTTGGGCTCTGTTCACTGAAATGAGAAGTATTGGTTCCCATGGGGGGAGATCTGAAGCTAAGTAAAACAAGCTGTGTGCAGTTACTGCTTTCTGGAAAGCAGGAGGAGCTGGGCCAGTACAAATGGTAAGGTTCGATTCTCGATAAGATTTTTTTTTTTCAGGACAGCACTGGAGGGTAAAACCCCACCGTCCTAATTCAGCCAAACATCTTGGAGTCACATTCTGACCAAAAAAAAAATAAAAAAAAAAGACTAAACAATTTGTCTGGGAACTACAGTTGCTTCTTCAATCTCTTTTTTCAAAAAAATGCTCTAAAACGTATCATTTTCTACTTCGTCTCATTTTCCCATAACGTTACTGGTTGCCAGAGAGGGCTTCACTGAGGATAAATAGCGTATAGAAAGTCAGTGGTGTTTGAAGATCAAGCAACACCCTGCCCACAGCCGTGTTTCTCCCTGCACCTCCAGCACTTGTACGTTCTTCCAGGTTTGCCAGTTTTGCATCTGTTCCACCATTCCTTCTCCAGCTCCCAGCCCCGCGCGTAGAGACTGAGAACATCCACTTCAGTCTGTTTAGGAGGTTGTTACGATGGACACGTCAAGAAGTCTCGGCACGTCGTCCTCGTTATGGAGGTTCTCTGATGGCCTCCCGTGTGCTTTCAGTGGCAGTGTTGGAGGCAGTGGTTTCCCATCCTCTCCCCAACCTCATGTGGGCTGTTCTCAGTACAATGACTGGCTCCACTGTCCTTCAAGGGCTTGTGCAGCACTTAAGAGAGGGCAGCAGACAAGCTTCCAGCTGGAGTGGCCCTCCATGCGTCCAGGTGTAGTCGTCACCAGATGGGCAAATAGTGCTGTCGAGGACACGGGAGCCAGAAGGCAGTGCAGATCCTGCTCTGAAAAGTATGGTGTTGCCAGGCTGGGAGATGTTTGGAGAGTAGGGTTGAGGGAGGCGTGTGTGAAATGCAGTAGGGGGGTTGTCACCCAAATTAGCTTATGCTTCTGCACACAGTGAGGACACGCTATTGCAATGTTAACTATGGTCTTTACCATTTTCCAGAATGATTCCTAACCTCCATGTCCTGCTATTTCTCTCTCTTCCCCTTGGGCAGCCAAGACAGCAGTAGCAGCTCCCTGTACCTCTCGGTAGCTGAGTCGAGAAACAGGCTGTGTCTTTCACAGAGGCAAATAGACTTGTTCTTCTCACACTGCCCATCTCTGAAGGCTTCATTTGAGGATTTTCAGGCTGCCTGTGAGCTGGGATCCATCTGAGAGACTGCACTCAGCCTGTCACTGCAGTGGAGCTGCCCGCTTTGGACATCTGCAAGGTGTCCTGTGCTCTGCTGCCAGCCCCGCTTCCTTCTCAGAGACCTGTTGGCACTAGTGGGGCTTTCAGACTTTGAGTGACAGGTTTAAATCCAGATGAAAGGTGTTCTTGCTCTCCCTTGCTTCTCACCTATTTTTCATCTATCTTTGCTGTTGATGAGAATGAGGTTTGTTCCGCATTGTCTGGGATGGCTGGATTTTAAGAAGAACAGGGGTGTTTTATGGAATCACGGAATGATACGGGGTTGGAAGGGACCATCTAGTCCAACCCCCTGCCAAAGCAGGTCCACCCAGAGCAGGTCCCACAGGAACATGTCCAGGTGGGTTTGGAATGTCTCCAGAGAAGGAGA
>JAOXNO010000013.1:55964363-55975485 GCA_028565335.1 Limnodromus scolopaceus | reverse complement strand
GTGGAGTCTCCTTCTCTGGAGACATTCAAACCCCTCCTGGACACGTTCCTGTGGGACCTGCTCTGGGTGGCCCTGCTCTGGCAGAGGGTTGGACTAGATGATCTCCAGAGGTCCCTTCCAACCCCATGTGATCCTGTGATTCTGTGACTCTGTGTTTGGGGACCTGGGGCTTCTGGGGACAACTGCAGCATAAATAATAACAGGAGGATGTGTACCTTGCTGTGAGAAAAACTGGTTTGTTTTAAATTAGGTCTTTTATGGGAGTTCGGTGAATCCTATTTGTTTTTAATACATAATTTTGAGTGCATATGATTGGCCAGTTCAAGCACTGCATCTTTTTGTGGGGAGTGGGGAGTGCTTTGCCATGTGCCAGGCACTTCTGCACCAGAGGAGGGCCTCATCCATGGAATCTTCAGGGATTCAATGGACCATTGGTGGGACCGGGTTGGGTTCATATGCAGGCTGTTGGGAGCATGGTATCCTATGCCATAGTCCCGGATAGAATCATGGAATGGTTAGAGTTGGAAGGGACCTTAAAGGTCATCCAGTTCCAACACCCCTGCCCTGGGCAGGGACACCTTCCACCAGACCAGGTTGCTCCAAGCCCCATCCAGCCTGGTCATCCTGGTCTGGATGAGACGAGGAGCCTTGTCTGGAGCTCCCTATCCTGACCGCCAGATATATTTTCCCGCTGAAAGACCATCAAAATAGGGACTACCTGTCCGCACGTAGCAGTGGTAGCCATCTGCTGCCTTCTCCTGCGGATGGAGACACAGCCTCTCACTGCTGTAAATGATATGGGAATTACAGAGTAACTGCAGGGCTAAGCAAGAATGTTTTGTTCAAGAGGGGAATGAAAAGAAAAAAAAAAAAAAAAGAGAAAACGCAATAAAAGGGATAGTCAGGGCTGGCAAAATTGCAGTGTGGGAAGGGTGGGAGACAGAATTCAAAGAGCTTTTGGTTCATTAGGAGGCAAACATGCTGTGACAGCTCATTGTGAAACAAATGCTTTTCTCCATATGAAAATGCAGGTGTTTATTTAAAACAAAAGCCGAGGCTGAAATTACTTTCTGTGGCTGGCTGCCTGGGTGCATGTGGCGTCCTCGGTAATCACTGCTTTACCTGTCCGCTCAGGAGCAGGGAAATCTAATGCCCTATAAATAAATAAATATATGTATGATCTCTCTGTGTTTGTGCAGCGTGTGGCACAACGGGGACCTGGGGCTTCTGGGTACCACCGCAGCTTAAGGAATAAAAGGAGGATGACTACCTTGCTGTGAACAAGCCTGGTTTGTTTTAAATTAGGCCTTTTATGGGAGTTAGGTGAATCATATTTTTTTTTTTTAGTACATAATTTTGAGTGCGTATGATTCCCCAGGTCAAGCAGGGCATCTTTTCATTGCTTTTCTCCGCAAAGAGGTGACATATTTCAAGTATTCGGTTATTCCCACAATGATACGCGGTATTTCTAGGCATGGTTTCACCTCACTCCTCTGTAAAAGATAACCCAGCCACTGATTCATGACCTGGAGCCATGAAATCGTGCATCCCGGGGCTCTGGTTATCGTGTAAGAGAAACACACAGATCAACTTCTGCGGCATGGGAGAAACTCAGTGGGAAAGCTGAAGGTAGGATAGATACCAAGATTTGGTTTGCGTGATCAAAACTACAAATAATACTGGCTGGTTGGTTTAAAAATAGCTCAAGGGAAAAAAAAATGAGATTGGAATCTGTACTTTTCTCGACCTGAAAGTGTTTGTGGGGATAATCTTGATTTTTTTTATAGTGTTGAGAAGATAAAATGTTAAAATGGGGAATTTGGGTTTTTTTTAACTTGAGTGGCATCAATATATTTTTGTTCTAGATTTTCCATTTCAATTGATCTTGCAGGGAAGAATTTTAATTCACATATTACTATTTTATAATGGTTTATGTGTCAAATCTCTTGGAAATTGATAGCCCTCGCTATAAGAATTCAGTCTGGAGTGTTCATTTTGCAAAATGTTCTCATCTTTTTGCCCCACTTCAAACTGGAAAATCCCAAAATACCAGTATTTTTTGTGTCGTTTCTGACCTCTCAGGTCCGAGGCCCATTATGCAAAGCCCTTAAACATATTTTGAAGTTTAATTCAGGTTATTGGGGATTTATGCATGTGTTTAATAACTTTATGACAGAGCTATAAAGAGAAAAGAATAGCTTGACGCTGTGTCAAAAATATTACCATGGCCCCTTTTCAAGCCCATGTATTATTGTAACTGTAATTTAGAAAATTATTGCAACTGCCCATTAATTATTTTCTGGGCACCAAGAGCAGCCCCATATAGACTGCCACATTCTCAAACGTTATTCAGTGCTCCATATGTATACATGCATGCATATATATATATAAATATGTACATATCTGTGAACACATTTAATATGTTAATTAGAAAGTATTTTCTTGCACAGGCTTCCAAAAGTTTGAACAAACTTCTTCATAACAGAGGCGGAACATTTCATAAACAAGATTATACTCTACTATTTTTACAGCAATAGGGAATTCACCTGTGACCCACAAAGAGTCCTTTTATCGTAGACTTTAGATCCACTGAATGGCTGAATATAAGTACATTCAAATGAAAATCAACAGTGTGATATTACCTGCATGATGCATACTTATAAATTGGTGGGGTTAGTCCTTCGAAAAGCTCTAAAACAGGTTCAATAAAAATTCAAGATTGTGTTTCAGCATTAAAAAGAGTGGAGACCTGCCACGTGGAAAAGTGTGATGCCCTGAAAAGCTACAAGCTGATTTAATTGGTTAAATTGCCCATTGCAAATACTGCCATAAAAATAAAATCGCAGCATAAAAAAGAAGTATGATGTTCACCAGAAACATTTTAAAAATCGTATATTGGAAATGAGGCAAAGCTTCAATTTTGATTTATAAGAATTGTTCATCTGTGAACAAGAAAAGTAAATGTTATGACCTAATTAACTTTGCATAAATAGATGTAGCCCATTTTGTGGAGGTCATTCAGCAAGAAAATGTATTTGTTATTACTTTGGTAGGAAGGAAGAATGTCATATTTACAACTGTGTCTACTGAATTAGATTACTGAATTTTCACGTTGTTTGGGGTTGCTGCATTAATTTATAAGGCTCCAAACTAGAAGCTGACAATGAGGCTTTGATATATTTCTTTGAAGATGGCCAAACTGTAAGAGGCAGCTCATAAAACGTTGCCTCTGAGAGAAACGTTAAAGGCACTGGGAGAAATTTATATGATAACTGCAATTAAAATTTTCAGTCCTACCAAGTCCTGAAGGACTGCCATGGACCTAAGCCGGTGAAGGAATATCTCCTGATAGAAAGCCTTCTGGATTCACACAATGATGTCTCTAAATAACCAAAACAAGGCAATAGCTTAAATACATCTTGGTATTACAGCTCCAGGTACATTCGGTCACCATGGGGAGGTATGTAAGACACAGAAAGTGTTTTAAAATCTTTGTTGCAAGAACAACGTTGCTTCAGTTTGGAGCCATGAAGTACAAATAATGACTGCGTCAAAATGAATGGCTCTATTGGTTAATGAGGGGCATAATTGAGAGAATCTTTATTGTCTTGCTCCACTTAATTAAAAAAGAAAAAAATAAAAGAAGAAAGTGAGGCTCTTCTTTTGGTTAGCATAGTTGAGCCAGTGAGTAAGAGAATACCCAGGCCTGAGGAAAGTACTTCACAAGTTCATTGAACTTGCTGGACACAGTCAACATGCTGGAGGGAAGGGATGTCATCCAGAGGGACCTGGACAGGCTGGAGAGGTGGGCCCCTGCAAACCTCACGAAGTTCAACCAAGCCAAGTGCAAGGTCCTGCACCTGGGATGTGGCAATCCCAGGCACAAATGCAGGTTGGGCGGAGAATGGCTGGAAAGCAGCCCTGAGGAGAAAGACTTGGGAGTGCTTGTGGATGAGAAGCTCCACATGAGCCAGCAACGTGCACTGGTAGCCCAGAAAACCAACCCCATCCTGGCCTGCATCAAGAGAAGTGTGGCCAGCAGGTCCAGGGAGGTGATTCTGCCCCTCTGCTCTGCTCTGGTGAGACCCCACCTGGAGCACTGTGTTCAGCTTTGAAGTCCTCACCACAGGAAAGACGTGGACCTGTTGGAATGAGTCCAGTGGAGGGCCACAAAGATGATCAGAGGGCTGGAGCACCTCCCCTATGAGGATAGGCTGGGAGAGCTGGGGTTGTTCAGCCTGGAGAAGAGAAGGCTCCATGGAGACCTTATAATGGCCTTCCAGTACCTGAAGGGGCTACAGGAGAGATGGGGAGGGACTCTTTATCAGGGAGTGGAGCGATAGGACGAGGACTAACAGTTTTAAATCCAAAGAGGGGAGATTTAGATGAGATCTCAGGAAGAAATTCTTTCCTGTGAGGGTGGTGAGGCACTGGAACAGGTTGCCCACAGAAGCTGTTGCTGCCCCATCCCTGGACGGGGCTTTGAGCAACCTGGTCTGGTGGGAGGTGTCCCTGCCCAGGGCAGGGGGTTGAAACTCAATGATCTTTAAGGTCCCTTCCAACTCTGACCATTCTATGATGCTGTGATTCTATAAGATAATGGGGCTACTCAGGTGCTGAAAGTTATGTTGAAGATAACACATGTGCTTTCAAGGGTGTTAGTGACTTCAGGCCATAGTAATGAAAGAAACAGATTTCCAGGACAACTACAATAAGATGAGTTAAAATCTTGTGCATGAATTTGAGGGGTCATGTCAGGTGTCCTAAATCTCCCCACTTTCTGTTGGTACTCAAGCTACTCCTGCTAGGCTTTAGACAAGGTCCCCTCCCCTTTGTTTTCCTTCTTCACAGTCTCTTTTGAATAGTTTGAGTTTTTGTCATTTATTATTTAGAATTTTGTTTGGGGAAAGATGCGAGATATGGGACTGAAACGTGAGGATTCGGTATTTCTTTCTTATGCTGCTTGTTTTTGTGTTGTAGCACCAGAACATGAGAAGTTGAGTGCTGACCACGGTAAATATGTCAAAGCTGCTCAGAGGTGAGGGGGGAAAGCTACTTCTACGTGACACTGACTGGCCCAAAAATGAGCTTTCTGGTTATACCCTTGACTGATTTGCTCAGACATAGTCCCCTCTGACTTGGACAGGCACCAGCTGATCATCCTGCCCTCTGCGGCGGCAAAACCCCCTCCAGTTCTGAGGGAAACCAAGACATTTGATGCTGTGAGTACCACACACCAGGCAGGGCCTTGCGGGATAATTGCTTATTTAAATTCAGCTTGTTTGGATTCTGATGAGAACCCGACTTTTACTTAATTTTCTGCAATCAAGCTGGAAGCTCTCCTGGCTTCGCCAGCGTTCAAAAAACGTTAATTTCTTGGGGTGGTTGCAAGCAGCTTCCAGAGCCCCCTTTCCTGAGGCAGAGCTGTTGAGCGTGTGAGCCTGGGAGCCAGGAGCACTCAGGTTTCAGCAGCTCTGGCAGCGGGATGGAAACCCCCAGGCCCATCTGCTGTGGGGCTGGGGATGCGGCTGCAGAGCTCCTCTGCGCGTGTGAGCTGCTTCGAGGCCCAGGGCTTCCAGGGTCTGTGGACCACTGGGCCTCAGGCAAACCCTCCAAGGACCCACGGGCAGCCCAAAGTCTTGGATTCGGTAGAAGTTCAGTGGAAAAAATAAAAAAAAAGCGTTTGTTTAAAAGCAGTGGTTGTTTTTTTTCAAGGAAACCTTGTTTCGTTGTAAGATTTCCAACCTGCACCACCGAAAAGACCATTTGTGCCTTGATTTATTATAAATTCTTGGAACACAGATCAAAAGCCTTCATGGATGGAGCTAGTGTTTACTTTGAGGAGAATCTGTGTTGTATAACTGATTATATAACTATATATAATTACTTCTTCCAAAGTATACACAACAAAATCTCAGCATTTTTTGCCTATCGGTAGATCTCGGTTATTAGAGTTTATATATGAATTTTCATCCACGCCAAGTGTTATGTGACCAGGCCAGATGTTTTCAGACCTACCCCTATTTGAGGAATATAGAATAGCACAATTGCACGTCTGTGTTCTGCATAGAGAAAATCAGGCAACAGGAGCATGGGAAAAATTATTTTTTTTTTTTCCTCTCTGATGTTTCCCTGTGTAAATCCAAACGTATATGGAGTCTTTTATGCCTCTTCAGCTGGGGGAAGCTCTAAGAAGCACTATGCAGTAGCATTAATTTCAAGACTGGGAAACCTCTCTGTCTCTCTTCCCACCCCCCGCCCCCCTCCCCATGACATGGAAAGGTCAGGTGTGTGACACAGAATCGTTGTAGTTCTGCTTTGAAAAACGAGTTAGTAACGATAACTCCATCTTCGTCAACAGATCTACCTTCTGACCTTTCAGATTCGTGCTAAGGTTGCTCTGATGATAAATATGTACTTCGCTTCAACATGCTTGTCTGTTCAGGAAGTGGAGAGAGGTCTGGGTGACAAAAATGTGAGCCTTTCGGTGATTCTGCATCACCCGGGGAAGTAACGATGATGCTCCAGATGCAGAGCCACCTCATTCTCCCAAGCGCTTGCTTGTGGCGACATGACCTGGTCCCTCCAGCGCCCTTCCTGCTGCCTGCCAAGTGCTCGGAGGTACCGTCATGGACAAACGGCATGGCTTATTTATTTTTTTTTTTAATTTATGATTCAGCTTCCTAATCTGGTCTGAGCCTGCACTGTCGAAGGCCAGCTCTGGAATGGCAGGAGGCGGCTGGCTGCATATCATTTCGTTGGCCTGAAAGCAGCAGCCGACTAGATGTCTGGTGAAGGCTCAGCTTCAGAACACCTAGCAGTGAAACGTTCAGCTTCTTTAAATGACAACCTTTTGAATTTAAGCCTCTGCAAACGTCACCCCAAGTTTGCTTGAAGGTAACTGGTATGTCATGCAAAGCAAGCATGCTGGAATGCAATGCTGCAAGCTGAAGCCGGGGAGGCATGTTCATATTTGGAGAGCTGCGAAACAGAGGGCAGACACGCTTCAAGAGAATTTCATTACAAAGCCGGTGAGCAAGGAGTGAACAACACCACGGCGCTCGTACAGTCACTCAGGGCTTTCGCTGACGGTCATTATTCACTCCTGTGACTCAAACGGCTGGAAGATGCAATCTCCGATAGGGGCAATACCCACAAGAAAATGTGAACTTCTGGTGGCTTCCAGGTTATTTACCAACTTACCCCTTGTGCTCCCTTTCTTGAACACACCACGCTTCTGGATTTTCACTTCTGTACCCCATGTACAAGTGGAAAACAAAGTATGTCTAACATAAACAGGTATTTTGTCTAAAGCGTAGCAACATTAAGGCTGAAGAGTGATGACGTGCTTTTTCATCACATGAAGATGTTAAAGACAAAGCTCAGATCCTAATCCAGGCCCCATGCAGAAGCGGGGGTGTTCAGACCACCCAAATTTAGCCACCCAACTTGGCTGGTTAAGCTAGCCAGCTGGGCTCTCCAGGTTCCCTCCGGAGTCAATGGGAAAACAGAGTGGGGGAGAGAGACTTGCTTCCAGGAGCAATTCAGTAAGTCTGTGCCGGGCTCCTGTTCTGAACTGCCTCTAGGAGAGCTTCTCTACTTAGGGAGTTTAAGGAGGCAGAGCAGGTAAATTAACCAGTTAGGCTGGGTGCCCAAATTCAGCGCTCTGAAAATGCCTCCCGTTGTGCCGTAGAAACAGCCTCACGTACCTTCAAGTCTGTACACAGCATCCGTGAAGGCACAAAATAAAAGTCCTTTTTCCTGCTTTTCCTCTAGTTCGTTCATGTGCTCCTCATCGTTCCAGAATTCTTTGTCTCCTGCTTTCCCCTGCACCCCAAGAGACCCACAAGCCATCTGCTTAGGAGCCTGGAGGTATCGTTCACACAGGGTATGTGCTGTCTTGTAGTAGAGGACATTGGCCTTTATTCTTAAGTTAAGAATATTATTAAGTGCTGAAGCGTGTCCAGAGGAGAGCCACCAAGCTGGTGAGGGGTCTGGAGAACAAGTCATAGGAGGAGAGGCGGAGGGAACTGGGCATGTTTAGTTTGGAGAAGAGGAGGCTGAGGGGAGACCTCATTGCCCTCCACAACTCCCTGAAAGGAGGGTGTAGAGAGGTGGGGGTTGGCCTCTTCTCCCAAGGGAACAATGAGAGGAGCAGAGGAAATGGTCTGAAGTTGGGGCAGGGGAGGTTTAGATTAGATAGGAGGAAGAATGACTTTCCTGAGAGGGTGGTCAGGCACTGGACCAGCCTGCCCAGGGAAGTGGTGGAGTCACCATCCCTGGAGGCATTTAAGAAACGTGTAGACATGGCTCTTCAGGGCATGCCCTAGTGCCCGAGATTGTTGGTTTGTGTCTGTTTGTGGGTGGGGTTTTTTGTTTTGTTTTTGTTGGTTTGTTTTGGGTTTGTTTTTGTTTGGTTTGGTTTTTTGTTTTTTGGTTGGGTTTTTTGTGTGTGGTTGGACTCGATGATCTCAAAGGTCCCTTCCAACCATGAAGATTCTGTGACTCTGTGATTCTATTCCTTGTCTTTATCTCTTTCTGCAGAACAGCATGGTGGCATCCCATAATACATATATTTATAGCTGTAAGTGTCTGGCGTCAAGGAGCTGTTTGGAGAATCTGCCAATGGGACGGGAGTCTGCTGGAAGAAGGTGAGTTGGTAGAAGTGAAACCCTCTGTTGAAATGGGTCGATCTTGCTGGCGTTTTTAAAGGAACCAGGCAAAGGGACCGGCTGGCCGGTGGCTCGGCCAGGAGGCAGGCAGGTCCTGAAGGACACGGTCTGTGTTGCCAGAACGGCCACGATGCCAGCTTGTCGCCGTGACACCCATCATAAAGAGTTAGCAGCTCCTCAGGACTTATCACAAAGTGAAAAATCTTTTTCTGGTCAGTTCTGAGCTACCTAAAGTTGTGAGTTTGGTTGTTTATTGTTGTGGGTTTTTTTTCACTTCTCCCTCTCCTCCCCCTTTCCCTATTACTAGGGAAAACCAGTTCATCTGAGGATCCGTTGTTATGGTTTGCTTTGTGTTCCCTCCCCCTTGTTCTAGTGCCTCAATTATTTCCGATCCGCATGTTTATTGTTTGGAAGGGAACTCGCTTCCCTGCTCTTTCACCCGATACTTCCTTCCAGAAGGTCTATCTTTCTGGCACTTGGAGAATGTGATTTCAGCTCCAGCCTTGCCAACAGATGAGCTGCAGGCAGCTGCTGCTGACTCCACTGCTCTCGGCGTTGCAGTACGTACTTGCGGCGCGGCAAGGAAGGAAGGAATCAAGCATAGAACTTGGATATCATTCCATTCTCCCAAGAAAATTTTTTTTAAGGGACTTTTATATAAGGCTGAATCAGGGAAGGGAGGTGACAGGGACTGGGTGGTGGGGCAACTGAAGCGGTTGGCTCTGGAGCCAGAGAACGGAGCGCTGAAGGCACATTCCGCTGGAAAGGTCTATCTGGTGATCCGGGCTGGGGAGCCAGAGTCAGCCCAGTGTGGTGACAACGTCCCTGTCCTGTCTGCTGCTGGCTGTGGAGCTGGTGTGCCTTGGCCACAGCATCATGATGGAGGCATAGGGCTCAAACAGGGCTTTGTCCTGGGCCAGTGTGACTCTGTTGACAACCAAGGCAAGCCATTACGTGTTGAGTTACAGCTTCCCGTGTAGCCTGGGAGAGGGAAAGCCGGCCAGGATGCCCGTATTTTTCTTGAAAACTCCACGAAATGCGTCACTGGGACATTAAGAACTCTCCAGAGATGAGAGCAGGAGATGTGGTGCCACGCCGAGGCCAAAATATACAAAAGCCCATATTAGATACCATTTCAGTGGAAGATAGTCAGTGTTCCTTATCTGAAGGAAGGCAAACTATTTTCTCGCCCTTCTGCTAGAGAGCCCACCTCCCTGGCTGTTGTAAAGTATGAGGAGAACCACCTTTATTAGGAGGATCCCAAGTATGTTTTGGGGGGCTAACTGGCCAACACCCTGCCCCTGCTCTGTCTCTCATCCTGGCTTTGCTCATCCCATGATGAAATGATGTAAATTCCTGCAGGAAAAGTGCGGACAGCTGTGTATCTGTTATGCCTAGCTCGACACGCAACTTTATTATCTGCGAGCCATTCTTTTTTTGATTGCTTTCTCCCTGCCAGGAATTCAAGGCAAGAAAATCCATTTCAATCTGAATAAAATGACAGGCTACCCCAATTTGGTCGACATCTCATCAGTTCACCCAGGCGGGCAGCGTTAGAAAATTATAGAGGGACAGGTGCCCATAATAAATCAGCTTAGGCTTCTGGGCCTTCCATGCATTTGTAATGATGATGGTGACATTATATACGTGCAGAGCACCTTTCGTCCAAGGCTCCCACACTTTGCAAACTATGTAATGATATATCTCTGCAACATTGAAAAACTTGCTCTTTTTTTTTATAGCAGTTTTGATCTAGAAGCCTCAAAACTACCAATGGATGCTTGCTGCTTGTTTAAAATGGAGACCTTCCAAAAAAAAAAAAAAAAAAAAGAAGAAGAAAAAATATCCTCTCTGATGCGAGATAAACTCATTGCAATCACACGCTTTCGGAGTTGTGACCCAAGAATATTCCAGCCTCTGCCCCAGAAAGCGCTTAAGCACACACTAAACTTGGCAAACACACACCACCCGGCTGACTGGGATGCGTTAGCTGAAGATAAGCGTGGGCTTAAAAGCTCCCTGGACCAAGGCTAGGAAGCTGTTTCTTGAAGATTCAAACTGCCAGCGATGAGGGAGGAGAGGCAGGGGGAAGTCCGTTCATTGGTTCTCCAATTTAAACCTATTGGCTGCTGCTGGAATTAAAGAAAAAAAACATGCAAGGACAAATCTTGGCAGGCAAACCCGACTTTGCTGCGCTGGCTGGAAATACTTACGCTTTCACCCTGAGAAGAAATATTCTGAAGGCATCGAGGCTTTTGTGTGCCGCCCTGCTTGTGTGATGTGAAAGGGAGAGGGTGCGCGGAGCCAGGGCTGGCAGCAGGTAACTTGGTTTAAAACCTCATGCCTTTTCCCCGGTGTTTCTCCGTCCTCTGTTTTTTCACAGAATCACAGAATCTTCTAGGTTGGAAGGGACCTTAAAGATCATCTTGTCCAACCGTCAACCTAACTGA
>JAOXNO010000013.1:55937729-55956157 GCA_028565335.1 Limnodromus scolopaceus | reverse complement strand
GTCCTGTCCCTGGGCACCACTGAAAAAAGACTGGCCCCATCCTCCTGACACCCACCCTTGAAGTATTTATAGGCGTTCATCAGATCCCCCCTCAGCCTTCTCTTCTCCAGACTAAAAAGAGCCAAGTTTTTCTGCCTCAGGTGTGATACTTTAAAATATTAGTTGTACTACACAGAAGCAGAAGACTCTCAGAGCACCTTTGGAGGTGGGTAGTTTTTTCCCTCAATTTCCACAGGCTTTAGTTCAAACGCACAAGACGTTTCTCTGCTGCAGTCATGACTAACAGTCATAACAAACTCGTGGCAAAGTGAGTTGGTTTCTTTGGGGAAACGTGTTTGGTCACAGAGTATATCTGAAAGGTAACACACTTGCTTTCATCTTACCAACCTCCAAACTCAGACCGTGGAGTGGCGCACAAATAAGCATTACTGAGTTTTAATAGCATAAAGCAGATTTTGGATTCTGCGGCACCCTTACTCACCTGGAGTGGGATCTCACTCCCTCAACAGCCTTGCTCGTTTTGATAGAGCTTTGTCAGGTGAGGAGCTAAAGGACATGAGTAAGGCTGAAACACTGTGGTTCTCCATCTGTGGTTTTTGAATGTGTATGGCAGAACTCATAGAAGAAATCATTAGCACAGAATGATTCAGGTTGGACCTCTGGACGTCATCTGGTCCAAAAAGAAAAATGACTGGGTGGCATTTTGTTGTTCAGTTTTAACTTTTCCCAGTTCCTGGAAAATCTCAGGTATCCCATTATTGGGATATACCATGCCAACTATTAAAGGAAGGCATCTACAAGCTGATTCATCAGAGCTTATTCTCACCTGTGTTTGATGATACTTCACAAAGCCCACTCATGAGACACCTCTGGCTGGGAACACAACAACAACAGCAGCAAAAGGAGTTTCTGTCTTGAACTGTATCAAAATATACCTGAGTGGACTGAGTGTAATTCCTCTCCACCAGAAGGTAAGTGAACAGTTGCGGTCCTCTACAAAATTCCAGTTAAAATGATAATATTAGAATTGCAAAAATTAGTAGCAGCTCTGTTATCGTGTCCCACACCTGATGACAAATAACACAAAAAGCCCGTTCCCTTTTAGGAACAAATGGACTTTTTCGTTGGTATTCTCTAAGTTTTAGTGAAGACGAGTGAAGCCTTTAGTTGCACAACTTAGCACGTGTAATTAAAAGACTGTTCTTGGTTACATTGGCACAACCCAGGGCTGTCAGTGGAGTTATACCGATACATCTGGAGGAGCTTCATCCTCCGGTTCTTCTCAGACATACTTAAAACCACTAAACTCTTCGAATGACGAATGGAGCCCCACATCTCAGACTTCTGTTCCAGTGCTAACTTTTGTTTGCCCACTGCCAGGATTTACTCCTCTGCAGCCCAAACATTCCTGGGCAGGAAGCTTCATGTCTGCCCAGCCTGTGGTTTTTCTGATTTGTATATGAAGTACTAGAGGGACTAACTGGTTTGATGGATGAGAGGTGTCGAAGTCAGACCATATGGTCGGCTCGGTCTCTGCCTGTATCTACAAATCCAAGCAAAAATATGCCGGGATTTTTCTCCCTTCAGAGTTTCTTTCGGGGATCCCATTACAGAGTGTGATTTTGCAGGGCCTATAGTAACGGAGAGACAGTTTAAATAAATCCTTGGGGCTTAAAGTTGGCAGCTAGAGCGTGCCTATACAAAGGGTTGTATATGAACTAGGCTTTCTTCTCGGGCCCGATGACATGACATCAGCTGAGGACCCAACTTTTGTAGCCCTTCCTCCCACCCCAGAAGTTCTGACACTCCGATCTGACGCTCCAGTCTTAGTTCAACGATGACAACGATGATGTCTTTGATGCCTTAGGTCAGATTTTTTTATCATCGTTAGTTCTGTCTGCTTCATGCGGATAGCGTAAGACAGCCAAAGAGTATGTAAAGAAGTTTGTAACTAGCCATCCGACTTCCAATGCTGATTAACTGATTTGCATCTTTTTAAGACAGAACGAGCCTTCCCAAAATACAGTGATGAGCAGCCCTGGCCCTAGACCTTGGGAAAGCTGTGGTGGTAGCACGTGTGGAGGTACATCCTCAAAGGTGGGAGGATAGGATCTCTGGTAGCATACACCTTCTGGAAGAGACTGAAACCTGTGGGTCTAGACGATGACTGTATGCAAACCCTGATGTATTTGTTAATAGAGTTTTAAGGCTTGGATGCAGTAGTGTAATTTATGTATCAAAAATTGCCAAACTGGCTCACAGTGATCTGACAGTTCCCATGGAATAGTGGTTCCTTTTTCTCCGTTCTGATAGTTGCACTACAGTAAAAGAAAGGAAAAGATGTATGTGTACAGTATTTACTTTAAGTGTTAATTTAGCAGAGAGTCAAGTGTTTTGGTTCTTAGGACAAGAACATGAAAGGCTGAGGAGATGTTCAGTGTCAACTTGAGGAAGGGCCCAGGAACTGAGGCAGGGGACATAGAATCATAGAATCATTTCAGTTGGAAAAGACCCTTGGGATCCTCGAGTCCAACCATCTACCCTACTCTACAAAGTTCTCCCCTACACCATAACCCCCAACACCACATCTAAACGGCTCTTAAACACGTCCAGGGATGGTGACTCAACCACCTCCCTGGGTAGCCTATTCCAATGCCCGACCACTCTTTCTGTGAAAGACTCTTTTCTCTGTTGTGAGATTGAGCTGAGCAGTTCTCTGCCCACTCCAGAGGAAGATAGCATATAAAATATCCGCAGGAACATAAGGAAAATGCATCCAAGGCTTTTCTTCTGTCTCCTGAAGTTGCCTTTGCTCAGACCAGAGGTGAGGGGGGGCCTGCCAGAAGCAGCAGCTGGAGCTGTAGGTCGCACCACTGGGTTGGTGTCTGCTACCAGTGGGCTGGGAGAACTGGGGAGTCTGCTCCGCTTTGTGCTGTTGAGGGAAGTGTTGGGGGTGGTTGCACCTTATCACAGATGTTCGAGTGTCATCTCTGCTGTGTTCCCCTGCCTTCTGCTCCTGTAGGTGTGCCACAGCTATGGCAGCCTCTTCCCAGTGAAGTGAGTGCCCGTGCACAGGAGGCATCTCTGGACAGCTTTACATAGAAAGAGAGATTATTTTATGCGTAAAATCATAATTAATTCATACATAAAACCATAAATTCAGTAACAATATATTTGCACTGGCTATCATCTTCATTAGCCCTATGCACTTACAACCTGCACACCATCTCCATAGAGGACTGAATTCCCAGAGAGAAAAGGGATATGAAAAAGAATTGCATGTGTGTAGTAATAAGAACTGGTCAAAGTATGGAGTAGGTCAGGAAAGAATAGCTAATGTTTAACTACCTTTTTCATGCAAAATAATCCATGTTTCATGGGCTTTCCTGTACATCCTCAGCAGCGGCTGTGAACTGGCTATTAAAAAGATACTACTTTAGTATAATGAACGCCAGCCCACAAGATTTTGCTGATGTGGTGGGCGGGCATCATGCCGGGACAGAAGGATTAATTGAGCTCTTTAGAATTCCCTTTGATCTGCACCAGAAATACCCAATATAATACCTCTGACCTGATTGTATTTTAAACCTCAGTTCCTCAAGCATTTGGGCTCTGCACTGCCCTCCCAAAAGGCAGATGCAAGCTCAGTACTTTGGGGGTTTTTGCTTGTATCAGCTCCTTTATTTTAACACCATTTAACTATTAACTGGATAATTTGGTGCTGCTTAGTGTACCAAAAAGATGGTGTTTTCAACTGGAGAGAATGTCATTTGCGATAACGCCATCCATCACTTTGGCACTTACCCAAAAGATACAATTAAATTTCTATTAAAGCGTTGGGACTCTGGAACACTGATCTTTCACAGATCGTTTCATCAAAAGGCTCAAATAACTAATTGCTTGTTAAAAGGATGGGTAAAATTTTCTGGTGGGTACATGGGCATGTATATAAAAATGAAGTGTATGACATTCTTGAGCTCTCACTTGCAGAATTTTAAGGCTCTTCTTTTGCAAAGGGTTAAACATATAGCTAAATGCATGTGTGTTTATGTGCTCCTAAAGGAAAAAAAGTTGGGGGGGGGGGGAATTCTCAATGGAGTATTTTCAGTCAGGTCTAATAATTAAATACAAGAAATAAATTCACTGGCTTTTCAGCTATTCAAGGTTTGCAAGCGGGTGTATTCAATTCAGTCAATTTCTGCTGCAGGAAACTATGCACAGACTTGGGTAAAATAATTCAAAAAAAGGTATATACCAGGAGAAAAGACTTCAAGAAGCAAAAAAGGGATATTCATTCAAACTTTACAGAAATTAAGGAATGGTCCATATAAGATCATTCTTTACCTGTGTTCAAATTCATGTATTCATATTCATATTTGAACACGTGTATTCATGTATTCAAAGACCTAAAAGGTGTTGCTCTCCATCCTACCAGGTAGAGATTTGCCACTTTATAAATGTACTTTAGAGTCCAAAGGTAGCAAGTGACCCTAATAACGCTTAGTTTTCTATGTACATGAGAAGAGAGCGTTCCTCTGCAGCTGGATGTACGTGCTCGCATGATGGATACGTTCCCTTACACAGGACACGAAAGCTGGAAGCAAACACACGGAGAGGGTGTTTTTGAGCTGCCAGCTGTTGGAGCTACAGCCTTTTGGGAACCTGGCAACCCTACGCAACGCTTGACTGATCTGGTTTTGCGATGGAAGCTCTGCCCCGGTGCCTGAATGTGAGATTGGTGTCTGTTTTGCATATGGGCAGCTTGATTGTGATCACAAAAACAATGCAACGCATTTACGTGTGTGAGTATGTGCATAATAATGCAATTCAGAACACATACACTGCAATCTTTCCGTAAAGCTCTTGCCACGTGACTGGGAGTTGATATACCTGTCACAGGAACGCGCTGGGCACCACAACGTATAGTTTCTGAGTGCTGAGCTCAGCAACAAATACGTTACGAAGGAACTAATGCTGGTCCCATCGTGGTCATCATTAAAGAAAAGGTTCTCCTCACACAGAGCAGGAAAATTGCCAGTATCTCCCTTGATTCGTTGTTATTCAAAAGTCTTGTAGTTGGTGTGGGGCATCAGGAAAGTAGGATTGAAGGGAGACTTGGGAGATAATTCCTTTAAATTACGTTTAGAAAACATGGCGCTGAATTGCCAACTTCAATGTCGCTTCATAAGGGAAGAATCTCTGAAGTTGCAGGAGGGGTGTCTGCCCTGTGAGAGGAGAGAGGGTCAGAGCTGATGGAGACTTGTACCCCCTCGGTGCAACTTCCCATCTCTTCTTTCCAGAGGGCCTTGTAACTCTGCCTGTTTAAGGGCAAGCCTGCAGGAAAGGAGAGCATAGAGAGGCTCATCTCCCAAGTCCCAGGCCATGGGACAAAAGGAAACAGCCTCAGGTTGCACCAGAGGAGGTTCAGATTGGAGATTAGGAAACATTTTTACACCAAAAGGGTTATCAAGCCTTGGAATGGGCTGCCCAGGGAAGGGATTGAGGCCCCATCCCTGGAGGGATTTAAAAGCCGGGTTGCCATAGTGCTTAGAGACATGGTTTAGTGATGGTTTTTATCAGAGTGAGGTTGATGGTTGGACTCGATGATCTTAAAGATCCCTTCCAACCTGGACAATTCTATGATTCTATGTAGAGACATCCACACTCAGTCTGCAGAGCGTTCAATGCCCTTCTGACTGCAAGCTGTCATTTTTTTGTGTTCAGAGTGAATAAACTGATGCAAGGACTGTATTGCGTTCTACCAGAGCATGTAGTCCATCTGAGGGCATTTATTTCACGCCCTGATAAATGGCATGAAGACGTGTAAAAATATTTAAGGATACAAGACCAGCTGGGATAGTTTGGGAGTGCGGTGCAGAGTGAAATCAATGCAGCCTCATTCATACTGGCTTGTGGGAGAGACACTTACCCCAAACCTTGGGGACGGTTGATTGCAGTAGACCAAAACAGAGCAAAGACATGACTTAACAAGACTTGATTAAAGGTCTACTGATCAGGTTCGCTCCTGGGACTTCTTATACTTAAATATTTGTTTCTTTTCTATTATAGCATCCTCATCAGACCTTGTCCAAACCACTGTGTCTTAGACATGACACAAGCCAGAGTAATTTATCACTGTCTACCTCAGAGTGGAGATACACCTTCTGTCAGCCAGATGCAAAGGCATTTGAGACACAGCACTGTCTGTTCTTTGTCTGCTGCTCTATGAGGATGCTTGTCTGCATCGTCACAAGTAACCTTGTTCAGGCTACTCTTGTGTCCGGTGTTTCCAATTCTGTGCTTTGGTTCAATTCCCAAACCAAGGTTCAAACTAGTTTCTGAGCATACTTATACCTCACTGCACTGAGTATGTGAACTATCTCTTTTAGGACATCTCCAAAACAGGTTAAACACTTATTTTGAAAGCTTTCCCTTCACACACGGTGGGCTGAATTGGGAGTAGCAGTTCTCTTTTACATTCGCTTTTGATCTGACCATAAGACAGGCAAACTTTAAGATATCTTCAAGGGTACTTAAACACTTATTTTTTTAAGAGTCTTGAGTTATTCAAATTTGCAGACTCATTAAGACCTGTCAAAACCAAACCTTTCCCCTGCAAGACTTTCAGATATTTTGTTGTTACAGGATTTCTGGTTCACAGAATTATAGAATCATAACATAGTTGGGTTGGAGGGGACATTTAAAGGTCATCTAGTCCAAATCCCCTGCAAAGAACAGGAATCTCTTCAACTGGATAAGGTTCCTCAGAGTCCCGTCCAACCTCACCTTGAAAGTTTCCAGGGATGGGGAATCTACAACCTCTTTGGGCAACCTGTGCTAGGGTTTCACCATCCTCATCCTAAAAAATGTCTTCCTTATATCTAAAGTTTGAGACTTTAGACTAGACTAGACTAAAGTCTCAATCTACCTTAGTTTAGTTTATAACCATTATCCCATGGCCTATTGCAACAGGCTCTGCTAAAAAGTCTGTCCCCATCTTTCTAATTAGTCCCCTTTAAGTACTGAAAGGCCACAATAAGGTCTCCCTGGAGCCTTCTCTTCTCCAGGCTGAACAACCCCAGCTCTTTCAGCCTGTCTTCATAGGAGAGGTGCTCCATCCCTCTGATCATCTTCATGGCCCTCTGCTGGACCCATTCCAACAGGTCTATGTCCTTCCTGTGCTGAGGACTCCAGAGCTGGACACAGGACTCCAGGTGGGGTCTCACCAGAGCAGAGTAGAGGGGCAGAATCACCTCCCTCAACCTGCTGGCCACCCGTCTTTTGATGCAGCCCAGGATGGGGTTGGCTTTCTGGGCTGTGAGCACACGTTAACAGTTGTTTACTTCCAAACTGGAAAGCTGTTGATCTCACTGCTGATCCTGGCACCTGAGGTGCGATTTCATCCTTTGTCTTCCCTTGCCCTCTTCCCTGGAGCCACAGATCCTCTCCTTCACTCAGAAGCTTCATGTACCTGCCCTTCCTGATGTTATGGTAGCCCCTAGCAGCCAGCTTGGAGTCCTGCTCCCAGGAGCTATTCTCGCATTCCCTCTGACTCAGGTGTGGTGCAGTGGCCCCCACAGCACAGATCTTCCCCTGCAGCCATCTCCAGTCTGTCTACTACCCCTTTACTCCAATTGAGGTCAGCCAGTTTCCTTCCTGCAATACTGTGTTTTCTGCAGGATGCTCTGACTCCCTCCCTAATGTGTCTGGTAACTGGCACAAGCCATCTGGTCCCCCAGGCTACCACCATCCTTGGTAAGGGAATGGGGGAGGATGCTGCTGATCTGTCCTCAGGAAAGTTTGACTCTCCTTACCCTAACCCTACCCCATATCCCAAGCAGCCCGTTCTGGCGGAGGGGGTGTTGTATTTTCCTGCATTCCAGTTCAAGAAGAGGAAAGAGGCAACGTTGTTGTCTGAAAAGGCTGACAGCCACTCTCAGGGGCACAGTCCAAAAGCACTTTGTACACCAGCAGTTCTAGTACTTATAGGCTTGATGATTGCACAAAGGTTACAGGGGTTCAGATTTCCTAACCGTGACATTTTCTGGGAATACAGAGACAAATTTTTGCCCTTGGCATATCCTTAAAACCCTACAGAAGTCAGTGAAGTTGTAAATGAGACCAATATTTGACCTACTTCTTATTATTGTTTTTTATTAAGAAAGTTACTTCTCAGGTCCATGTGAATTTCTGTATTTAAATACACATCTAAAGAGCGGAAGAATACAAAAGTAACTTCAGGAAAAACTACTCTTTCGGTACTGCTGCAGATCTGAAGATATGTGCTCGGAGATAATTTCAGACTCTTAATCAAAATTGGGTCCTAGAGCTTGTGATGTTACTCAAGCTTTCCTAATGAACGATGATTTGCTTACATATTCCTTGGCAGTGAGCTAACAAGGCTCCATTAAACAAAATGTATATTAATAGTGTCCTGTCTAAGTAATGGTCTTTACAGTCCACTGTAATTATGTCGAATTAGCTCTGCAGAGACAACCTGAAGAAACACATGTTCAACAAAGTGGAGCATCATGTGTGCATCTTTGGGCAACGTATGCATGGTAGATACCTGAAGGGACAGCCTGTCAGTTCAGTAAGATACCCTCAAACAACAACTGGGAAGTTCTTGGATCTCTAGGGCTCCTATACTGCCATTTATTTTCCATCAGCCGTACCTATCTGTGTAGATACTGGCACTATGTGTGTGTGAATATGAGTGTGCATGAGTGTCTCAAAGAGAAAAAAGGGGATTGTGAATCTCCAAAGACCACCAGGTTTAGAAGGGGCAAATAACTGCTGGTGTGTTTTTGAGTGACCCTTAGTATCTACCCCGTACCACCCTTCAGGACACGTATTTCCAGTTATTTCTGATCACCCTGTTTGGTAGCTTTCATGTTCTTTCATGCTTTGCCTAAAGGGAAAAGATTATTCAACTATTAGGTCATCTTGTACAACTGCTTTTCTTTCTCAAGAGTCCTCTTTTCCAGAAAGGTACTTCATCCAGAATTGTAGCAGAGATTCCTAAAGGATGAGGTACTTTTGATAAGCTCACAGGCAAAGCCAGCGTGACCCAACGCTGTGTCACACCGCAGCAAGAAGAAAAGGCAAATTTCTTCTGCACTTTTTATGTGTGGCATCTTTACGGAAATTTCCTAACAGATTTGAATGGCAAAGGTTTTTCTCTGCCTTTCCAGTGCTTGCAGCCACACAGATAGTTTTGTACGATCAGCTATAGTGGCAGCAAAGCTCCAACACACATTGTAAATCTGAAAAAAAAAAAAAAAAAAAGAAGATGTCCATTGAGACGTATGGTTTTGCCAAACACAGGTCTGAGATAGCAAAGACCTTTTGTCATCAAGCAAACATGGTATTACCAGAAAGTTAATTCCTGCTCTGCTTTTTAACCTCGCAGCAATACCCCTTCGCCCTAGGATAGCTTTAAGGTTCAAACACTAAGAAAAATCTTGTGCTGATACTTCAGGATGTGGGGGGATAGTCAGTAGGTGTCATTCCTCCCTCTGTGTTGATAAAGTATCAACGTGCAATATGTAAACATGTTTTCCTGAGCATTTTCTTGCCTTCCTGTTGACTTTGGAAATTGGAGTAGCTGGGCACGTTGTGGTTGGGCATCCATGGTCTCGGGGGGCAATACCGGCCATCAAATTTGTTTTATTTCTTGATGGTTGCTCGGCGCTGGCTGTGCTTCCCATCTACACGCTGTTTTTCCACTGCAAGACAACCTGGGTGTGCAGGCTGGCTTGTCTTTCAACTGAAAAGGTGATCAATTAGCAAGTTCTCTTTGCAACAAACCTGCTCGGCTGATCCAGAAACCGAAAAGCATTTTATTTATCAGCTATGGTTTTGCCTTTGTCCTGCAGGTGGCTTCTGGTGCTGCATGGTGATCCATCACCTTTGAATCATTCTTTCCTAACTGGTGTCACCGTCTGGGGTGTCTCCACCCGTTGTATCGGTGTGGCTTTATTCTTGATGCAGGTGCACACCGTGATTCCTCCGTCACATACTGTTAGTCTTGGACCATGGAAGGTCTTCTGCAGGCACTACTTCTGGGGGAACAGATGGATAGACAGAGAGAGGAAACTGTGTAAGCAGCAATAGTTGTTTTCCTGATACTTGACTGGGGGCAAATTTCAAGCTCTTTTAAGAGACCTTAATAGTCCAGATCAGCCTCACCTGGGAAGCCCCCACACCCTCTGCCAATGAGCCCTATTAAAGCGCTGTTCTGGGCTTGTACCTGCTTCTGTCTCTGTCCTGGTCTCTGGGGTAGGTCTTCAGCTCTGTCTCCTGCTGTTTGAGACTGAACTCTGGAATGTCCCCTGGACCCAATCCATCAGCTTGCCCTGTAGGGAGTTGTCATTGGAGCATGTTCCTACCCTGTCTGTGCCCTGAGGGATGGCACCCTAATCAGTGAGGGCACTGCTTGCACTGGGGTTGCCCTTGGCTTCCCTTGCTTTTGCTGTTCTCTGACACTCTCACAGGTCCTGGCCAGAGCGCTCATTTGAAATTTGGTAAGTGATTATCTTGCATGCTGTTTGGTTATCTAATTTTAGTGTGTCTTGCTCAACAAACGCGAGTTGTGCTTATCATAAAGCAATATTTAATCTCAACTCTTCCCTTGTTTGAGACTCTGAAATTGGAGGCAAATAATGATGAGGTTGATGGTCCACCTAGGTTGGAGACATTGCCAAGGTTAAGATAGCCTACACCCCACATCAACCCTCTTCTATAAGAGAAGAAGATGGATTATTGTCACAGATACTCTCTCCTAAGGGCAACAGAAGGCCCAACGTGCTGACCAGACCCACTTTTTAGGGAAATCTGCTGCCTCTCTGGGGTCCAGGTTAAAAATGTTACAAGAAAACTTCCTACACTGGTACAGCCCTCGGATCGTTATCCATTATTGCTTTCTCAAGTAGGCAATGATGAAGTTGCAATAGGAAGTCCAATGGCAATCAAAAGACACTTTGGGACCTTGGGACAACTGGTTAAGGGTTGGGTTCAGGAGCACAAGTAGTGTTTTCCTCTGTCCTTCCAGTTGCAGGGAATGGTGTGGGAAGAAACAAGCAGACCCAGCTGATTGATACCTGGCTCTGTGACTGCTGTCATTGGCAGAATTTTGGGGTTTTGATCATGGGATAGTCTAGAAGACACCAGGCCTGCTAGCAATGGACAGGTGTCTTAAAGGGGGGAAAGGATCTTCACACAAGAGTTAACAGGGCTCATTGAAAGAGCCTTAAACTAGATCAAAGGTAGTCCTGCAAGGAGCAGGGGGTTGGGGAGTTGCACCCATTCATTCTTACTGGGTCCCTTCCAACTTGAGATATTCTATGACTTGCAAAGCCCAGGACACTTCCTACTGGCTGTGTGGAGGCAATGCTGTTATACGAACAAGAAACATTTCCATGAGGAAAATGAACAGTGTATGGAAGGCCACATTTGCTGGTTTGACTCAAGTCATCATTTTAGAAAGACAGAACAATTCACAGCCAGATGGGTATGAGGAAGTGATGCTCCCTGATGAGTTAGCAGGATTTCTTGTGTGGGTTTTTTTCTGAGCTTTGGCTGCCTGCAGGTGGGCTGGCTGTGCTGCTGAATGGCCAACATGGCCTCTGACCGTGGGTGGAGCAGTGCAATAGCACAAGAGAAAGTACACCATAGCTTACTGATTAGGGAATTGGAAAAATGACATTTCAACACACCTGTTTACACATAGGGCCTCTGTGGCCTTGATAATGTTGCCAACATCCCGGGCTTCAGGACAAAGCAGGGTGAAAGAAGTTGAGCATCTTATGTGAGCTATCAGTAGACCTAAGCTGATAGTAACCATCAGCAGCTGAAGCAGACAGGGGTCAATGAGCTTTGCTCTCACCTCCCCCACCACTGAATGCACAACCACAGCTTGTTGTAATTGCCAGCCATTGTATAGGTAGAAAGTTACTGAGCACCTTAAATAAAGAGGAAAGAAAAGGGCATGTACCATCAGAGGTTAATTTGCAAAGCATGATGGCCATTGGGCCTACAGAAGGGCTCCCCAGCTTCATTAATACAGGTTATTTTGTGGCAAGCTGCTCTGTAAGGAATTTTCCTTGAATGTTTGGCAGGCTTCAATGAAGTAAAAATGGGGTTAGGTGTCCCCTGAGCGAGGAACATGGCAATGACCCTGTCTCAAGAGCCAACCTAAATTTTAACCCGTGTCCAGGTGATACCTAACTCATCCAAGAGCTGTGGAGGTGATATAGTTTGGTTGGCTATGGTTTTGTCTTGCTGTGGTGTTCTCTGCTAATTAGATGTAAGTTCCAGTTGTTTCCCCAAGACTAGATGGTTCAGGACATTTGACTCTGTACTCAGTCAGGGTGTCCATGCTGTGGCCTTCTCACTGGGATGAGTTCATGGGGGTTTTCTCCTCACTATCTGCTTGCCTATTTGTTGGAGGAGCTTAAAATAGCTGAGGCTGCCATGGCTTTGTTAAATTGAACTGGTTGGCCAGCAGGATCGGAGTTTACTGGGAGGAGACTGACTCAAGTTGTGCATGCACATAAACATACACACACAGAGCGTGTGATTACATTAACCTCATCGCCTTAGGAAACTAAGCTGCAAGTAGCATGAGATGTAGTGGGATTATATGAAAAATGGTATTTTCCTCGCATAGCAAGACAGCCAGCTAAGTTCGTTTGGACAACCAGCAGCTCGGGGATATCTGAACATATACACACATACGTTCCTTGCTCAGGGGACACCTAACCCAATTTTTACATCATTGAAACCTACCGAAAATTCAAGGAAAATTCTTTACAGAGACAAAATTGTCAGTGGGGAAAAAAAAAGAAACCCCCTTTGAAAATAAACACAGGTGAGTACCATATTTTTGAAGTGTGGGTGCACTTGTAATACAATATACACGTACAGGTGTGCTGAGCTGTGGGCATAACTTAAGGTATGTTACTTAAAGCAAGTAGAATCGCTTTTATTCTCCTTGCAGAAACAAAGAGCAACATATTTGACGTTTCTAGTGGAATTCTATTTTTAAACCTACCTAGTGGAGTACTGTCCTGGCTACAGTGGACACCAAGTCCATCCGCAATGTTTTCCTTTGAGAGAAAAGGAATCCATTTCAAACGTCCAAAACGCAACCATCTAACCATGGCCAAGCTGATTTGTCTTAAGCATCTCTTTATGGATGATTATAGGCTGTGTTTGGCTCCGGCCCTTGTTCTGGTCCTGGAACAAGATGCTGCGGCTGCTCCTCTGACCTATCCACCCTTGTAGTGGTCACGATGCGGTTATGGAATTCCCCACTGCTCCAGAGCTGTTGTGTGGATGTTAGGTTAGGTGAGGATGCTGTTCCCAAGCGCTCAGGTTCTGCCTCACGCCAGGGGCTATTTTGGGATGAGTTGCTCCGCAGGTAGCTCCTGCCCAGCCTTCCATAGGCTTCGATGTTGTAGCAGTTAGGTGAGGTGTCAACCGAAATCTGCAGTCCTGTCCGGTGTAACTGTAAACTACTGAGGTCAAATAGCAGAAGGCCAGAATCAGCTACTTAAATTCATCTTGACTTGTACAATACTCGGTAGGCATTTAATAATTCATAAGAGCGAGGGTGGCAGGGTTTAGTTTTGAATGCTATCTACGGGGCTATTTCCTTTCTTCTAGGTTTCAGTATCAAAAGCACCCAGTACTTGTGCACAGCTGAGATCGTTGCAGGCATTTCTGAAAGCAGCTATGAATGTATTTTCCTCTCCAGACTTAAGTAAGCGTCTGGTAAGTGCAAAATATTGTCCAGTCTGTTTTGCATTCTCTCAGTTAATGTTCTGATGTCTGTCTTCAGCTTTACGATACCACAGAGTTGGCAAGGCTCAGGCAAAGCATTTTTTCCCAGCTCCCAACCATATCATAAACTCCACAGGCTTAAAAGCAGCACTTATTCTGGTGGCATTCTCTAACGCGGCGAGCAGAAAGATGCCTAACGGAAAAGAGAGATGCTTCTAGTGGGAGGTGTCCCTGCCCAGGGGCAGGGGGGTTGGAACTAGATGATCTCTAAGGTCCCTTCCAATCCAAACCATTCTATGATCTCTCAAAGATAAATTCAATACAAATAATTGCTAATAGAAGAAAAAGTTTTGCTATATTGTGGGAGAAAGCCTAACTGGCCACAGACTGCAGTTGTTCACGTGTAAAAGCTGCTTTGACCTGTACGTGGCAATCTGACTCTCTGCTTGGAACTGCTGGGACTGAGCAACAATCAATCCAGCAATGTTCTTCAGGGAACCTTTCTCGGTTCTCGGGAGGCTCTCAGCATCCTCTAAGCGCAGCCTTCCCAGAGAAGCAATGAAAGGAATGGCACAGGGACATCTACAACTCATCCTTGTAGTTGTCCTACAACTAAATTGAACTTTACGCAGGAGGTGACAAAGCCTCTGTGTGGAAGGTGACCAGGAGCACCCCCAGGTCCCAGTGATGTGGGACGGCACTCCCATTCCCTCCTCCCCCTTCTCCCCATGTCTGTACAGGAAATTCTGTATCTGGTATTGCAAGCCACAGACTTCCAAAACTCTGTCACACAGGAATAGCGTGATTTGTTTTAGGAATCATATCCTCTTAATAAATACAGGCTCTGCTTCTTTCTCTTTTGGTGGTGCATCTACAGATCAGCTTTTCAGGCTTTTTAGTTTTTTTTTTTTTAATGTTGAGGTAAAAGTGATTCACTTCACTATTTCTTTCATTTGTCGATTTGCCAGTCGTTTCAATATCAGTTATTGAAATTTTCTTGCAGGGCAGATGAGCATGACATTTTCTTTAAAAATACATGGAATGGAATTCCCCGTTAAACCAAGGCAGAGAACTGAAGAAAGATAAAAAAATATCACAGGTTTCACACTAGAACAGGCGTTTTCCAAACTATTATGTAGCAACATGGACTAAGTGAAATACCGTGAGTCCAATGAATAGCAAAAGGACACCCTTGATAAGACACATCAGAATCATACAGCCTTCACAGAAGGATGCCAAACAGCAAGATAGAAATCAAATAATTCCTTTATCAGATGAGAGCTTCATAAGGGTGTCCTCATAGAAGAGTTTCTGCGCCCTGGAGTACTGAAAAGCTCTGAAAAACTTCAAGGTTGCAAGAAACATAAGGAAGTATTGAAAGCGATTGGAGCATGTGCAACCAAGAAGAAGGTAGTTAGGGGATGCTTTAGAGGTCAAAACACCTTAAAGGACACTTGGCATAGCCCACCTGCGAAAGCCTGATTGGGATAGCTTTGTTTTCATGTGCTACAGACTCAGCAAACAGACCATCTTAAGTCAAGATGTAATTTGTACCCTCTGAGAGTCACTTATCTCCTTTGAATTGTGGTTTTGGGTTGAACGTGGAAGTTTGCACTGTTTGAATGAAGTTTTCTGAATACACATCCAGCTGGCAGGTTCTTCCACAGGTTTCAAGTCCTACCATGGAGAAGAATGACTCCCTTGAGTCTCATGGACCCTGGTGCAGGCACCAAAACAACTGGACACCTCACTGCTATCTTTCTTGACCTGGACTTCCAGAAGAAGCCACAGTAGGCAACTATCTCCGTCCTCCTGAAGCTGTGCAGTTCAGGATAAGCCACCAACACCCAACAGATGTCTCCGCCTCACCACAATCTTTTCAGCAAGAAGCCAGGTAAGCACTGAATTCCCTCCATGGGGTGAGGCAGGGCTATTGGCAGGTCCTGCACAAGAGCCAGGAGCATTCTTTATTCCTATCTCATGTGGCTTGGCTTCTGGGAAGAAAATTGTTGCTCTCGTGAGGTAAGAATTAATGACTGGCTTTACAGATGGGTACGTTTTTGCTCTGGGAAGGCAGGAGACCGATTTCATATAAGCCATGATGTCCCTAACCCCATGGCAGCCATACACTTTGTCAAACGTGGGCCGCGATGTTTTGCCTTGCGGTGGGAACGTGGGGTGGCTGGTGCTCAACGGCACAAGTCTTTTTGCCTGTTAGCCGTCTTCTTTAGCCACTGGGCTCTTCCACCTGGAGTGACCGAGTGCTGTGATCAAGGCTACAGCATGTTTTGCTAAAGAGATGGGCTCTGGCTCCAGGGCAGCCCAGCTTTCGTTTGCTTCCTTCTTTAGCCTGCTTTTTTCCTGGTCTCTAGCTAAAGCCTCGGAGGTTACAACAACCCAGCCAGGGAACAGAGGAAAATGCAAACCTCCGAATAGTAGTCACGTCGGACTGCAAAATGCTAGCTTTAATCCTTTTTGTGTGTGTCTCTGCGTCTCCCAGCGTCTGTAGAACCTTATTGCTGAAGTATTAAAATACAGCAGATGTCGGTCAAGCATTTCTACGGGCTTAAAGCCCTGCTTCTCTAACTCTCTGTTCCTCACGGAGTGAGAGACTGGGGAATGGTAAAGCTTTCTTATGTGTTTTATAAAGGCAGTAACCCTCATGTGAGCTCTTTTAAGAGTAACCCGAGTTCTCTACCAAGACATTTGGTGGGGGAAGCCTCTGTACGCAGAGGGCCTGCCTGCTATGGATGCCTGTGCTCTCCTGCAGTCATCCCATCTCCTGGAGCTTGTGGCTTAGTAATGGGATGCGATGTCATTTGGGAAAGTTTGTTTTGGTTTTGGCAAGCACGTTTGCAAAGTCCACCTCGCTTCTCCTGAGTTAGTGTGTAGTGGATTGTCTACTTGTGTTCTTTGTACCATGTTCACCGGTCTGATTTCTTCTTACTGGGCTTCAAGCAACTCAACTAGTTATCACATTTCTGCATACGAATGTCTGAGGGGAGCTTTATTTCTCCAGATACAAATCCATTAATTAAATGAATTTACAAAAAAAACCCAGGAAATTATTTTGTGCCAACAAGGTGTGAATTTGATCGCTACCTTTTTTTTTCTTTAAATCACAGACCGTTTATATTCCTATATAGAAAAAGTCAACAATATTTCCAGAACATGTTTAATATTTCTGAAACAGGCTTAACTCTTAGAGGATTCTCCTTTCCTTATCTTTTTCTTATGTGCAACACGATGTGCTCTTTTCAGGCACTGCTTTTGTGTGTACAGATTGAATCATCCATTCAGGGAACAGCAACCATATTCCCGCGCTGAGTCACACTGGCCAAATATACAGAGTGCCAAGCATCAAAAAATGCAGAGAAGCCTTTGCTTCAAAGAGTTTTTGGAAATGAAATGTTTCTCAATGTTTCTCAACTATTACAAGCACTTGTTGAGAAATTCTGACAAATCTGTAGAATTCATTACTATCTTGAGTGTAGGAAAAGGAGTGGTTCCAAGAACAGATGAACTAATTAAATCTAATTTCCTTTACATTTCTATGTCATTAAAGAAATATGTAGAAATCCTGTAAGAGTTAAATCTATTTAAATACTCTAGTCTTTGCTGTTTGAAGAGGATGAGAAGTTTAGTGGAAAGCTTTTGCATTACAGAACATTTCTATGACTCTGAGGTCACTTTCTAGTATCTAACCAAGACTTTGTTTCTTCTCAGAAATCAGGTTAAAGGGACCTTTTATTTTTGGTAACCAGCAGTCACCAAACCAGAAGCAGTGCCTGAAGGGTTAGTAGTAGCAGGGAGGGAGGTGCTACTGGAGGAGAAACTTAGGAAGATCCCATAATGTCTAATGTGTTGAAAGACAAAGCAATAAAGCAAGTCAGATGGTGATAAAGTTATTTGCCTGCATATGAAATAGGTTTTAAGTCTCCTATAAGTCTGCTTAGGATCACATTACCTGATAAAGCAGGAGTTTTATCCAGGGTGAAATGCAACCTGGTGGCTTGCAGAGTAGCTTCCTGTTTGGAATATACACAATGAGAAATTAGACTGATTTGTCTGGTCATGGAATAGCCAAAAGTGTGCTTGAGTTCAGGCATGGATCGTCGCTTGGGCGCTTTCAGTTGTGTTTTCATTTTACAGAACTGCTATAAACAGCTTGTGAGTAACTTCTGAACTTGAGCCCTGCTTATGAGGTGGGGTAAGGTCCAAAGTTGCACAAGACTGTTCCTGCTCATCTGTGACTGAACCCGTATGGGGGCAAAAGTACGGAGCAGGCAGACTAAGGGGAGCAAAGTCTCAGAAGCCTCTTCCTTCTGGGATGAAGGAGCAATTGGTTTATGACTCTAACCAGAACATGGCAGATGTTTCCAAGTTCATAGGTGACTTAGGGAGCAATACATGAAAGAAGACTCAGTTGTGTACCACACATCACAGAATCTTCATGCTTGGAAGGGATCTTTGAGATCATCGAGTCCAACCACAAAACAAACAAACAAAAAACCAAACCCCACAAACAGACACAACCCAACAATCCCGCGCACGAGAGCATGCCCAGAAGTGCCATGTCTACACATTTCTTAAATACCTCCAGGGATGGTGACTCCACCACCTCCCTGGGCAGGCTGTTCCAG
>JAOXNO010000013.1:55873039-55883351 GCA_028565335.1 Limnodromus scolopaceus | reverse complement strand
AAAAGCCGGGTTGCCATAGTGCTTAGAGACATGGTTTAGTGATGGTTTTTATCAGAGTGAGGTTGATGGTTGGACTAAATGATCTCAAAGGTCCCTTCCAACTTGGAATTCAGTAATTCGGGACAGACTTGTTGTTCCAGCAGTCTTTGGATGGTGGCTGGTTGCTGGTTTTGTACAATTGTGTGGTGTAGTACCATGTCCAGGAACAGGAGAGCGAGGTAAGAGCCTGTCTCATGCTTTTATTTTATTGTATTCTATTTTATTTTTGTGACTAGAGGAAAGAAAAACTATAGAATATTTTTCAAGACAGTATTTGGAAACTGAGCTTTTTCCGGAGTACTGAGCTGTGTTTCCGATACAGGACTGGGTCTTGGCAGGGTCTCTGGAGGCTGATGGAGGCTCGTGTGATAGGCTCTGAACCAGGAGAGCAAAAGATGTGAATTCCTAGCATTTTGTTACCAGCTCTGTTCCCCTTGACCTTCCTTTGACACAGTCCACCTTTCTGTGTGATCCAAATTCTGCTGAATCCTTCCCTTCTGTGAAAAGGAGGGTAACAGCTCTTTGAGAGTCCCCGGGTTGCCCAAGGCAATGGCAACTGTTTGGTGCTCTTATAGCCTCAGATGTTAGCAAAGGGGCTTTCTTCAACCATTCACGCCCTCCTTTTGTTTTAAGGATGTGAGGAATCCCACCGAAACTGAGCTGGCCTCTGAATGCTTGAGGGAAGTGTCCTTTAATCACCCCTCGAGGCCTTGTGTCACTAATGAGTTTCTTCCTGAGGAAGGGGTCCAGAGACAGGCCCACGCCCTCCCTTCTCAAAGCACACACCAGTGCCTTTAGCTTTCCCATGTTTACTTCTTCATAAATACCACTGTGTTGCAACAGTACGTCATATAGTCCATGTCATGCGTTTGACAGCTGTGTCAAGTCTTATTTAGGGCTTTTTTTAAAACCCTTGAACTCCTTACCACAATGTTGACATGGGTTCAGAGAGCAAGCAGGGGAAATTTGTTGCCAAAATATCTATCAAGTGCTATTAAACACAACTACATCCAGGATTTGTTCAGCAGCAGATTGATGGAAAGACACAGAATATCATGAGGGACATCTTTTGTTCTTCGCTGTGTTCCTGGCTGCTTTCATTTGCTGTTGCTGCTGCTGGAGCAGGGGACAAGATGGAGAGGCTTATGGTCCAAAACATCAGAAGGCTCTTACAGTCCTGAGACAACGTTGAGCTTGATTTATTTGAACTCTGCACAAGTTAATGGGGATTTGGATGGTATAGGCTTTGAAGAAGAAAAGAAACAATAGAAGCATCCTTGGACATAAACCCAGTACTGAATAAAATTGGCCTGGTCTGGTCTTCTCCGTGAGTAGCCAACCCAGTTTCAGCATGGTAGTTCATTCAAACGCAGGTGGCTTCCTGCTCTCACTGATATTGTGGCCATGAAGCTGGTATAGACAGCAGGGTGATTTGACATCAGGAAATGGATGATCAAAGCAAAGGTTTTGAGAAGAGGTAAAAAAAGTGAATTTCAGAGGATTTCCTTCAACCCTCTAGCACTTTCCAGGAGAAGAACCCGGGTTAGTTGTCCGTCTTAGAGTGTTGCAGCAGTATTTTAATTTTTGAGCGTGAATTTGGATTTTTAAAAGGAAGCTCAATCCAAATGTGTGAATGCTGTTGTGAAGCTTCCACCACCAGCGTGGCGTTTATGTGGTTTATAGGATTGTGCTTTTCTGATTCTGCTGATCTGTTAAAGCCTTTGAAACAATTAGCCCGTTTCATGATGTTTTGTAGTTAACCAGGACCTTGCTGAACGGGCTCAAGGCTGTTAACCTGCAGTCGTTCAACTGGTTGAATGCGATTCCTGCTGATTTGCTGGTGCTGGACCTCTAGATGCTTCTCATAGCTGCCATAAATGGTTTTGTAAAGCAGCTCCCTGAGGTTATTGGTATTCCCAGGGAGAAAAATTCCTGAGCCAGTTTCGGTTTCCCTCTTGACAGCCATAGCTGGACAGGCAGAAGATAACCCTGCTGTTGTTTCTGCACTCCTTGCCTTTTAGCATTCACTGGTCGGAGCTCGAGGAGACCATTTGTAAGAAGATCACGATGCCTCTTCCAGCTGAAGGCACTTTTTTGGATAAAAATCTCCACCTTCCACACACCCACAATCTCCAGGAGAGCTCTTATGCTGCTGGTTCACTTCAAATGGCTCGGTGTCAGTCGCTCAGAGGAGCTGGGCAAACTAGTTTGCAAAATTCAGCAAATGCCTCAAAGAACCAGCAGTGCTGATTCAGGGAGAATTCAGGGACATCTAGGAACCTTTTTCCCATTGGAAGTAGATCCTGCGTTTGGCCTGTATAGATTTGGCGAACCACAGACTGGTGGAGCTAATAGCCATAATAACCAGTGATGCAGAGACTGTGGCAATCCTGGGGATTTCGGCAGCACCAAAGCATCTGTGCTAAAGCTGCATTCAGTGAAAACCGAGCTTTAGTCATAAAATTAACTTCCCTTTCAATAGTATAGAAATGGAGTGTATCGTGGAAGTACGATATGTTTATTTACTAACAGTGTCCTGCCTGTAAATGCTTAGAGAACAGCGAACAGTGTTTTCTTAAGGCTTTTCTGGGGAGGCTTTGAATAACCTCAGCTCACACAGATTTGGAGAAAGCAAGTCAATGCCTGGGTGTGACTTTTGGGCTCAGGCCCAGTGCTTTGTAAATCAGCCATCCCCAGTATATTAATGAGTATTTACTTTAGTGTAGGGAAATAATGCATCTGTGGCATACCCTTTATCTCTGTAACAACCCTTTTTTTCTTACAGCTTTTCACTAGGATGTAACCAATGTGGCTCCAGAAGCCTGTGAGAAGCCTGAAGTGAGGCTTGAGGCTCTGCTATGGTCAGATGAACGTTACACAGATTTTGTGTGCCTGTTACAAAAGCGTCATCTTTTTTTTTTTTTTTTTTTTTTTTTTTTCTCCTTTAAACAGTCAAAGTTCACAAACGCTTTGCCGCTTCCACAGCGGTGGCATTATACGTTGACCGGTGAGATGTTTGTTTGTGGGATGGACACGGTAGGAAAAATGTGCTCTGCTGGACAAGACGTAATGGCCCAGGTGTGTGTTTTACCTGCTAACGTACCTACTTATGGGCACCCCAAAGCCAGAACAAAGAGTGCACGAAGCGTTGGGATACACAGTGTGTGTCTGGAGGCAAGGTGTCCCTTGACGAGAGCTAGGAGGCAATCGCCTTCAGTCAACAACAACAGAAATGGCTGTTTTGTATAATGGTAGTAGAAGAATGTTATTGATGACTTGTGCAATCCAAATGTATGACGTCGAGGCAGCTGCAGGGCTTTTGTTGTTGTTCTGTGTCCTGATTCCAATCTCGAGTGCATGCCAGTTACGTTTGGTCACGGGAAGCGTTCCTTGGGCGCACATGATCTCTGTGTGACAAAAATGCCTCTTTTCTCAGAGGTCAGAGAGCATCTCCTTTGCTTTGGCACTGCCCAACCTGCCTTCTACTGACCTCCAAAACGGCAAGTGTCAGATAAACACCCCTTGGAGAAGGCTTTGCTATTTTTGCCAGTGTTTTGGGGATGCAAGGTTTCTGTCGTTCCCATTGTCTCCCTAGGCTCCTTGGAGAGAAGTCCTAAGAATTTCTAGAAAGCATTCCCAGAAACTGTCAAAAATGCTTAGTGCTCTCTGGTTATCGAGAGCTTTCAGATATTGGTTCATGCTGCGGCTGATCAGTTAATCTGAAGGACACCAACTCTTTAACTTGTTCAAGGCATTTCAACTCTCTGATGGTATCTGCTAAGTCAATCAAGAACAAAATAAATAATGTTAGGTGAACAAGAGCGAATTTATTACTGCAGGAATACATTTGAGACATTGGTACCCTCTAATTTGAAAGCTCTTCTTTCTAATAGGCAGACATGAGGTTGGATTGTCACAGTTGCATCCCTAAACCAGTAAATCCATTTAATGGATCCACCTCAGAATTTATGAGAATGAGAAAACTGTTTACCTGTGTTGGAAATAATGTCCAGCGTAGATGGTAACGATTATGAGAGAAAGATGGCATTCACGCACCAGTAAGAGGTTTCCAAACCAGAGCAGTGGAGGAATGCAGGTCAAGAGCAGGGTGTCCTTGTGTTGTGACATGGCATTGCTGCATGTGGTGGACCAAATGCAGTTCGACTCTTAACGGTAGGTGCTTGGACGTGCAGCCGTGGTTGGTGATACAGAAGGATAAGCACCTGCTGGGAACAGACCCAAGTCATCTTAGCTTCTCTGATGCATCAGTGCTCCTGGTGACTTAATGTCATGATGGCCTCGCTAGCGTCCCTGCTTGGTTTTGACCTCATGGTAATCAGGTTGACCTCGTGGTCGGATTAGATGATAATCAGTATCCCTGACTGTGAATATCATGTTTAACGTTACTCCAAAGCAGCAAACGTCAACCTTTCTCTCAATCTCTCTTTTGTCTGATTGTGATGGCTAATATTTTTATAACTATTTGACTTTCTGGGACGAGTGGTTTTGAGAATGGCTATTTATAAATAAAGTGAAAAGGTGTGTTACCCAAAGTGGTGCCTGGTGAGGGTGGGCAGATTGTGAAGCCATTAAGCATGACTCAATCAGACGTGCAGGTGAGAACCTCTATATATCTTTAATAAACACTTGTCTAGTGCAGCATGGTCTATGAAGAATTTTCTCACTGAATTAAGCAAAATGCAGTGTTCCTGCATTTTTATAAAAATTCCATGAATGGATCTGGAAAAAGATGTATCAGAGGGGACCTATGAGGGAAGAGGGCACATTAGTGGAGGGTGTTATCCTGAATCAGGGTACTATAAGGAACTGGTCAAGCTGAGTTCTTTTTCTCAAGTTGGCCAAGATATCTCTTGCTTCGTTTCTTGGTCTCTGTCGCTGTCTTTCCCTCCAATATGTGCTTTTTTTGTCTTTGGGAGCATGAACTAAAGTATGATAGATCAAGATATTTTTGTCTTGATGAATCGCACTATTGAATCTCCAGACATTTTGCAGTGAAAGTTTTTTCTATAATTACTCGTCCTGAAGAAGACCCACCGAGGAGTGAAGAATATAAGGAGTCACTTGGAAGTGCAATTGTAGGGCAAAATATTTCTTTCTTTCGCTAATCTTCATCTTTCAAAGTATCGGCATGTTAGCACATGGGCAATTCTGTGCTTGATACAATGGACAAGCTCATAGCGCTGTTTGCAAAGGTACAAATCTCAGCTCTAATGCACTGATGTGTTTTGTCCTTGCCAACAAGATAAATACAAGCAATTTTTGCTCTAACACTACTGAGCAAATAGTGCTGTCTAGCTGTAAATTGCTTTAAGGGGGAATCAATAAGGTGCATCCACTTTTAATAGCCCATTTGCCAATGTTTTTTTAAGTCTATATATAAAGTTTGGGCATGAATGATCATTGTTCATTTTGCTTCACGATATTGTGTATAACTAATGCTACAATTCAAGGGCAGAGTGAGAAGGTCGTGAGGTTTTAAAAGAAAATGACAACCGGTCATGGCAAAAGAAAGTTTATTGTTTTATGGGGTTTTGTAATTAATCTTAATTGAGATTTGCTCTGTATAAAATAGCCTTTCTTTTATTGAGTTGTTATGTGGCGTTTTTTTCCTCTGAGGACTCATAGGGAATTTCTTTCTATCCTTCTTTTATAAAGGAAGTTGAGAAGAAAATGAGTTACCCGAGCATGCTGCTTCCCCCTTGGTAACTGCATATTTTTCCCACTCCTCCATTTCAGCGTACCCCTTTATTACATGCATTTCCATGGCAAATACAATATATCAAAAGATTTTTCAGACTTGATTTCATTATAACTAGCTGCATCCAACACTTGCTCCCAGAAAGTACCCAGAGAGTGTTGTCGTTTCCTCTCCATAAATTTTTGTGAACACATACAAGTCTCATTGGACCAAACTCCTCCTATTGTGGTTTTTTGTTTTGTTCTAGTAGAACTCGCCATTGACTTTGATACCCTATTGAAAGCAAGGATTTCTACTTAAAACTTGATTGCCTATATAGCAGAAGGATTTGCTTCTGATTGCAGGGCTGGGAGGGAATGCTCTGGAGGCATTTCTCTGCAGGGTGGACGGTGCTTGGCTGTTCTCAATTTACACGTGCTTGAATTTTATGTTTGCCAAAATATAGTTTCCATCTATACTGACTGAGGTTTTTCTAATATCTGGGGGGTTGGGGAATCTAATGAAAAGGCATCTGATTTGTGTGTTTTCTGTTTGGTTTTGGTTTGGGCTTTTTTTTTTTTTTTTTAATAAGATCTCTGTTTTCCCAGAAAAAAAATTTGCAAAGGGATTTGTGTCTGTGTCCCAAAGCAGATGGATGCAGTTAGACAAGGGAACAGCTTTCCCAAGGACCTGGTGCCGAGCTGTTTTGATCACATCCCCCTGTCTCATACTCAGAAGAGAAGGGCCGCTGATCTCCAGGGGTGTGCGTTGGCACCTCTGCCTCTCCTCTCAAAAAGTCTGAGGGTATGTGCCACAGTGGCCAGTGCTAAAAAAGGGGCGAAGGCCTCTTATCTTTCCTCCATTCTGCTTAGTCCTTGCCTTTGCTTGTGGCTTTGTTTGTGTTTGAGATCTGTGCTTCAGAGCAGATGTGATAATCTTCACCGATTTCACCAGCGCGTTAGAAACAAACAGATTTTTCCTACGACATCTGTGTTGCGCATGTGTTTTCTGTTTTATTCCTCCCTTTCTTTCAAATGTTTTTATTATGAACCAGGTGATGAAAACTTTCTTTTTTGAGTCTGTTCTGAGAGCTGGGTACCTTTCGTAGAGTATCCCAGGACAATAAATCACTTTGTGCTGTACGATTGTAACCCCAAATTAGAGCACCAGGGTAGCATGGAAGGCTGAATGCCTTAGTCCCAAAGTGTGGGGGAGAAGTATAAATGATAACCTCTTTTTTTTTTTTTTTTTTTTTTTAAATAAGAGACTATTATAAATAAGTTATGGACAAGTGTTGCAGGTAAAGCAAGTTCATAACCTCCATAATCTGTATTAGGAGGACTATAACGCAAATAACATGGTGGGACTATTCTGTCCACACACAAAGTTCCAGTCAATATGCACGTAGCTGTTCAGATGTCGTATTTTCAGTCTTTAACCCTGCAAGCTTGTACCCAAAGTTGACTGGTGTAAATTTGACTCTTAGATTGGTTCCAGAGAAGTGGTGAAGAAATGGTTGCCTTTATTTGAATAAGGAGTATGACCACCTCAGTCAGACAGGCTCAGGTAGCTTTGACGGCACTCTTTAAAGGAGACCTGGTAGCATTTGGCCATTTATCAAAATGAAATTAGAACTTTATGTTGCAGAGTTGCCAGAAGACAGATACAGATTTCCTCTTCCATAATGAAATTTGAAAATTAATTTGAAGAGATTTCAAACAGAGATTTATTTTTTTTTCCTGAACTACAGCATTCTTGGTCTCTGTCTTTCTCACACTGTTGCAAGTGCTCCATGGTTACCATCAAAATTTATGGCAGGAATAGCAGTGGGAATGTCCTCTTGCTGCTTGCAGCCGTGCTAGAACTAGCCTTCACTATGTACACTCTTTCTTCAGTGTTTAGTGTTGGATTATATTTGTTTTGTTCTCCGTTCTGCTGTCAGTTCATTCTTATCCTACATGTCTCTGCAGATGGATATGGCTTGTCATGTGGCACTCTTGCGGTCTTTTGTGCCTCCTCCTTCTACGTTTTGGAGCAATCTATTGAGATGACGTTGAATTGTCATGTCTTGTGGGAACTTCGTTATTAAACTGTGGCCCACATTCTCCCTTCAGGGGTTGAACAAAAAAAACCCCCAACAACCAGATGGGGTTAATTGACACATGAATAAAAAATTAAGAAATAAATGAACAGGAAATAACCACTGTGCTTATATTGCTTTTTGCTCATTTCCGATTCTTTTCCCTTCACTATTACTCCCCTGTGACTTCAAGTCTGCCTGGAGTTATTTGGGTTTGGGGCTTTCCCCTCCTCTCCCCCACCCCTCCCAACCATATCTGTTAAAGTTGCTGGCTTTTGAGTCGCTATAGGTACAGCCACCCCATATAGACCATGCCAACCCCCTTTTCAGATGGGTGTTTTGGACAGCCCTTGTCAAAGATGAGGAGGGTAATCTGCCGGAGGAGGAAGAAGGACTAGTTTGCTTCCTGGTAACGTTTGCCAGCAGGCTAAATGCACACCTGTGTTGGAAAACAGGGATAGACCAACCAGTTTAGGATTAACTCCATTTTGCTTTTAACGCTTTCTGCTCAAGGAGAACCTCATAGTGCCTGAAAATACTCAGGCTAAAGCTCAGCTAACAACTTGATGGTTTTACTTCTAAATTTAGGTGGGGCGTAACCGTTTTGAGGTAATCTGTGACTTTCAAAGTCCAAAATTCCAAATGGAGAAAGTATTTTTTTATGTTGTCTTAAATGTCTTCGCAGCGACGGTGTGCAGGTGAGGAAGGCCACCAGGCTTCTTAAATATAGTGCCACCGAAGGAACTTTTTTTAGTGCTTTAAGGTTAAATGAGGAAACTCTTTAGGCCAGCAGTTCAGAAATACAAGGAGAAAATAGGGAAATCATTATCAAGATTGATGTCTTTGTCATAGTTTCTTGTAACTGGAGAGAGATCTGTTGTAGTAAGAGAGGATCCTCTCGTAAAATATAAGGGATTCGCAAACATTTGTAAGTGTTGTGCATGCAAGTGCAGTTTTCATTTTCCATTAAAGAGACCGAGACCGACCTGGACCAAAACCTGAACCAGCCTCTGCAGTTGAGGCTCATCATGAATTCAGATACAAGAAATGGTAGGTGTAGGAAGTGAAAAGCTTGGCTCTCGCTCTTGTCCACTTGTAGCTTCAGGCATTCTTCGGCAGTGAGGTTGCGCTTGCAATCTGAAGGCAGTTGAGTTTGGGGGACGGAGGGGTCCCTCCCAAGCTGGGTCTGCAAGCTCCTCTCTGTTCTGCTGCGCATCTGCAGTAATCTACTTTATAAATCTTCCACTTCTTTTGAATCTAAACATCTTCTTTTAAAGATCCCTCAAAGAAACGACCGAGAATGTTTAAGAAAAGAAAAAAAAAATCTAGTTGATGTTTGTGTTGTGCCTTAGCTTTGAGACCCAGCAGTAGGCAGATAATTAGGTATGGCTTTATTAATGAAACAGGATTGTTTAAGTTAGACTGAAGGGGGGGGATGTGAATGACTTTACTGCAGCAGCCGGAATAGGATGCTCTTGACACCTACAGGAGAGCTTCTTCTCCTTAGCAAGACATTTTGCACGCTGGTTAATTTTTCCAGAGCCCTTTGGACCAGAAACCGCACTGGAATAGCGGCGTCAGGGGTCTGAAAACACTTGAGAGTGGGTTAGGGAGATGGAGCCGCGGCTGGAGCGCCCTTTGAGGGCCACGCTCCTCTGGCTCCGTGCAGGGACACGCCATGCTGGTGCCACCCATCCCCGCGGCGGAGGCGCATGGCACCCATGACGTGCCCCGTCACTGCTGCACACCCAGCTCCGCAAGAGAGGTATGGCAGGTGGCATGTCCCGGCATCGACAAGGAGGACTTTTGTCGGGGCATGTTCCTTTAGCTGCTCGGAAGCCTTCAGCCTCAGGGCTGAGGAGAGCCTTGGGTTCCCCTCTTGAGTCTGAGGGTCTCCTCTGACTGAGGAGAGCCACACAGGAGCCTCGTGCTCTCGTGAAGCCTTTGGCAGGTTGGAAAATTCATGTTTCTTGTGGGAAGCTTTTGTCAGGCATGACTGGAAGGGCAGGGGTGAGGTATGCTGTTATATATAGCGGCCAAGTCTGGTGGCCAAGTTGTTGGCCACCACTTGTAACAACAAGTCTGTTGTTATGTACGGTGGCCAAGTGGCCAGTCTGTCTTTTGTAGACACTATCTTTTTGTAGACACTATCTTACCATCTTTTGCTGTGGTGGCTTTGCGATGAGGTAAACCCCACTTTGTTGCTCCTTGTGCAGCCGGTCTCGAGGCTTGTGTTACAAAACCAAAAATAAGAAAAGAATAGCTGAATTATGCAACTCGCGACCTGCTGGCTGGGTGCCGTATCAGATACGAGCTGTTCTTCTACAGCTGGTGTGAAGTGGGTGTGAAAGCACCGAGTCCAAATAAACGTCCTATCAAGTGTCTCACCAGAAGCATCCACCACCCCTCTGGTGAGGCGTCTGGAGAAGAAGTCTTGTGAGGAGAGGCTGAGGGAGCTGGGGGTGTTCAGCCTGGAGAAAAGGAGGCTGAGGGGA
>JAOXNO010000013.1:55793334-55803583 GCA_028565335.1 Limnodromus scolopaceus | reverse complement strand
CCAGTGTCTCACCACCCTCACAGCAAAGAATTTCTTTCTGGTATCTCATCTAAATCTCCCCTCTTCCAGTTTAAAACCATTATCCCTTGTCCTACGGCTCCACTCCCTGACAAAGAGTCCCTCCCCATCTCTCCTGTAGCCCCTTCAGGTACTGGAAGGCTGCTGTAAGGTCTCCCCAGAGCCTTCTCTTCTCCAGGCTGAACAACCCCAGCTCTCTCAGCCTGTGCTCACAGGAGAGGTGCTCCAGCCCTCTGAGCATTTTTGTGGCCCTCCACTGGACCCGTTCCAACAGGTCCATGTCCTTCCTGTGTTGAGGACTCCAGAGCTGGACGCAGTGCTCCAGGTGGGGTCTCACGAGCACAGAGTAGAGGGGTAATATGTGTATATACGTGTGTGTATGTTTGCATAGCAGTCAACAGATATGAGGTTTTCTTATTCTTGGGTTTTCCTCACTACTAAATCATAGGAACAGCTTATGAATTGAGTTCATTGGTGGCTGCACTTGCAATAGACCTGGCCTTTAACCTTGAGCAACAGCTCAACAGAGAAAGCCCCGTGCAAGCTCTTGGTTTCCTTTATAGCAGCCTCCCCAAAGGGTGCCAGCGGGAGGAAGAACCTGGCAGCAGCACCCCAGCTGCTGGTGAGGGCATCTTGGGGGAGCTGGACTTTCCAGCCATCCCTCTCAGTGAATAGCCTACAAAACTCAAGGCAAAGTCATACTGCAGTAGCCGTGGGCCACGCGGTGGGGGGCATGGGCTGAAATGCTGCTGGGAGAGGGGCTGAAGAACCCGGGTGGAGCATCCCGGTGCTGTTGTGCCCCACGGCTCCCGCTTTGCCAGGAGAGGGGAGCCCTCTAGTGCAGAGGCTGCCAGTCTCGGCGATGAATGCTGGCTCCTGCCTCCTCTTCCTCAGCGTTTTCCGGGTGATGCACCCAGCGGCTGCCCTTTTCTGTTGCGTCAAGCGATGAGCTGGTCACCTCCTTAAGATCCTCAAGTCCTTTTCAGGGTGATTGCATCCCAACAACCCCGTTTTCTGCCTAGTACGTGTTTTGTAGCCTTCGATGTAAGACCTTGCCTTTGGCTATATTTCAGATAAATGTTGTTCAGAGGTCTTATTTTCCTAAATTATACAAACCAGCCTGTGCAGGTCACCTGTTCCTCTTTATGATTGGATGGAGCTGGATGGGTCTTTGAGTAACCTGGTCTAGTGGGAGGTGTCCCTATCCAGGGCAGGGTCTGGAACTCGATCTTTAAGGTCCCTTCCAACTCTAACCATTCTATGATTATGAAGAACCCCAGCGATGTTTGTGTCATCTGCAGGCACCCTCAGCGGTGATTTGATGTTTTCTTACAGACCACTGACAAAGCCATCAGAAGAAAATGGATCCAAAACTGGGTTATTTTTCAGTACCCTGCTAGAAACATTCCCCCTCCAAATATTACAATCTGTTATTCACCTTCAGAAATCGACCTTTTCCCAAACTGCAGAATATTGCAAGGTGACAATCCCCATTTCTTTAAAATTCTGCTGGTATTTACAGAAAATATCAGTATCCCTCCGACAGTTGCATCGTAAGAGGGGGAAAGCTCGAACTCTGGGCTAGCCCACCATGTCATTTTACTTGCTCCAAATCTACACCGGAATCCACAAGAGAAGAATTTAATCCCCCATCCAGTTCGCATTGAAGCCAGGGGAAAGACTGATTTCAGCACATCCTGGTCTGGCCTTAATCTGGAGGATTAATGAAGATACATGCTGAATTAAATAATGGCAACAAAGAAGAAAAATAGAAATATTACTAAATGATATTGGGGAGAAAAAAAACCCCAACATGCTAGGGAATTAATAAGGCTGAATCCCTTGTTGTCAGAAAAGCTCTGACTTTGGAGAGGTCTTAATTCAGGATCAAGTTGGTTCATATGTAATTATTTATTCTTTCAGGTGGAGGCACTCACCAGCAATCGGGCCATACAACTGTCACACTGCCTCCATCCCTTCCAATTCAGGATATGACTTTTGCTATCGGAGGGCAGATCTCTGTTCCTAACTGGAGCAAGGGAAACTTAAAATTAGATTTAGCTGGAAAAGTTGCTTTCATCAAGTAAATAGAAATAAGACCATCTGGGAAAGCTTTCCCTTAAGGCATATTACTTTTCTCCACTGTGGCGTTAGTTTTGGGACACTTTTGCAATTACAGTTTCCAGCTAAGTATTTTTAAGAGCTCTGCCATTGTTGGGTTTTTTTTTTTTCCCCCAGTGTGTCTAAAAGTGGGAATTAGTCTCAGTAACTGCATTACTCCAAACCACGCTGTTTGAGGAGGGACGGAGGACAACCACGTGAGGCTGTTTTTCACGATGTTTTAAACGATAGTATCTGAACATGTGCAAAAATTATGATCTTCCGCGGCAGCATTTCCAGTGCCCCCAGTGCTGCTGCCAATAAGCTGAAACTGGAGTTTTTTCGGCGCCGTATGCATTTGCCCGCCGAAACATCTGCCCGCGTCTCAGGGCTGTTTGTGCTCCTCACCTGTTTTCTAGCTTTTCCTTGCCTTTTCGTAACTTCCCGCAGCACGTGGCAGCAGATTTGGTTTTTCTTTTTGTGTCGCGTGGACTTTCCTCCCTCGGGAAATTCTTACTCGCTATGTGAAACACACTCAACCCAGTAATACCCAAATTTCTCCGCCACCCCTCTCTCTGGTGTTGAGGTTAATGTAGGAAGTGTTTCTGTTTAAATGGTTAATCCCACCTGACAAAATGTCGCTTTCTTTTTCCATCCTCTGGCATCTCATAACCTGTTTCCTTTAGGGAAAGCGTTGCATGGTTCTTTATCGGAGAAATTAGGCTAGTCATGATGACAAATGTCTGCTCCAGTACTTCCTTGTAAGCTTAAATGCCGTTGTTTTGATCATTTGACAGCGCTGGCTGCACTTTTCTGGTTTCCACAGTAGGTTATGCGGATCTGCTCGACAGCTGTAAGGGAATGCTTTCAGGTTGGCCAAAAAGAATACCTGATATACCGGACCTGCCCTTACAGCTGATGTACAGATTTGTGCTTGAATGACACGAGGATCTTCATTTAATTTCTGAGGCCCCGTTAGGTGAAGGTCAGCAACAGCCCTCGCAAGGGGGAAAGGTTTTTTCTCCCAGGGAGGAGCGTGGAGGCTCAAGATCCCCCATGTGTTGTGCAGGGCTGTCCCCGGGGAGGGGGGGGGATGCGAGGGGCAGGGTTTGGGTTTTGGGGTGATGTGGTTGCCCATACGGCCCCATGTCGAGCAGTGTTTCTTATGAAATTATTCCAGTTCACTTGAAAGGTTTTTTTTTTTTTTCCCCACGCTCTGGTTGAGATGAATTGGTTGTGGGCGGCACTGATGGTAGGACACCGAGTGCCATCATCTCCCCTGGCCTTCAGGGGCAGCTTGGTATCATCTGGACCGAGTGCCTCGGAAGGTACTGCTCTTCCATGAAATACTTGGGGGAAAAAAAACCCCAAAAGTTAAATTACTGCCGGTAAGCGGGGAGAAAGGAATATTTATGCATGTGCTGGCAGACAGAACAAATATCTCTTGCCTGCAAGTTTTGTGTTATTGTCAGTAATGGCTGGGAAACACACAGAAAAAGTGTATACATTTATTATGCCAGGGCGTATAGAGTTATAAGTGATATATGAAGCATGGAAATGGACTTGCGTGTCTCTGAAATTGCCTTTGAGAGTTATTATTTTGATGTGTCTGTCAGAGCTGCGGGGAAACTAACAGAGGCTAAGCATGAACAGAACCAGCTGATGATTTGGGGGATTGGTGATAATTTGGTTTCAAAGCATTCTCCAGGGTTTTTTTCTCCAGTCTGGGACGAATATGCGTGACAGCGCTGGGACTTCAGTAATCAGATTTTCTGGGGAGACGATGAAAACGGATTTCACTTGTATCAGGGCAATCGCTGCGGGGACCGCTTTGTTTAATCCTGGTTCGTATGGATTTGGGAGGCCCGCGGTCGCTCGGCGTTAGGGCTGGAGGGATGCGTTCTGTCTCTCTCCCGTCACTCGTGGAAAGTGCCATTTAGGAAACGCTTTGGCTTCGCTCCGCTCCTTTGGGCTGCACAAGGGAAAAAAAAGAAGAGAAAAAAAAAAAAAAAGGCAAAGAGCAGAGGGTTGCAGAGAGGGAACACCTTGGCATCACCTAGAAATACTCCTTTAAGGCCAAGTTTGAGGCAGGGAAGGAGAACAAGCGTGTCCGGGGACGGAGAGAGGACTTTAGCGCCCAGGGCAGCCGACCCTGCGCTTCATAAGCACTAAAATTCAGCAAGTTGGCATCTCTCAGCAGAGCGTGCCTCTTTCTTCAGCTCTTTGATCACTGCCGTCTTATACAGACACCACCTCACAGTTTGGCTCATTTCAGCAATATTCTGCCTTTTTTTTCTTTTTTTTTTTTTTTTTTTTTTTCCGGGTCGTCTGTTGAGGTAATACTGTAACCGATTCAAGATCAACACGTCTCTGGCGTTTCAGGAGCGCAAGCATGTGGGCTAAGAGCAGCAGCGTCCCATGGAAATGGAATGCTGTGCAGTGCTGTTCCATGCTGGGGGGCTTTTTGGGGTGCCTCCGGCTCCCAGGGGTGATGGCTGGGGCTGGGAGGGGTCCGGTGGGTGGCCCGGGGTTGGGGCAGGAGGAGCCCCGCGTTCCCAGCTCCGCTCTCAGCGTTGCTCCAGGGACGCCCTCCCTGCCTCAAAACTTCCCGGACTGGCTGTGTTTTTTATTGTATTAACATCACAGATAAGAGCAAAGCTTTCATCTTTTAGGGGTCAGCCCATGACCTGAAGTTCAGTCCTGGAGCTCAGCTTTTCTGCTGGTCGGGGACATTCTCACCCTGCGTTTTCATTGGGAAACTTCTCTGTTTGTTTTTACTCTCTTTTATAGCTAAAATGTGCTGCAAACATGTGTAAGTGTCCACATGGGACATATATGATGTGGCCATAAATGGCCTCAAGTTGCACCAGGGGAGGTTCAGATTGGAGATTAGGGAAAATGTTTCCACGGAAAGGGTTCTTAAGCCTTGGAATGGGCTGCCCAGGGAAGGGGTTGAGGCCCCATCCCTGGAGGGATTTAAAAGAGGGGTTGCCATAGTGCTTAGAGACATGGTTTAGTGATGGTTTTTATCAGAGTGAGGTTGATGGCTGGACTAGATGATCTTAAAGGTCCTTTCCAACCCAGACAATTCTATCATTCTATGATTCTACGATGTGGTGTTTACTGCCATAGCCCCCAGCAGTCCCACCAAAGTATCCATACCCACCACAGACTCCTAAACCTGGATGGTGCTGGCTTTCCTACACATTGAAACAGAAGTATATAATGAATATATGTGGCATCAAAATCTGTCCTTCGGAGGGGAAATAGGTCAAACTCAATAGAGGTTAATTCACACTTTAATCCATCCACTCAAGCATGCACGTCCCACTTAAAACTCTGCGGAGCGAGGCGAGCACCACATTGTCTGTGCTTTTGCCTCTGGCCAGAATGGCATTCACACTGTGGTATTATAGACAGATAATTATAGCATGTATCTTTTCAGAACCCCGTTTTCATAAGCAAAGAAACTGCAGGAATGGTATTATTCATCAGATGCAAGCAGGCCATTTTCTTGGCTTTCCAAATGTTCTCGTTGGAAAATTGTTCAGCACCTTTGCCATTGTTCAGTAATACTGCTGCCAGGTTTTAGCTTGTTTTGCTTGATTTGGGTTTTATTTGCTCAGCATACACTGCATATGACCCAGGTTCTCATTTGGTAAATACTGCTGTGATGAAGTTCACTTTCTGGATCTACTTAGATGTCTTTGCAGCAAACAAGGTTTTGGCCTTGCGTCTCTTTGAGCAAACAAAAAAATTGTGCATGAGAGGGAAAGCTTCTGAAGGGTGGTCTGACTGATGCTAGCCATACGCTGTTGAGATCTTAACAGACGCAACCCATTTTCTTTGGCTCTCCAGATCTTAACTAACATCTCATTTACATCTTCTGTTTCCTGCCTAGAGGATATAATGATCCTGATGGAGGGGACAAGTGGTTTTGCACATATGTTGCTCAAGATACCTTTGGTAGAGAGCCTTCAAAGTGCTCTATACTCACAGGAAAGGGGAAGAAAGTAGGTCCTGAAAGAACCAACCTGAAGCCTCTTCAGAGCTTGTTCTGTCTGGGTTTCCCTCTGCAGCTTCTCAAGCTGGCACGCTCCTTCTCTTGACTATTTGCCCCTGCCTCCTCAGAGCTGTTTCCAGTGCAGCAGTTCATGGGGCACCACGGTGAGCCAAATAAATCAGTCAGCTTTCCTGAGCTGAAAATACCCTCCGTCCATTTATTTATTTATTGTTCTGCATTATTTGTGGCTTGGATCGGCTCTTTGGCGTGGTTCACTGGGCGGCCCCATGGGAGAGGGAGAGGGAGAAGCGCAAGAGTAACCATGCCCTCTGACTGCTGCGTCGGCCTTGACCCATTAAGCAGTGAAAAAGTCTGTGTTTCTCAGGATGGCTGAGCCGAGTTCAGAGCTCCAACATTTGTCTGATCCCAAGGGAAGCACATTCAAGTCTGTGTAGTGTCTCGTAGGGTTTGTGTCTTTGAGCTCTGACTCCTCATTGTATGATCCGACTGGTGCCAAGCCATGTAGAGTTGATCATGGGGATGGGTGGCCAGGAGGATGCTGCCCAGAGAAGGCTCCTTCTTCCACCCTTCCTTCGGTTCAGATGTAGCATAAACAGTGCAGCTTTTGCGTAGGGTTTGTCTTGAGTACCAGGGGCAGGTCTTTGTTGTTAACACCAGAGATGGAGCCAGAGCATCAGGCCGTTTGTGGTCCCTGAAGACCATGACAGGCTAACTTGACATGTCCTCGTTTCTGTGAGCACTCTGAACTGCACCTGCTCCTCTGTTGTATTTGAGCGCATTTCAAAATCACACCTTTTTAGAGATCAGATCTGACATGCCTCGACTGAACATCCGAGCTGAGGTTTGGAACCGCCTGGGAATCTTTTTTTACTGGGCTTTTCCCTGGTTGGAAGATAATATTTCTTCAAATTCAAGACGACCTCTGAAGGACTCTGACTTTTCCAGTAAGTTCAAAGCCTCTCCCCTCCCCTCCCCAACAACAATCCATTTTACAAGGCAGACCAGCGCATGACAATATTTCTAACTTTCTGCCATCAAAATGCAACCACTCCACAGAATAAGACCCCTCCTTTGGCTCTGGCTGATAATTTGTGGTTCTCATGCTAGAGGCAGAAGGCGGCAAATGCAGATTTTAAGCATGAACACATTGGCACAGTGAAGTCCGAAACTGGAACAGAAAATCCTGCTTAGAAATTTCTCGTCTGTTCAAAGCAAATATAAAAGGGATCACATTCTACACTTGAGGCTCCTGTAGTTACAAGCGGCTTAGACGGGGTAATCACAGCCCCTGTTAAACTGTCCCCATTTACTAGCGGTTGTCACTCTGATCCCAAACACCATAATGTTTATCTAGATGTATAATGAGAAATAACTGAGGAATGTGAGTGAATAGCCTTGCTTTAAACACGGAGAAAGGGTATTTAATCCCTTATCACTGCAGCTCCTTAACGGTGATGACTGTACTGAGAAGTAACATATGTTGAGTCGATGGTTTTGACGATTGATAACTGTGTTTTTATCACTGCTTATTAAGCTATTTTTCCTACTAATAAAACATCAGTTGTTGGGTAAATCTTCAACAGGTGTTGTCTAGCTCCGAAACTTATTTCCAGCTTCGTCAAGAGTCTTGGTTATTTGCTTTACAGCACCCCACACAATGGCGTTCCAGTTCGGGACTGGGGCTTCCAGGAATTATGGCTCTACAAAAGTATCATTTAACTCATCATTTGCTGCAAGTTAAAAGAATGCAATTCTTTCAGTGTGTAATGAGGTCAGGCTGGGGTTGCGTTATAGCGACGATGAGGTAACGGCCTCCTTTTGCTCCCACTGAAGAGCAAAGTTGGGCTGATGCTTTCCACCTGGAAGGTGGCGTGACGTTTCTTACCGTGTTGCCCTCTGTATAGCTCTCCTTTCATCTGTATTAGCGTAACTCAGAGGTGTTTTAATTTTAGCTATCTAAGGATAGCCCAGGGAATGACTGGATGAGGCTTGTGTTTGGTGGTTTTTTCTTTAAAACAATTTGTGTTTCGCTCTTCCACTGCAATCCAATATAGAGATGATAACTTTTGTCAGTTCCTCTAAGTTTGGTAAAGCAGAGTAATAGAATTTCAGGTGGGCGACTAATTTTTCCATCATGCAGTCATAAACGTTTGTAATCTCAGTGGTGCTCTGTGCGGGCAGCACTGCTTCAAAGAATCACAGAATCACAGAATGCTATGGGGTTGGAAGGAACCTCTGGAGATCATCTAGTCCAACCCGCTGCCAAAGCAGGGCCACCCAGAGCAGGTCCCACAGGAACGTGTCCAGGCGGGTTTGGAATGTCTCCAGAGAAGGAGACTCCACCACCTCTCTGGGCAGCCTCTTCCAGGGCTCTGCCACCCTCGAAGTAGAGAAGTTCCTCCTCAAGTTTAGGTGGAACTTTTTATGTTTGTGCCCATTTCCTCTTGTCCTGTCACTGGCACTTCCTTCCCCACCAGCAAAGCTGGCTTAGGTGGATTTGTGTGCCAAAGCTGAATATGCCAGGAGATCTCCTGCATCTATCATACTCCCAATATGTCAGAGCGGCAAGAGATGTCCTGGAGGACTTGTAGCTTGAGACGTCTTGCAGAACCCCCCCCGCTCCCTCCCACTGAGCTTACAAGGAGACCCACTGCCCCCTCAGGGAAATCAGTCGCCTTTGGTGATACCTGGCAGCACACCGCTTTCAGTAGTGTTTGATGGCAGTCTATTAATGCCCGCTCCTCGGGAACTGAGTTATATTTGTGATACAGAAAACTCAGTGCTACTTATGTACAGAAGTCTCACCTTGAAGTTTTTTATCTAACAGAAAGTGATGGAGGGTTATTCCAGTTCTTAATTCTGGTAGAATCATAGAATCATCTGGGCCGGAAGGGACCTTCAAAGGTCATCTAGTCCAACCCCCCCGCAGTCAGCGGGGACACCCCCAACTAGACCAGGTTGCCCAGGGCCTCGTCAAGCCTCACCTTGAATGTCTCCAGGGAAGGGGCCTCAACCACACAGGTACATCTCTGTGCCTGGGCAACGTTGCGTGCTCCCTACAGTATTGCCATTAGGGTCAGGCAAGATAATGGTCTTGTTTCTTACCCTTCTGCGACGATGCTTCACTTACTGCGGTGCTTGTAAAGATAAATGGGCAACAAGTCATCTACCCTGTACTTATTCTTGCTTTCCTTCATGGAGCTTTCTTCTTTCCTCCACAGTTTGTCAAGGGACAAATAACAAGCTGACCCAGCTGGGACACGTGGAAGACCATTTCACCAGCCTGCAGAGGATGTACAACAACTGCGAGGTGGTTCTCAGCAACCTAGAGATTACATACGTGGAGCACAATCGTGACCTCTCTTTCCTGAAGGTTAGTCTTCTGGGCCAATGTGGCCTTCCCTGCTAAAGAAATCTTACTGTGTTTTTTAAGTGCGGAGGATCAACTACCTATAAAGTTCCGTGGTGATCCAAAACCATAGCTAGCTAGTATCAGAGAAATTGCAGATCACACTCTCAGCTTACGTGTAGGCTGCAGGATACACTCAACCATACTGTACTAAATCAGATACTGTGAGAAATAGCTTTTCAAGCACCTGCCAACTGCACACCCATGCTGGCTGCCATGCAGATGAGTTTCTTCTTATTTATAAATATTATTACATCCTTACCCACTGCCTCACTCCTCAGAGGGCTTTGTGGGGCTGTTGGGCAAAGCAGAGCACCAAGTGAGTGGCCAGTGATGGCAGATTCTGAAGTGTGGAGGTCCTTACCCTGCCCTCCAAGCTGTGACCCCTTCCCCTGCCGTGGTGGTGAGTGCCTCTCCAGCCTGTGCAATAACTTCCCACGTGGATGCTTCTTCAAGATAATCCTCTGCAGTTGACACACGGGCTAGTTCCGTCTTAACATTTGTTTTGGGCACAAGCGCGTGAGAGACCATGGCAGGCTGAGAGGGGAACAACGGGATGGATGTTAAAATGCAGGCGTGGCATGGGCAGGAGCATTGTCTGCCATAGAAACATAGAATCATAGAATTGTCCAGGTTGGAAGGGACCTTTAGGATCATCTAGTCCAACCATCAACCTCACTCTGATAAAAACCATCACT
>JAOXNO010000013.1:55669918-55685439 GCA_028565335.1 Limnodromus scolopaceus | reverse complement strand
GTGGGAGGTGTCCCTGCCCAGGGCAGGGGGGTTGGAACTGGATGATCTTTGAGGTCCCTTCCAACTCTAACCATTCTATGATTCTATGATTTCTTCACCACACGTTGGTGTGTCTTTCATGAATTTTCTTCATTTTCTGCAAATTGTGAGTCTACCATTGGGCTTGAGTCTGATTTATTTTTATTATTTTTTTTTTTTTGTCACAATCCAAATTGAAATGTAATCAAAATAGGTGGCCTAATGCCTTCCCATTGTATGAACGGGGACCCTTGACTGGCATGTTTTAATTTCCCAAATAGCTGCTCTCATTGCAATTACTGGTTCAGAGGCACCGAGTATGATACACTTAGAAGGAAAAGTAGATGAAACTCTCTCTTTTTCATGTGGTTGTTCTAGGTATTGCCCTCTTATATCTGCAACTGTACCGTGTCACGAAAAACCAGAGCCATTTGCAGCGATCTCTCGATTACGTGAAGCGAATCCTTCGCAATCTGAATGGCAGAAGAGTGACCTTCCTCTGCGGTGACGCTGGGCCGCTGGCGGTGGGGGCTGTGGTTTATCACAAGCTGAAAAACGACAGCGAATCTAAAGAATGTGTTGCCAAGTAAGTGGTTGACGGTGGAAAAAGCCGTGCCCTTCATTTGTAGAGAGCAGTGGTTCAGTAACATTAGCAAGTGGAGTCTTGGAGGACAGGTTTAAAAAACAGAGACGCGTTCTCCCCTGATATATTTTCAGTAGAAGAATACAAAATGGGCTTTATCTTTCTTAAAGCTGGCTTACGCTTGATTTGTGTTTAATGGGTTATCTCGAGTCCTTTATCGCTGTAAGAACAGGATGTCCTGGGCATATCTGTAGTGTGTGCACGTTTTGATTTTGTCACACTGAAGTGACATTTAACAAAAGCCGCACGCTTGTCAGCGGCAATATGTAGTGCTTGTGCAGGGTGTGATGCTTCCTCTAAAATGTGGGTCTTAATTGTAGATTCATTACAAAACATGTAGACTGCAGGGACCTGGAAACATCCAGGCAGAAACACGGTACATCAAATTGATATGTAACAAAGAGTTAATAAAATAAAGAGGAGGTATTTGCTGAACCGCCAAAGGCAATTGGGTCAGAGCCTATGAAGGATAGCCTGAAAAAATTCCAGCCGCTTTCAAAGTAATCTAAATGTAACAAATGTCTTGAGAAATCCCATTTAGACGTAGAGCTTCCTTGGAGAACCGACTGTCCCTTTGCTGGCAGGGAGCTGATTGCTGCCCTGGTGAGGACTGGAAGCGCTGGAGCCCTGTGGGGTTTGTGTTGGGAGTCAGCAATGCCCCTGCTAGCGGTCCAGCAGCACGCCTCAGGCTGCCAGAATCTGTGGACCAGCCTTGTGTCCCCATCTCCATTCTTGTTTATATTTGGAAATAGAATGAATCTCTTTCTAATCTGGAACCCTCCTGTGATTAATCTCTGCTGCCGTTCCTGAATGAATATTTAGGTTTTGAAATGGGTGGTAGGTTTGGGGTTTTTTTGGGGGGTTTTTTTTTGCTGTTAGAACTGGCAGTAGACTTAGGCATGTCATTTTGGATGCAGCTAGGAGAGCAGTGGTGTTGTAAGGCGTGAAGCATGAGTATAGCAAAATGAGATTAGCAGTAAATCTTTTCGTCTCACTTCTGCTTGGAAAGTCATTTCTAGGAGGAGGACTGACAAGGAGGTTATTTTGATTATTTGTTCCTTTTCTTCCTTTTTTTGTTTGCAAATATACTCATGACACCAGCTGAGGGGTACATTATGGATGTCAAAATACAATCTATCACTGCACTTTTAACTCGTTACCTTGTAGTTGCCCATTTTTAGACTTGAATAATAAAACTTACCAGTGGACACTTAGATAGAAATGTCTTTTTTTTTTTTTTGGTGAGTGGCTTTTCCCTGGTATTAAGCAGTGACAGCGTAAACGAGCCCTTGGAGTCAGTGTTTTTGCTCCAGCATGATGGCAGCCCTAACATTTCTGCTGAGTAATAACTGTTGGGGGGCGTCTGGGAATTGAATTTAGTCTTAATCCCGATTGTCTTGCCCTCTCCCCTAATTTAAAACGTGATCATCTCCGTGGTTTCTTCTAATTGCCAATTTAATCACAAAAGATAGGAAGAGACAGGGAAGGAGTGGGCGGGAAAACAGATCTCTGCTCCACCTCAGTTCTAAAGCGGACCGGTGGAGTAATAGCAGGGAGTCTCTTTGGAGCATGTGAGAGTCGTGATGGCCAGCCCAAGGGGATTTTTTTCATCGCTAAAGGCAAGCAAAACACTGTGCATAATAGCAGTGCCCTTTTCAAAACTGAGCTGCTGAACATTTGAGACAAGGTATTGTCTAGGGAGAGGAGGCGCTGAACGGTGGTCTTGAGTTCTTTGGTCTGTTCTTTTCCTCTTGCACATCTCCAGTTAAGGCTCCTTGCTTAGGTGAAATTCCCAGAGGCTCTGCGTGGTGCTCCCTATTTGTTGGAGCAGTTCTCCAGCCTTATCCAGCCCTGCACCCCTACGTCTGTTTCTGTAGGCGCAAAAACCTGATGGTTGCACTGATACTCACCTGGCTCTGGCTCCGAGTTGCCTGTGAAGGATGGCAGAGCTCCGCAGAGCTCCTGTGTGTAAAGCTGGCAGCCAGCTGGACTGGGAATGCGGTGGGGCTTCAGCTTCTGGTGTACAATACATGGTCCAGAATGGTCTCTAGAGAAGATGCTCTCTCACTCTCCCCACCTTCCCTGTCTGATGCAGGTTGTTGCAGCTCCAAAGGACAGTCACAAGCACAGATGCTGAACTTCCAGACGAGCTGCTTTATGGCAGAGCAGGTTATCTATATGCCTTGCTGTACCTGAATACTGAGATCGGTCCAGACACCGTCCCACAGTCCGTTATCAAAGAGGTAAGGTGCTTTTCTCTTTCCAGTGCCACAGTGTCAGTGAGGTTGAACTGGAATCACTCCTTCACATAACTGAAGGGATTGAGAGAGGGATGCTGGAGAGGAAAGGGACCTAGAACTGGGAACACAGTCTTTTCAGTCCCTCCAGTCTTTTCTGTCTTTCCCTGCTGCCCAGCTGGGACTAAGACAGGCCAGTGCGGGTAGGTCCATGACCAGCCATGGAAATGGATCTAATACGTAACTAGTTTTGGAGCATTTGAGGATGAGAAATTGTTACCCAAAACCTTAATACAGAAGTGTGTAAGTGTTCAAGTGAAAAGAAGGAGAATTCAGCGTGGGGAAGATGCACGACTGTTCTGCAGATACCAGAACCAAAGAAGGCAGGCCTGGAAAAAAGCAGTTAGAAATATTTATATATTAAATTTCTACTCTTAGAAATATAAAGGATTCCATCATTTAGGAAAAATTCCATTTCTACCTCAACAGCCAAGTCCAATTGAATTGGTGTGTTGTCTGTCTTAGGTAATAGATGCTATTATTGAGTCGGGGAAGAACTTTTCCAAGGAGGAGCGGAAGACGGACCGTTGTCCTCTGCTGTACCAGTGGCACAGGAAGCAATACGTTGGAGCGGCCCATGGAGTAGCTGGGATCTATTACATGCTCATGCAGGTAAGAGCATCTTCTGTGGGCTGGGGTCAAACACCATTTCTTGTCCTGCCTCAGCAGATCTTCTCTTCAGCTTTCACACACGTGCGGTGTTGTGCGGGGTCGGGGTCTCACCGTTTGGGGGTAGACTCTGCAGCACAGAGCTGTGCAGAGGTGCCAGCTCAGGCAACTGTGACTCGGGTATCCTCGTGTTAGAGTGAATTAACCCTTGAGTTCAGAGCGCCGGCGTGCCAGGAGCTGAAGTTTCCTGTCCTCAGCAGGAGGTGCCTTCCCTCATCCTCACACTTGCTTCTTCTGGTGCCTGCAGGTAGTCCAGCTAAATACGCGCTTACTCACCATCTATCGCTCTTCAATTTTTTGCTATTTTTCACGTGAGCGCACCACTGGTGCCTTCTGCCCTCAATGCCCTTCCTCTCTCCTCTGGTGACTTTATTTTTCTCACTGTCTTGAAGCTTTTGGAAGACTATCCTTAATTGCACATTAGTCTTAAATATGCTTTTATTCTTTAGACGTTCTTCCTTATCCCCCCTATTTCTCCCCCAAAAATCTGATGTTCCTCAGTGCGCTTATGACCCTTGCTTTCCTCTTTCTGTTGTCCTGAGTGAGATTCCTCTCTTCTGTATACCTCCTCTTTCCCACATTTAAATCCATTCCTGCCTGCCCTGAGATTCTCCAATAGGATTATAAAGTTTTTCAAAACAAACCTGCGTATCTTATTTCTGTTGTACAATCTGGAAAAAGAGCCAGAATCAGGATTCGTTATAGAAGATGGCCATAGAACTGCAAAATTGGCATTGTAGCTGTTTGTGGGTTTTAGACATCTTTGTAAATGTTAATTTTCTTATCAGCTCATGGAGAATGACTTTCCTTCAGGCACGTGGAAGGGTTGTACATCCTTGCAGCCTGAAGCTGCATACAAACGTTCACTGCAAAAGCGACTGAGCTGGTAGTTGGTGTTGCCACTGCTCAGCTGTTCCTCATTTGCAGAAGATGCTGTGACTTCTCCCCATCTGTTTCACATTAGCTCACACCATTTCCACTGGTAGCTCAGGGTAAAGCTGCTGACTGTGCTGTGGAAGTAGATACTGCTCTGCCACCCAGAGGCATGTCTTAACCTTCTGCAGTGACCATCTCACGGGGGCCTCAGGCTGCTCTGATTTACTGTGCCCTTTTCATAGAATGGTTAGAGTTGGAAGGGACCTTAAAGACCGTCCACTTCCAACCCCCCTGCCCTGGGCAGGGACACCTCCCACCAGACCAGGTTGCTCAAAGCCTCTTCCAGCCTGGCCTTGAACCCCTCCAGGGATGGGGCAGCCACAGCTTCTCTGGGCAACGTGTTCTGGTGTCTCACCACCCTCACAGGAAAGAATTTCTTCCTGAGATCTCATCTAAATGTCCCCTTTTTCAGTTTAAAACTGTTACCCCTTGTCCTATCGCTCCAATCCCATCTCTCCTGTAGCCCCTTCAGGTACTGGAAGGCCATTATAAGGTCTCCCCGGAGCCTTCTCTTCTCCAGGCTGAACAACCCCAACTCTCTCAGCCTGTCCTCCTAGGAGAGGCGCTCCAGCCCTCTGAGCATCTTCGTGGCCCTCCTTTGGACTCACTCCAACAGGTCTTCGCTTCCTGCTTGCTTCAACAAGGTGGTCCACCCCCTCTCAACTCCCTCATCTTCCTGGCTTCCATTTTTGCTTCCCTGGCTTTGCTAGATTTTCTGAGAAACATCCGGTCCTTTAAAGTAGCCTCTTTAAGGCTCCATCCTTCATTTACTATACGATGCCGATAGGAGAAGTAATTGCACAGGTGCTTTTTGGTTTAAGCAAAAGCTACTCTGTCTACATGTTAAAATCACAACTATCTTTTTCTTTACGTGTAATTGCTGCTTTTAAGAATTACCACAAAACCATTGTTTATGCAGCATTAGATTACTGTCTTTTCACTGTACGTTCAATATTGTGAGTCATGAGGAGTTGAGTCATCCACTGCGGAAGAAGATGGCATATTGGAGTCCATCCTTTCCCCATCCCTCCCACACCCAGTGAGGAGAATTTTTCTGTATTTTCAGCAAAGACTTCAGGAGATGGTATGTTGAGTGGTTGGTTGGTTGGTAACAAAAAAAAGGGTGTCCAGCATAGCACCTTAGATGTGAAGGTCACTGATCATCATTTCTGTACACCTTTATGAGGAAACAGGTGTTGCTGGATTTATTTGCAAAATACTATTGGAAGAATAAGAGCTCAGCAGTGTTAAATAACTCATCCAGGGGGGCAGTCTTTTTTCGGTGGTGTCCAGTGGCAGGACAAGAGGTAACGGGCACAAACTTGAACATAAGCAGTTCCACCTAAACATGAGGAGGAACTTCTTCACTGTGAGGGTGGCAGAGCCCTGGAAGAGGCTGCCCATGGAGTTGGTGGTCTCGTTCTCTGGAGACATTCCAAACCCGCCTGGACACGTTCCTGTGCAACCTGCTCTGGGTGGCCCTGCTTTGGCAGGGGGGTTGGAATAGATGATCTCCAGAGGTCCCTTCCAAACCCATATCATTCTGTGATTCTGTGATCCAGGAGGTAGAGGGGGAATGCTGAAGTGAAAGCTAGGGAATCTCTAATCCCAGGCCCTTTCCCTAACCCTGAGGCAAAAATGTGTGTTTGCATGTCATTGTTCTTGGCTAGAGAGGCAGAACACATCCTGTAGGTTACTTTTTGCTGGGAACCTGAACAGCTTGTGCAAAGGTCAAGTACTCGGATCTTCTCAGAAGAACAAGGTGAGAAGCAGGTTTGTAAAGAGCTCTGCTCTCCATGGATTTACCTCCCAAGAACGGACATGCCGGTCTGGACTTGCCGTGCACAGCTCAAGACCGAAGGCATTTATTGCCTTCTGCTGCAGGGGTGCAGCGTGAAGCCAGAGCCCCCCAGAGCCTCTCTACCCCACAGGACACCGTCTGAGTGAGGGCTGATCAGCTCTGGGCTGTTCTTCATGATAAGCTGATCTGTATTCAGGCTTCTGATCAGCAGCGTGAAGGTTTCTGTTCTGCTCAGAAAGGTGCAGAGATGGAGTTAGGTTGAGGGACCTGGTAGGTAGAAGTCTGACAAAGCTTTCCTGGCTAAGGTGAAATAGAAACTTTTGTTTTTTTTCAAGTTACTGAAAATACAGCTATTGAAAGTCTTCCCTCATTTGGGCTGTGAGACTGTGCTCACCTCTTGAATGCAAATGTGCTGGAGCTGGTGGGAAACGGCGAAATCGTATGACACCAGGTCAGCAACAAAGACAAGTTATTTAAAAAAACAAGCTCAGTTATTAGGCTCCAGTTTCTACAGTTGTTCCCACAGCTTGCAGGAATTCCAGAAGTCGTGTAGGCTGCGTAAAAATAGAGAGCTCTGTTATGAAAATACTATGAAATGGGCTGGCAGAGGAGGGGATGCCAACAAAGAGCGACTGCAGACCCAACAGATACTCGGTTTCTACACCTCTACGTACCAGGAGCACGCAGGTTGATGGATATATTCTCCTTTTGGCAAGGATGTCAACTAAATAAGAGAAATGAGAAAGAAAGTTCAGAAGAGCAACCTAAGGATGAGTTTGTAGTACAAAGATGTTTAGCTACCTGGAGAAGCAGCTCTTTCTTCTGAAATTGGAAATGCAGATTTGTAATAGCTTCTGGGAGTTCTTTTTTTATGGTGGAAAACTTTAACCTTCTTAAGCTTTTGCTGGGTATGCCACTGCATACACTCTCTTCTTCATTTATTTGGAAATAGGATAGGTAACCCATTGTGTTTTAAGTGTGTATTATGAGCAATATAAAACCATCTTCCTCCTGTAAGTGTTCCCTCTGTTTTAAGGTATAAAGAGAGGCCTGGGACTCTCGAGATCCATATTCTATTCTCAGTTCTTCTGTAGTCTTTCTGTGTCACCTCCAGTAAGACAGATAACGACTTGGTGCCCCAATTTCTCTGTCTCTGCAGTGGCTGTAAAAATGCTCTTCACAAGGGTATTGTAAGCAGACGTTAATTAAAACTGTATGAGAGTATTTGGATCAAGGGCACATATGTGGGATACTTGAAAACAGATCATAGAATTAATGCTGATACACAATTTGTTACTACTTCTGTTTATGGTTTTGATGGTGGTTTGATTTTGGGGTTTTTGGGTTTTTTTTAATGTTTTCTTTAGCCAGTTGCAAATGTGGACCAGGAGACCCTGGCAGAGCTGGTGAAGCCGAGCATTGACTACGTGCGTCATAAAAAATTCAGATCTGGGAACTACCCATCGTCACTGAGCAACGAGACTGACAGACTGGTTCACTGGTGCCACGGTGCCCCCGGAGTCATCCACATGCTCATGCAAGCTTATAAGGTGAATCATTCTGTGTTCATATAAACCTCTTTCTACAGAGACACATGTTAAGATTGTAAAGGCCTGCATTTTACATCTTTCTGGATCTCGACTTTCAAACCAGAACCCTAGGCTAGGTAGCTAAAAATCTCCAAAGAGGTGTAAAGAGGAAATAAGTGGGTAAAATTGCTTCTTAGGGTGTCAGCAGTTGCTAGACTTTAGGCTTTCTTGGAGAAGAGCCATGTAGTTAAACAATTTGGTATTGGAGTGCTGGGTGTGGGAACGTTGACCTAAATTCTTTGAATTTTCATCCCAAGAGTTTGAAGAATTATGCTGGTTTTCAAAAGTGTCTTGCCAAAGAATGTCTTCCGTAAATTACTCCGTTATTAAGATATAGCTCTTGAGAACTTAACATCAGAGCAAAGATCCCAGGCCCCTTCTAGGGCATAAATATAACCACCGAGCTACCACAAGCCTCTTGTTCGCTCTTATCCATCCTTAACTAGGTTTGCTCTCTCTCTCCTGTTGGGCACTTCTGATTTGCATGACATTTGAAAGTGTGCCGTTTAATTAAACTTATGCAAATGGATTCATGCTTTTGACAGCCCTCCTTGGCAGATTCCCTGCTTGGCCTCTGGGTGGGCTGGTGAAAAGCAGGCTCGGTTTGTGGAATGGTTACTCATTGCAGCTACCTGAAATACGAACTGTAAATCTCTCGCAGCACTGCTGAACGTCGCAGCAGTCGCAGTTGCTTTTGCTTTGGACTGTGGTAGGAGGCTGAATTAATTCTGCAGACCCCTTCCCACCCTCTCCCCCCGCCTCTTCTTTCTCAGTGCGGTGCTTTCCCCGGCACAAAATGTTTTGCAGGAGATAAGAAGGATAGAACGGAGTTCTGTTTAGCAGTCTCCTTTCTGGCCTTTTTTTTTTTTTGGTTTAAAGTGATGGGGCATATGATGCTTTTCTTCTTTATATTCCGCTTTTTGAAGAAGCTGTAAGAAAAATTGGAGGATGTTTTGCTGGCTCTGCTTTCGTACCAAGCACAGGGACTTGCAATAACAGACAGAAGTGTTTGTCTTGGAAATCAAGCGCTTTTGCCAGCCCTTAATTTGAAATGTTACAGCTAAGTAGCTGATAAACCCTGTTCAGAGAGAGACACTTTCTTTATCAAGCTTGTGGATTTAAGAATCTTGCATGTTAATTGCTTCTATTACCTTATTAAATAGCCTGGCAGGAGATACTGTCTCTGAAGGACTGAGGCTATAGCAGTGCATCAGTTACCATTTTTTAATTGGGTTTTTTTTGGGTCTTGTTAATCCGTAGAGTGACTTAGACAAAGGGGAGCAAAAAAGTAGCCTTATAAAGGTGGAAGCCTGGTGGTGTTCAGCTAAACTGTTTAGTAAATTTGTTCAGCTTTTGTTTTCTGCTCTCTTGATGGGCTCTCTGTGTCCAAAATGTACTTTAGTTGCAATAAACTTTGCAAAATTGGTCCTTTGCCCAAACTGGCTAGTGCTTGTGAGTGTTTACAATAGAAATACTAATCAAGGTAACGAAGTGTTCCTACTTGCATAGCCTTGTGCTACGCAGAGAGATGTTCTTGTGCATTTTCACATGGAATTGAAGGCAGATGGTGAGTAACCAGGAAGAATTACTCAGGAAGACCGGGACCTAGCCCTTTAGGCCCAGATTTGATGGCCAGTATTCTGTTGTTACACTTCTTGGAGGCAATAAGTACATTTCTGTATTTCAAACCAAATGATGTTGTGGTTTGGAAATGGAGAGGAGAAGTGAAAAAGACCAGGTACCCTTCAAATAGATTCTAGGTTGTAGAACCAAGGGGCCTTGAACTCGAGTTTTTCCTTTGAGGGTCCTAATTTCAGAAGCAAAACTTGAGAAGTTTTTTCTCCTTCCATGCAGGGAAAGGAGAGACAAGTTAGTAAGAAAAGAAAGGCAAGTCTATGATGAATGGATTATTCAAATTCATAATAAATGATATATGGAAAAACCCTCACACCGACAGTGAAACAGAAGAGATGTTTTCATTAGTACTTCAATATATGTGTGTTTATTCTCTGTTTTCATTCCACAGACTTTTAAAGAGGATAAATACTTGAAAGATGCTATGGATTGTAGCGATGTCATCTGGCAGAGAGGTTTATTGAGAAAAGGATACGGGATCTGCCATGGTACTGCTGGCAATGGCTACTCCTTCTTGTCTCTCTATAACCTAACTCAGGACAAAAAGTACCTCTACCGAGCTTGCAAGGTGAGCTCTGCAGCATCCTAACAAAATTACTGTTGCCTTTCACGTCGTAACACCTGTGGCAGGAGTAAAGGTGATCAGAGTGGGCTGTTGTGTGCTAGAGCTGGAGCCGTGCAGCTGGTGGGACATCAGTGTCCCATCACTTGCTCCCCTTGTCTCACCCCTTGACTGGACGCCTTCAGCTGCGTAGGTGGGGCACGCACCGCCTAACACGCAGAGCGAAACCCACAAATGTTCTGAACTAAACGCGTATTCAGAAGAAATTAAGAGCCTGAAAGCCAGTCTGCCTGAACAATAACAGACTAATGGTATGTGGTGCTAATTACTCCATTGAGACACCCACTGTCGCCCTCAGCTCCTCAAGCAATATTGTTTGTAGTCTTCTGTAATTACATGTTTACAGACTAGTGTCTGTTTGGGGCTTTTAGAGCTCTGAATTGCAGTTATTAAATTGCTCACTTAGATTTTTTTTTTTTTTTTTTTTTCCCATTAATACAAATTGCAGAGAAAGACACACTCAGAATTTTTCCACCGGAATCGTCCGGGTTCTGCTGTCAGCTCCGTTAATGCTAGCAGTTACCCCAAGGGGGAAGGCTTTCTCAGCCTCTCTTTCCTCATCTCATAAGGCTTGTGCTTTGTTTGATTTGTTGGTTGGGGTTTTTTTTTAGCTTACTTAATGGATGTTAGGTTTTGGATTGCATACACAGCTATTTAGCTGATGTGTGAGCCGCGGCATCAAGCAGGCGGTGGTGTCGGGCTCTCCCTGTCGTCCTCCGTGCTAGTACATCTCCTCTGGCTCTCTGCAGCTTTGGCAGCTCCTGGTGGTGCTGCTTTTCTGGCTCAAGAGAGCCCTGACGTTCTTCCATACCTAGCTAGAGGAAAGCAAACCTATCTGCTTCAAAGCCAAAGAAGGAAGAGACTCAATTCAGACTCTCGCAGGGGAAATCTTGAAACGGGCAGAGGAATTTGCTTGTCTGGCATTCTTGAAATCTTTTCTCTTTGCACACAGGGAAGCAAACGTGCAGTTACGTTGGTACCTAAAGGCATGTATTTGAGAGAATTAGGTGGCTCCCCTCCCAGGGTGCTTGCTCACACCAAAACCAGGAGGCCCAGGGGAAGGAAACTTGGCCAGGAATCCCTGGGTACCTCTTGGGAGCCATGAAACCCTTTCACGAACGAACCAGAAGAGCTTGAAAGGCTGTGGCTCGCGGAGCCCCCTGCTTTGTGCTTCTCGCTTGCGGCTTCGCAGCTTTTCTCCAGCATTATCAGACGAGCTCCCGGGAGGATGAGCTGCTCCCAGCTGGCCTGCCTCTGAGAGCAGAAAAGGGGATGTGGCATCCTGGGCTGTAGGCAACAAGAGAGCATCCAAGCCCTGTGCCGCTCAGCGTTGGGATTAAACCACTGCTGCTAGCAAGCGTGGCCAGTCTACGTGACAAATAACAGCAGATGTCTTCCTGCTAGAAGATTTTTATTTATTTTTTTTTTCCCCCCCCGTGCTTCAGTAGCCTGGGGGTTTTAAATTGTTTTTTTTTTTTAATTTCTGTCGCGCTTCCTGGGCTGGCAGCAGCAATACAGGCTCGGGGGCAATAAGATGTGGATGTTGCAAGAATTGGTTGTAGCTTAGAAACGTGCCATAAACATGTTCTGTCTGCACACGTAAGACAAGATTACGTGGAAAATTAAACCTTGGTTTGAACATTTGTACCGGGGCGGGGGAAAGCATGTTTCATCAGTTCTCAGTAACAGTGTGGACCACGATGTTTGTGTTCTTGTGGTTTTTTGCTGGGTTTCCTCAAGACATTCACACACACTCACGCACCCCTACCGGGAGAAGAAAAATCCATCCCCTGAGAAAGATTTCAACGGAAGAGAGTGGAGGGAAGAAGGGAGGAGATGCCACCCTTCATCCTCCTGTTGAACAGACCGGTGGCTGTGGGGGATGCTCCCATCCAGTGAGTAGGACAATGCGTTGGCTCGCAGGTTGCCCAAATTGCAGGGGGAGCAGGGAGAGACCTCTCAGTTCTTTGCTTTGCAGGAATCTTCGCACTGAATTTCGAATAGGCAGGGATTTGCTTCCAAACACAGAAATGCCAGGGGTACCTATTGCTCCCTGTATGCTCGGGGGAACCGTAAAGGAGAAGGAGATGGTTGCCATGAAATGGATCCAGATGCGGTTCCTAAGTCACGGATGTCCAACGTAGCTACTCCAGCAGTGCTGATCAAACACAAGACACACACTGGTAGCTCTTTTTAATGGTATTCCATCTTCTGCAGCAAAATAGCGATGACCATAATTGTCATTTCCATATTCTTGGGGAGAGAAAATAAATAAAACTAAGTAATGGCCGATAGAGGTTTAATGCTTTAAATTGGTGCATGGAAGCAGAAGAAAACCAAAATGCAGTTATCACCCCTGAGTCCTGAGCGTGTGGATAAATTAAGCAACAAGACAGACAAGAAGGTGGTATCGCAGGATTAAAAAGTTTTCCCCTTGAAACTTGACTGTATCTGTTCTCATAGCGTTTCTCATCGACACGTAGAAGGGTTGATTTACAGAAAACAGAAGTTAAGTGCAGCCCGCCTGATTTCATTGTTATGAAACTGAAATTAGTGCTGTGGAAATAACGTATCCTAAAACCTAATTGCAGCCTTGTCATGGTTGAAGTGGGACAAATCGATCTCAGACAGTGATTTCTATATTGTGTCTCTGCTTAATGATATTTTACATTTAGTACCTGTTAAAGATATGCAGCTACTCAAGCTTGCATCAAACAGTCTTAAATTAAAAAAAGATTAAAAATATATTTTTTTTTTTAATGTTTCCCCCAGTTTGCTGAATGGTGTTTGGAGTATGGTGCACATGGATGTCGTATTCCTGACCGACCCTATTCTCTCTTTGAAGGTAAAGTGATGGTGTTGCAAATGGTATTGCATTGTACAGGAAAGAAGGGCAGCCTCGCAGGTTTGGCTCATTCTTAAGAGCTGGGAAATCTTTGGTGGGTTCCTCTACTATTAAAAATTGACCCACCCCTTACCACCACCTCTGCCTAAAAGAAAGACAGGGGACACAAAAAAATCATAGAATCATAGAATGGTTAGAGTTGGAAGGGACCTTAAAGATCATCCAGTTCCAACCTCCCACCAGACCAGGTTGCTCCAAGCCCCATCCAGCCTGGTCTTGAACCCCTCCAGGGATGGGGCAGCCACAGCTTCTCTGGGCAATCTGTTCCAGTGTCTCACCACCCTCACAGGAAAGAATTTCTTTCTGGTATCTCATCTAAATCTCCCCTCTTTGAGTTTAAAACCATTACCCCTCATCCTATCGCTCCACTCCCTGACAAAGGGTCCCTCCCCATCTCTCCTGTAGCCCCTTCAGGTACTGGAAGGCTGTTATAAGGTCTTCCTGGAGCCTTCTCCTCTCCAGGCTGAACAACCCCAACTCTCTCAGCCTGTCCTCACAGGAGAGGTGCTCCAGCCCTCTCATCATCTTCGTGGCCCTTCTGCTGGACACGTTCCAACAGGTCCATGTCCTTCCTGTGCTGAGGACTCCAGAGCTGGACACAGTGCTCCAGGTGGGGTCTCACCAGAGCAGAGTAGAGAGGGAGAATCACCTCCCTGGACCTGCTGGCCACGCTGCTTTTGATGCAATAGAAAACCATTCACAACTTAAACTTTTGATTCCATTTCAGCAGTTTTCAGCGTAAAGCCACTGCCCCTGTCATTCTTAAATAAGTATCTACTGTGGCTGATGCCTCTTTGCTGAAAGGGAACAGAAGTCTGGGCAACAATTTTTGGGGCAGAGGAGGAGCTGTGGGTAAGGGGTCTCAAAGTAGTTGCTGGTTTGTCAGAACTAGACCTTCTCTGCTGCAGTACTCAGGCAAGGAAAAGCTGGTTTTAACATGACCCCAAATCACTTGAACAGAAAGGAAACGCAGAGTCCTTAGGGGATTCTCTGTAAGTTCAAAGATGTTCCTAAATACTTCCCCAGAGCTTTGTATTTTCATTTGTAGTTTATTTTCTATCCCTTATCTCATCCTTAACGCTCGCGAAACACGGTACCAAGGAATCACAGACCCAAGTAGGATTTAAAGTAGGGCTTCTACCTCACGAACGATGAGCCTAGTGTGCCACCTATCCCAAACATGGGAAATTACAGGGGACCGAATAGGATTATCCTACAAATAAACCGATCCAAGGCGTGAACCCCAGGGAGGAGTAGTTATATTCACCCCTTCTAAATACAGAGTTATTGCCTTAACATTTAAAGGAGAAAAGTGTAAGTATTCTTCTTCCCGAGAGCTCCTTTGCACGCACTGGTAGAGGGACTCAGTTGTGTAGGAGCTTCGAAGTTTGTTGAGAAGGTGAAGTAATGCCAACAACAGGATGACTTGTGCCTTAACGCCGACGTACCGCTTTTGGTTTAGGCTTTTTTTCCGATTTCGGTGATTTATTTTTTTAAAAAAAAATCTAGGAGTCTCAAATTCGAGACAAAAAAGTCTTGATTTGGGTTTTTATTTGTAGCCAAAAATTATGTGTGAAGTTGGCCGATTCTGCACGTACAGCCACGCTTTCCGTGGAAGTTGCACGTGCATCTTACAGGATTGTCTGAAGCCTTTCATTTGCGTCAGATGCTGTATTTCAGGAAGGTTCTTTTCTTTGGATGTGCTTAGCTGTTCATAAAATAGGATTTTTAGTTTGACCATAAAAAGCTGAGCTTGTATTTGTGTGCTGCCCTGCTGCCAGGGTGCCTCTGTTGTCTGGCACTCCAAGAGTTAGTGCTTCAGGCTCTGGGTGACCTCTTGATGAACAGCAAACAAATGAATCAGTGCATCACGAGTAGGATAAAGTGTTGCCTTTTTGTTTTTTTAACCAGGGAAATGAGGAACAAGAGCTGCTCGAATTCTGAGGGACAGTCCCAAGTTGGGATTTACTTCCTCTTAATGGAAGTCGGGTTGAGGTTGCGCAGCTGAAAAGGTGGTGGCAGAGAGATCCGGGTTCTTGCCTTTGATCTTTTCAAGCGTAACTGTGCAAAGTACAGATGAACAGTATGGACAGTGGGGTGGATTGAAAACTGGCTGAAAGACAGAGCTCAGAGGGTCATGATGGGCAGCACAGAATCTAGTTGGAGGTTCATAATAAGTGATGTTCCCCAGGGGTCAGCACTGGGTCCAGTCCTCTTCAATATATTCATCAATGACCTGGAGGAAGGGATGGAATGTACCCTCAGCGAGTCTGATGATGACACAAAGCTGGGAGGGGTGGCTGACACACCAGAAGGCTGTGCTGCCATCCAGCGAGACCTGGACAGGCTGGAGAGTTGGGCAGAGAGGAACCTGATGAAGTTCAACAAGGGCAAGTGTAGGGTGCT
>JAOXNO010000013.1:55600882-55611572 GCA_028565335.1 Limnodromus scolopaceus | reverse complement strand
GTGCTTAGAGACATGGTTTAGTGATGGTTTTTTATCAGAGTGAGGTTGATGGTTGGACTAGATGATCTTAAAGGTCCTTTGCAATCTAGACAGTTCTATGATTCTATGAAATAGAGGGCTCCCAGGATGTTTTTTGCTGTTGCTCAGTACAGAAGGCTCCACATGCTGAGTCCCACGAGATGGGCTTCCTCTCCCACCTCCCCACAACCAGCGAGGTAACCGGGGGCCTCCTAGGAGGTACATCTTGGGCCTCCTTTGGGCCTTATGGGGAAACTCCCGCTCTTCAAAGCCAACACACCGTACCTGGTGTGGGGGTTGTAATGCTGCAAACGCACAAGCTGCCAGTATTGCAGGGTTAGACCATAAGAGGCAGCCAGATGAGCCAGTCTCATGCATAAAACACAAAACCTGTCAGGTCTCCATGCAGCCAGGTTAACTGGAAAAAGCTCCTCGGGCACTTTGGCAGTTGCCAGCATTGCTGGAAACGCCGCAAAGGATATTTACAGAAGACAAAGAAAAAAGCCAGAACATAAAACTAATTACGAGAAAGTGCCAACTTCTCAACCTCAAACAAAGCGCTCACAGCAGCCAGCACGCGTAAGAGCGGGTCTCTGGATTCACTGGCGCTTGGTCGACTTCATTTCGGAGCAAATTCTTGGATTTGTGACCGCTGTTTTTCTTTGTCAAGAGCCAGTAAAGTTGTTTTGCTAATGGCTTATGCAGGAGCGCTGGAGCCAGCGGCTTCCACGCTGGTTGCTTTTATTGGTCTATTAAAATGAAACGAAGCCGGTGCTAAAGCTTTTATAATCATTTAGGATATTTTGTTATGAGTTCAGGGCAGGAAAGCAAGCAACGGCGTGTCATACGACCGCGCAGGCACAGTGCGTCTGCCCCGAGGTCTAAGGAGAAATCCACATGGACTGAAGGGAAAAGGAATGGTGGGAAAGTCAGTTCCCCTGAGTTTCTGCTGGTAGAAGGAGCCGTTTGCTGTGCTTAGCACCACCGAAAGAAATAAAGGGGCAATAAATTCACCAGACGCAGAGTTTGATAGCAAGTGTGTCAGGATGACTACTATTTTGTATTTATCGTTGGTCGCATCTAGAAACCTTAATCAGGAACCAGGACATCGCTGCACAGTCACTCCACAAAAAAAGGGAGCAGGGACCATCAAATTATACAACCAAAGAAGCAACAGGAAGTAAGATGCAAACAGAGGGTAAAAGCAAACAATGAAGCAATATTCCCCATCGTGACAGCAAATGGTCTTGATCCATCTGCCCAACTGCTGTCACCTTTCGCATTCACGGCGCAGAGTCCGTGGTAGGACCCCCAGAAAAGTGAGGGAGGAAACTGCATGTCTTTACTGAAAGCCTTTCCCCATGGTCAGAGGAAAAGGCAGCATGAAGGAGGCTTATCGAGAACTTCACAGATTCATTTGAAGATTAAGGTGGATTTAGGAAGAAAGAACTGGGACAATAAGACAAGGCCTATCCAAAAAGTCTACTCCATTTACACTTTCATCCAAGCAGCAGCAAAGCAAGAACACCTTGCAGCATCAGGAAAATCAAGGGAACATCAGGAGCACCAAGGAACGTCGCACCGGTTTCTTTTCTGATACTACATTCAAACTAAACACTACTGGTCACGTCCCTGTGTTTCTGCAAGTCTTCCTTGAAGCGTAGCATCAACAAATACCAAGTACCCGCAGTGAGTGCATTAGCCTCACAAGCCTACAAATATTTTTATCCGCAATCTACCTCTCAACATGTCACCGCTATCACCGTTCTTACAGAAAATGTGACTTGGGGGGGGTTCTCCCCCCCAATCTCACCTGCACTGACAAGTTGGCTATCTGATTTTCTGGCTCCAAGTAAACAGCCAAGACTTTATTTTGGTATTAGGCTGTCAATTAATCGTTTCCTCTCTCTCTCTTTTTTTTTTGTTTTTAAAGCCCTATCAAGTTATTATCTTTAATTTGTAGAATAATTTTGAAAAGACTTCGGAACTAAGTAGAGGATTGGTGATAGAGTAATATTCCCAATTCATCACAAAGAAAAAGAGTAACTGTACCCATGGTCCAAAGTCTCAGAGGAATTTAAAACCCGGATTTCTGTGCTTGAGTTTCACGTGTCATTCATTCAACTAGTTCAGGTCTAAAGCATGGTACTAAATTATTTTTTAATTTACACAACACAGAAACCATAGGTCTCTGACTTTAAGTATCAGATGTCCCTGACACTTAAAAACAGCCCTTCTCAAAAAAAAAACCACCATGCCTAGCCACACATCAGCAAAAAGACTGTAAGCCAAAAGTAGGACTGTAGACTTGTCAACCAAAGCCTACAGAGACCTGCAGTGAAACAAGACTGCATGTATCTGAATTTAAAAGAATGGGGGAAAAATGAGAAGCAGCATGTCTCTGAGCAAACAGCACCCAACTTCACGTGTTTTTCCACAAGGAACATTAAAATCATGGGCATGATTTATGAAAAAAAAAATAATCTCTGTAGTGTTCTCTATAGGCCCACAGCTGGAGCTCATCTAAAAAACACAGTGACCCATCATGTGAGATTCCTAGCAGCTGCACTCTGATTTACAATATCTCGTGTAAGATACACTCGTAAAAGCCTAGAAGATACACTCATACAGCCCAACTGTGTAATCGGACTGTTTGATACAACACAGATCAAACACATAACCCAATTCTTCCTCCAGCGGTTTGCGCCCAAAAAACAAAATTAAGGCTCAAAAGGATCAATTTTATTTATTTATAGCTATACTGAAATGGGTAAAAGTGACACTTAGGTGAAATGCAACAATCTGCAGATGATTTTCAGTTCCACCTGCATCTCACCACTGTGACCACAGTGGTAGCACCGTGGTGATAGGGTTAGGTGAGGAAGGCAAAGTGGGCAGCAAAATGCCTTTTGAGGCTTTTCCAGTCATCTCTGACCTGCCATGGACATCCACAAGTGGTTAAATTGCCTGCAGTTTCAGGGGCAGAGCACAGTTAAGAGACCCCAACAGCTTTCAGATCCTTCTTCATCCTGCAGACTACGTCTTGGCATGAATGCCTTTGCCACCTTTCAATTCAACTACAGCACTAACAGAGATCTATGTGATGGACCATAAAGGCATCAGTGCTCCAGAAAATCCAACAGGCCCTGAGTATCAGAGTGCATTCCCTCGGTAACACAGGCTATTGAAAAAAAGAAACCCACCACCATAAATCCACAAACCAAAAAAACCTCCACACTTTCTCTCTCCACTCTCTACAACAGAGTTTCATGCAATACAAAACTGAGCTCAAGAAACTTTCCATGGTCTGGGCCTCTTATCTGGAAGATTATCAAGCTGGGTGATCTTCGCCCAGCTCACTCCAGGTCAGTATCTTCACCTACCTGGCATGAGGCTCCCTAGCAGATCATCTTAGCTCATCTGTGAGAAAGCAAGGGTAGACAAACTTCCTCTGTGGAGAGCAGCCCAAGTCTAAAGTCTAAGATATCTCAAGTCTTAGTGAAAGACAACAGACAGAAACCTTCACAAACACCACTGTTTTTTCTTCCATGTCTCTGACTTGGCCTTTTCTAATAAAAGTGCACAGCAATATGTACATTAAAAAAAAAAACAACAACCAACACACCCAACTACACCAAGAGCTTCACGGCACAGCCTTCTCTCCTGGGAGGCACAACCACTGTAAGACACATGTTAGCCATGTGGCTTGGTACACCACTGGAAGACGCTGGGGCAGTACAGTCATAAGTGTGGCACAGTTATACAGGATCACAGATCTTCATGGTTGGAAGGGTCGAGTCCCTTTGAGATCGAGACCAACGACAAAAAAAAAAAACCAAACACAAACCAACCAAAAAAACCCCACAAAAAAACCCCAACAAAACAACCCCACAAACAGACACAACCCAACAATCTCGGGCACTAGAGCATGCCCTCAAGTGCCACGTCTACACGTTTCTTAAATACCTCCAGGGATGGTGACTCCACCACCTCCCTGGGCAGGCTGGTCCAGTGCCTCACCACCCTCTCAGGAAGGTAATTCTTCCTAATATCTAATCTAAACCTCCCCTGCCACAACTTCAGACCATTTCCTCTGCTCCTCTCATTATTCCCTTGGGAGAAGAGGCCAACACACACCTCTCTACACCCTCCTTTCAGGGAGTTGTAGAGGGCAATGAGGTCCCCCCTCAGCCTCCTCTTCTCCAAACTAAACATGCCCGGTTCCATCAGCCTCTTCTCCTACGACTTGTACAAAACAATGCTTACTCCTAAATAACGGTGTGAACTAGAAATCACACGATAAAAGCTTCCATTTATGCAGCACAGCTCTTCCGAGTCAGTCATGACGATGAACAGCCTTCTTTCTGATGCTGTGGCTACAGAAGGGAGCCGAGCATTTGCTGCCGAAGCAGTAGGCGTATTCCGACCGTCTCCCGACAGCTGGGCTTATCCACAGTCCTTCAGGCTAAAATCTGTCCCCCTCTTCCAGCGGCACGCTCAAGCGAGCCTCTCGGCACTGAGTTTTGAAATTAGGCTGGAAGAGCTTCTCTCTTTCCCAGCGTCGGCATAGGAGGCGAACACCTACTAATTTACCTCCCTGCCAGTCCTATCAAAACCAATGAAGCTTCACGAGGCGTGAGACAATATGTACTTTTCAAGGCAGGTTTCATGGTCTTTAGCTGTCCCTGTTGAAAAGTCCTTTACTCCACTAATAACCCCATGCAGAGTAAGTTACAACTACAAGGCAGGAACGCTACTGGAATCCAACTCAAACCAGAGTTATTTTCTTACAGCTCCTTAAAAGCTTGGAAATGAAAATTAGCTTTATTTTAAAGATCAGCTTGAGCTCTTTTTCTGCACGTAGGAGGGCAATCCCAAATTTTCAGCAGACACTACGGACCAATTTCTCCCTTCGGAATTTAAAGTGCACTTCCAACTCCTTATTTCCACTTCCCAGTAAGTGCTTGTGGCTAGGAGTCAGAAGTACAGGGAAGGGCAACCATCGTGAGTAATGAGATGGAGCAGCTGCCTTTCAAGAAGAGTCTAAAAGGTTTGGGAGCCTTCAATTCGGAAAACAGATGCCTGAGTGATGGGGAAGAGCAAGGTTGAATGCACAGCTGAATGAGGCTGAATACAGAACTATTATTCTCCAAGCCCTGTAACATTAGTTTCAATGAATGCCCCCTGTCCTGGCAGGAAATTAGTTTAAGAAGCACTTCTTTACGCGGCAGACAGACAAAAATCTGAAATCGGTCGCTGCAGGAGATCGTAGAAGCGGACAGATTCAAAAAGGGGCTAGACAAATTGATGGAAGGCAGATCCGAAACAGTAACTAAATGAAATAAAAAGGAAGCTACACCCTAATGTCTCTGATCCGAGTGGTCCATCTGTTGGAGAAAGGATGAAAAGAATGGGCTTCAGAGAGTGGGCAGGCTCATGGCCTTTCCTGACACAGTACCTGCCACCATCCCAGAGATGGACTCTTGTCTCACCCAATCTGTTTCTTTCACTCTTGCAGTCACATATATTTTGCAATGTGCAATTAGCAAGAGCTGAATTAATAAATAGTGTGAACACAATACGACTTTGGTGTCTGTATCTGAAGGTGACAAGGCAAAAAAGCCTTTATAAAGGTGCCAGAAGCATCCTGATAAAGCCAAGCGACAAAATCCCTTTCAAGAAGTCCTCAAAGAAATATTTGCATTCTTCCAGCAGAATAAATTTAGGACACTGAACAGATTTTGAATGTGCTAATCTTGACAAAGTCTTTTGAAATAAAACCAGCATGGCAATAATATATTTTATTTCCTATTTCAAACCAAATAAATGAAATATTCATCATTTAGCATAATCACTGCATAATCACCACTTAATTGAGTTTTAACCACTACCACATATCTCAGGGGCAAGCATAAAGTATTAATTACCTAAAACCCACAAAACATACATAAAATATTTCAGACACATGATCTCTGACCCTACAGGAAGTTTGAGAAACAAACCAACCAATCCATCCAAAACACCTTCTGCAAGTTCATACGTGGAAAAGTTATGTACTATTCAACACTCCATTAAACATTCGGGCTCTCCTGAAACAGCTGCAGTCAAAGAACACAAACCCCATGATTATGCAGATTTAAAAATCCATAAACAACCACAAAGACGAACTTACGCTTGCAAGACACAGACCATCCGATTTAACCCTCCAAGTAGGAGCAGCATCTCCTCTCACCCATTCAAAAGTCCCATTGAACTTCACAGCCTGAGAACGGACTGGATGAGGATTTAGGAAGGTGTCCGCATCCTGGGCTGCATCAAACGAAGCGTGGCCAGCAGATCAAGGGAGCAGGCCTTGGGGCCATACTTTCATACTGCTCCTTGTGAAGTAGGGCCACAAAGATGATTAAGGGCAAGGAGCATCTCTCCTACGAGGAGAGGCTGAGGGACTTGGGTCTTCTTGTTCTGGAGAAGAGAAGACTTAGGGGGGTTCTGATGAACGCCTATAAATACTTAAAGGGAGGGTGTCAGGAGGACGGGGCTGGTCTTTTCCCAGTGGTGCCCAGTGACAGGACAAGAGGAAATGGGCACAAACATGAATGTAAGAAGTTCCATCTAAACATGAGGAGGAACTTCTTTACTGTGAGAGTGGTAGAGCACTGGAAGAGGCTGCCCAGAGAGGTGGTGGAATCTCCTTCTCCGGAGACATTGAAACCCCATCTGGACACGTTCCTGTGCAACGTGCTCTAGGTAGACCCGCTCCGGCAGGGGGGGTTGGACTAGATGATCACCAGAGGTCCCTTCCAACCCCATATGATTCTACGATTCTACAGCAGGTCACACATGAAATACTGGTTGGAAAAATATCTTCAAATATACAAAGAAACGAATGAGGTAACTGATTATTTCTAACATAAGCCGAGCTCTAAAGAAATATCATAGGGGTTTTAACTGTCACATCACCACAATGGGCTCTTCTGCATCCAAAAAAGACAAAGTCATCCCCATCACCTGGATTCATTATCAACTTTGCCAACAGGCTCAGCTGAGGGCCAGGGTACCGAGGAGGTGGGAAGCTTGGGCTGTGCATCCACCCACAGATATATCCCTTCCAGGTCAGGCTTGAGGTGTGTTTGCCAGGCACACATGTAGGCAGCTCGCTTCCACGCCACCTGCACTGTGTCTGCTTGATGGCAGAAGCGAGAAGTCTTCGGGGACATTGTACAATCTAGCACTATTTTATGCGCATAAAATTGTGGTCCCAGACTGAAGGTAATAAAAACGCAGGGCTTCCTCCGAGCCTAAAATCCACAGCGTGCAGCAAGAAACCTGGAGTGTCAGTTCTACACGTCACTACAAGGAACTTCAGGATTTATGTTGCTAACGTGAATACAATATTTGAAAATTGTTTCTCTCTTTTCTTTTAATTTCGCTGTATAGAGCCTGTGAATGGTCTCTCTTAACAAAGAGCTGCCAGTGCTAAATCAATCCTGATTCAACATCCCCATCACTGGCCACAGAAACACAAGACTGGAAAACTGGACTAGTCCAGAAAATGTGTAAATCACTGGATTATTTCAAAATATTAGGGAAAAAATCCCACCCAACCCCCCAAAACCAATCAGAGCAGGCAGGCATAAAAGAGACTTACACAGGAATGTATAAACTCACCACTTCATGTATTAAACATCCAGTTCCAGGGACATTTAATGACTTCACAGGAATAAAATTTTTAAGAAGTATCTAAGATAGCCTTAAGATTTTCATTAAAGAAAAAGAACAGCCCCAAAACCAGCCTCGGCATGAATCCTCCTGCCCCGGCCCCTCTCAGACAGGCGGGAGCCAAGGAAGGCACCATGAACCGGCACAGGAAGGTCACCGACGCCACAGCCCGCAAAAATTTGGGGCTTGGAAAAGACACCCCAAGCCCAAACGATACACAAAACTGTATCACAACAGTCTTTAAGGTTGGGAAAGGCATGCTCGGTGTTGCCTTCTCCGTAGTCATCATTGTACCACCTCCCCCATTCCCCCAGTTACAAAGGGGAACAGTGATTATTTGAAATAAAACTCCCCAGTATTGTCATACTCCTGGCCTGGAAGTGCAACAACATTCATTGCCATGAGACCCTCTCAACGTAAAAGGAAAAGGGGAGACAGATTTTTATGAGCTATTTATTAAATATAAATATTTCATATCAGATTATGAATTAATTACGCAGTGGCAGGTAAACTCCAGATGGTGCCAGCTTGATCTGAAACTTGAAACAGAAATCTTTTGAGAAACCCACTCATATTATTTTTGGGAGGTTCTGAAACTAATTGTTTCCTGCATTCCTAAAAAAAAAATAAAAAATCTTTTGTTTTCTTGGCATCTGTTCAGTGTCCCAAAGGACACATCTGCCGAACAGAGAGGTAAGGGAAAGGAAGCGGTAGCGATTGTCACTTTGCAGTCAAAATCCACCCAAACCAGTTAACGTGCTCTGCCAGGATATGGCAAATCTGTGTTCAAGTCCCTCTCCCACCCAGAAGGACTCAAACCTCTCTCGCTCTCCTGGAAGTGAACAAACATCAAGCTGCAGGTGATCAAGCTGGTGTTGAGGAGACAACATCTCAGATTTTTGTGCTGGCAGTGTTTCGACTTGCATGAAATCCATAAATATAGGAGCAAATGCCCAGCTACACCAGCATCCTATCTCTACCAGGAGACAGCAGCAAAATTTTGGGGACATCACATAAAAACCAGCAAGGAGAGAATTACCTCCTTCTCCACCAGCCTCAAGCAGACTCCCCAAATCCCCCACGTAAGCACTTCCCAAGTCAAGGTCATGCTGTTTAATAGCAACCAAAAGACCTACTGCCTCATCCTTTTTTCTCCTTAATTTCCATGTCCTTCTGTCTCTGAAGGGGTGCGATTGGAACTGCAAAAGCACTGCAAACACAGGTGTCCCTCTTCAAAGAGCATCTAAACCACTGAGCTATGGTGCCTATTTCCTTTGTGTTTTACACGGTGGAGAAGACGGATAATGTCAGCAATTGACACAGGGTATACTGGAATTAATCTGTCTCCTGTAGGCTAGGAACCCTTCCAGGAGAAGAGTGATGCACACTCAAATCATCCCGAGGACATAAAGGAGACAAAGCCAGCCTCCCACACCCTGGGCAAACGCCAAGCTTCTCAGAAAAAAAAGTTCCACCCTCCTCTGACCACGTACTGTAAATCTGTATTTTCAGTTCTTTAGCTTTTGGAATTATTTAAACAAAAGCGGCCTTTTAAAGCGCTGAAGCTGTTTTGATGTGCTGTTGTTTATATTTTGAGTAAAACCACTCAGTGGCATTGCCTCAATTTCACAAAACTTTAGACTGTCCTAGGAACACACTTTTCAGTGAATGATGAATTAAAAACAAAAAAAAAAAAACCCAAAATCCCTCAAAGCCAAGTATTAGTTCTTGCAGCATTTTAGCGTGTGTGAATGCAGCACTAAAAAAAACCAATAGTAAATTAAGCAGATTAAGTCAGCTATTCAAAGAGGTGGGAGGCAGGTGAAAACTTCTGTCAGTTCTTATTCTACCCAAATAAATATTGCTATCGCGAACGGACTGAGTCGAATTAGATCAACAGAAAGTCATTAAGTCAAGCACACAATCCCAATACGAGTATAGCTCAGTGGTAAATGTCCAAACGTGCAAATCAAAAGACTGGGATAAAAATGGCATGGGATGAGAGTCTGGATGTATCTATTGGTCTTAGAGTCACTACTAATAGGATGCACTGAACAATTTGGCCAATTGTGCCAGGGTGCCAATTTGGCAATTCCACAAGGAGAGGAGTCCCGATCCAACTTTTCCTCCAGATCATCAACGTGCCTAGATCCAATCTACAAGACGTCCAGCATGGGACTTCCAAAAATGCCCATGTTTAGAAGTCCATGAAAAGGAAGGGCTCCTTGCAAAACAGGCACTTACCTAAGCCAAAGCAAGGGTTTACTGTGAAGTCAAAGCAGTTTCCTTGTACTGTGCGGGACTGGGAAACCAGGAGTCAGAAATATTAAGTTTCTAATTCCGCCACCGACACCATGCATGACACTTTCTGCCCACTTACCCATCCGTACAGTGGCTACGCATCTGGCCTGGATGTGACAGGCACATGCTACAGCATAATTAATATCTCTTAAGCACTAGGAAATCCTTCTGTGAGAGGTGCCAGACAAGCACGCTTATTGTCGTTACAAATAACGGCAAAATTCTCGTTTCCCATAAAAATCTAAGTACTATCAGAGACTTCTGAAGCATAGCAGCCCAATTTGTTCTTTGATTACTTGTGTTTGAATAAAGCATGAAGAAATCCTGTAAATGTACAAACAGGTTTAATCTAATTTGGAAGATGGATATTTGGAGATGCCGTTACCATGAACGCAAGAGATAACAAAGTCTAGGACACCATTAAGAAAGGGATGCTCCTCCAGAAAAACATACAGCACTGAAGGAGAAAGAAATCACAGAATGGTACAGGGTTGAAAGGGACCTCTGGAGATCATCTAGTCCAACCCCCCTGCCAAAGCAGGGCCACCCAGAGCAGGTCCCACAGGAACGTGTCCAGGCGGGTTTAGAATGTCTCCAGAGAAGGAGACTCCACCACCTCTCTGGGCAGCCTCTTCCAGGGCTCTGCCACCCT
>JAOXNO010000013.1:55533619-55551640 GCA_028565335.1 Limnodromus scolopaceus | reverse complement strand
GCAACCTGGTCTGGTGGGAGGTGTCCCTGCCCAGGGCAGGGGGTTGGAACTGGATGATCTTTAAGATCCCTTCCAACTCTAACCATTCTATGGTGCTATGATCCTCCTCACCCCTGGCAGCAGCACAGCTGCGTAGCTGGCTCCTGGTTGCCGGGAAGACCTGGGATTTATTTCCAAGCAGGAAAACCCATGTAGTGACTGAAGAATTAATTATTTCCTTTTATTCCAACTTCAAGAGAAATTTGTGGATTTCTGACTCTTGTAAATTGATCATTTCTACCTGCATGGGTTCTCTACCTGACTTTATTTACCACTTGGGTCAGTGCACCTCAAACTTCTTCTCAGGTGGCCTCTAATAGAGAGGATTGCAGAGACTGAGCATCGAAGTCCCAGGGGGATTTATAAGCACTCTTGCTTATAAAAAGTGCAGTCATTTTTAAAAATTGTCTTCTGCTTCAGTCAAATCATACGGAGGCCTCAATGTTCTGTCTCGGCCCCTTAAGCCAAATTACTCCTTTGGCTTTAAATGAGCTCACTTGATGTCAGTGACATAGAGCTGATGTGGCCAGATTCCCTTCCCCTTTGCTGCAGCCAGGTACCAGGCTCCTGTTTTAAACCTCAGCCACCTACTTCACACATGGATCCCAAAACCCAGAAGCCGAGCATCACTGCACTAGCCCTGTGCGAGATAAGGACTTTCCCCCTTCCCATGTCCTGCCCCGTGAGCGTATATCCCTTCTCTTGTCCTTCACTCCTCTGTGCTTTTCTATATTAAATAAGCCAGACGCATTTATTTCCTCACAGATTTGGTGGAAACCCTGTGACAGCCCCTTTGTCTTCCCGTCTTCTGCATCCTTCATTTTCTCACTGAAGCTTGCACTAGAAGTAAAACCCTCTAAAGCCCTCTAAAACTCCATGAGAGGAGGTTGCAGAGAGGTGGGGGTTGGCATCTTCTCCCAAGGGAATAATGAGAGGAGCAGAGGAAATGGTCTGAAGTTGGGGCAGGGGAGGTTTAGATTAGATATGAGGAAGAATGACTTTCCTGAGAGGGTGGTGAGGCACTGGAACAGCCTGCCCAGGGAGGTGGTAGAGTCGCCATCCCTGGAGGTATTTAAGAAACGTGTAGATAAATTTCTTCGTGTAGATGCTCTAGTGCCCGAGATTGTTGGGTTGTGTCTGTCGGTGGGTGGGTGGGAGGTGTGTGTTTTGTTTTGGTTTTTGGTTGGGTTTGTTGGGTTTTTTTGTGGTTGGACTCGATGATCTCAAAGGTCCCTTCCAACCATGAAGATTCTGTGATTCTGTGGTTCTGTAAAACGTTCAGGGTGTACCCCCGACCGATGTACCCCCGCAGCTGCTTTCCCCTGCTCCGGAATCTGCGGGTGTCAGTCATTCCTGAGGCCACAGACAGGAGCCAGAGCCCTGTCACTGGCCGTGGCCTTGACAGCTACACCATTTCCCCAAGTAACTTTAATTTTCACAAAAAAGAAGAAATGGGAGGGCAACTGCTTACGTTTCCCCATGCTAAGCACTGCTGGCGTGTCTTCCCAAAAACATTACAACCCAGAAAAATAAATTCAAAACATGTTAATTCTCTTAGGCTTAAAAAAAAAAAAAAGACAAAACCTAAATTAACTGGTAAGTTTATTTTCCCCCTGATCTTTTTATTTCCAGCCAGTCGGTATTTTTTTCCCCAGATTAACATATTGCTCATGTTTTTAGATTAATTTGAATCTCTCATCTTCTTAATACTGAAGTTTCACATCTGCTGGAAATGATGAGCTTTAACCCTGCACATAGTTTTAATTCAGTATTAAAAAAAATATACATCTGCGCTAATGAGTATGCCATCCTTGCTGTTATGAATGAAAACCAAAACCCACACAGTTATTTGGGACATAAATAACCAGTCTCATTGTTTTCAACACAGCAGGAAAGTGACAACAATCCCAGGGACAACCACAAGGACCATGATGCTGGGTCTTTAACACCCCAGGACCTTTTTCCCTCCTGGTGGCTGCTTTAAGTGGCTTCCAAGCTTTGGACCCAACAAGCCACCTAAACATAGGGGTAGCCTTTCAGGTGAAGTGGCAGACGCACCACCGTGCTGGTAGCCACACTGAGGCATGGCAATCGTGTGTGGCTTCTCCAGCTGTGCCCCACCGGGCACAGAATCCCAGAATGATACGGGGTTGGAAGCGACCTCCGGAGATCATCTAGTCCAACCCCCTGCCAAAGCAGGTCCACCCAGAGCAGGTTGCACAAGAACGTGTCCAGGTGGGTTTGGAATGTCTCCAGAGATGGAGACCCCACCACCTCTCTGGGCAGCCCATAAGCACAGATGTTTCTCCCCATTTAGTTGCTATTCTTCTCCAGTTGGCAACCTCCTTCAAGAAGCCCACACGTTCTCTTAGCTTTCCCCCACAAAGAGAGCTGAGGAAGCTGCTTTTCTCACTGCTCATTAGTTGAGACGTACCCAGCTCTCTGCCTAACCACATTTCATCTCGGATGGTGGCAGGCTAGCAATTTTCACCAACAGTAGCCCTAATTTGATGAGGAATGGGCTCCTCTGGGGACGAGCTGCTGCTTAGTGGTTTCTGGTAACTCCAATACTTTTGGAGAGTGTCGATCCGTTTCATTCCCATTGAAATAGGAGAGGAAATAGTCTCAGACCTATCTGCAGTCCTGCAGGTTTTGTGGAAAACAGGCAGCTAGAGAGAGACACTGCAGATCACAGCACACTTGGTCTCTCCTGTGGGAGGCATTTTACAATGGACTTTCCAGGCGGAAAGGGGAATTAAGGGACAAAAGGCACAAAGAATGTGACAAACCAGGCTTCATTAGCTGTGCCACTCACAGAACAACTTGTGTTTAACTCCAGGCAATTATCCGGCCAATAATGACACCTTTAACTCAGCATAAAGTCTTTAGATGAAGACAGGGGAGGTTTAGAGGCTGTTCAGTTACATGCCGTCCTACATGTATAATCATGCTCTACAACAACGTAGTGTATTGGGATATTTTTATTTTGCTGTTCCATAAAAGCATCCAAGAGATAGCTTAGGTAAGGAAATCAACTGTGAAACTACAGAATATAATCATCTTCCAAAGCAGCTGAAAGAGAAAATTGCTGTAGTTTAAACAGCTCATATTGACTAGATGAGTTATTATTTTATTTTCTCCTTTTTCTTTTTATTCCCTGTCAAGAATCGTCACAGAATATGCCATAAAGCAAGTTCTCATTCTCACAGCTTTCCTATTTTTAGGCCTCAACACTATTTTGTTTGCTTGTTTTTAAATTTGATGGATGTAATTAGAGGAGGCCCTTAAAAGACTTCTATTGCTTTTGGCTGGTTTCATCCTTAGGCTTGCACTGACAGAAAGAAAATAAGATAAAGCTAACAAAGGCGTTAGTTATTGCAAAGAACGTGGTGAAAAAAAACTGGGGAATGTTCTGAGTTTCTTACGTGGTGCTTGTTAGAGGTCGCTGGGAGTTTGCAAGAGTGCTATCACATGAGTTGCTGCTCTTCTGCAGCATGGGCTTCGGCTTCAGCTCCGCTGCCAACTCTCCTAACATGAAACAGAGGAAGGCCAGGTAGGACCAAGGGCAACATCCACGAGTGAACTTGGGCAAACTTCTTGTTTACAATGAATTTGTGCGTTGAGTCTATACGGACCCCGTCCAAATGCACCATCCCTGGAGGTGTTCAAAAGACGGGTTGACGTGGTGCTGGGAGACACGGTTTAGTGATGGTGTTGCATTTTGTTTGTTGTGTGGGTGTTTATTTTTGTCAGAGTGAGGTTGATGGTTGGACAAGATGATCTCGAAGGTCTCTTCCAACCTAGAAGATTCTATGGTTCTATGTCATTTATATTCCTATCCTGAAAGGAGGCAAAAATGATTCCAAAAGAATTAGAGGCTGCTGAGCATGGAAGAACACCAGGCTTTCAGACAAAAACCTGCATGGCTGAGCCTCGGCACAAGGCAGGTGTCATTCCAGTTTGCAAAGCCACTTATTTCTACATGGATGCTGGTTGTCATCAACACCCTTGGGTTTCAGGATGCTACAGACCCATAGTCTAACATTTACCTGTAGGGTAATCAACTACAGTGAGATGCTGCAGGGCACGGGAGGAGGAAGAACAATCAGTACGTTATTGGCTTTTTCTCACTACATCCCTTTGTCCTCAGGGTCTGCTTTGGACCACCAGGTGGTTTTTCTGGCTGGTGCCTCAACCAGTTCTCCCCAACTGCTTGCACCTATGGCACCGTGTCCCTGAGAGACCTGATGCAGAGCTAGGTCAGGCCTCAGCGAGCCCACTGCTCTCTCAACCTTCTCCTGTTCTCAGCGGAGATCTCCTTATGTGTTCTTCAAAGATAACACACCACGTCTGTTCTTTTGGTCTCAATCATTTATGATTTGCATTATGCATGTCTTTCCCTCCCCGGAGTTACGCTGTCGCCTGCAGATCCCCGAAGAACTGTGACTTAGTGCTATCCTGCTGAGAGGGGCCAAGTGTATTCCATTTAAAGCCTGCAAATGGCACACCTCACCGCTGGAACAGGTCCAGGACCTCCTTCATTTACACCAGGGAAGGGCAGGGGCTGAGACGGACAGAAGCAAATCTCCAGCTGCACAGAAAAGGAAAGGCTTTGCATGCTGCCGTGACATTGTCCAAATAACACCTTACCCAGTGTTGAGAGATATTAATTGTTTAGCGTAAATAAGTACATTTTAATTAGAATAAATTACTTAAGATTATAATATGATGTGATTTGTGCTATTTGCTGAGCTTTGCTTAGCGTGAGTAGCTAGATTTGCTGGAGCCTTTTGGCCATGACAGAGTTATTCCTCTTAGAAATTTTCCTCGCAGCTGGTACAGAATCACAGAGTCTTCATGGTTGGAAGGGACCTTTGAGATCTTCAAGTCCAACCCCCAAAAATAAAACAACACAAAAAACCAAAAAAAAAAAAAGCAAAACAGTGCTGTGTTGAGTCTTTTAGTATTGGAAGGTGTTTTGATACCACACTGATGTTTTGCTAGTGTTTCTCCCAAGTCTGGGACTCTTCACTTCTCCGTGTTCTACCAGCGAAGGCAGGTAGACAAGGAATGTAAACCAGAAGATACAGAGGCTCCAACCCCCGTCTGAAGCTGCAAACCCACAAGATAAGAGCCTGCCTGCTCTTATCTACTGGCGTGCGAATGGTCGGGGCAGCAGCTTCTCCTTTAACACTCACCTGAGGGCTGAAGTCTTGGCTTTGGCTTTCTCACAGAGGAACACAGAGAAAAGGCCACCGAGATCAGCTCTACCCTGCCTGGCCCATTTGGAGATACACAGTGGGCTATGGGCCATTTATGTGATTTCCTAGCATTCAGGCTGGTGTTCTGGATCAGTGGGACATGGGGGGATGGGTCTACACGTGTGTAGACAAGATTAGGGCAAACAGGGATTTGATTTGTTTCAGTGGTTTTACCACCTTCAGTTAAATCCATTTTTCAGATCCCACAAAACTGTCTCTGCTGTTCCTGTCACTTCTAATCCCCCCCTTTCGCTGCGTTGGAGGAGCAGCCAAGGTAACCCACACGCCAGGATCAAGCCATGTTACTTCAGCCTGGAGAAGAGAGGGCTCTGGGGAGACCTTATAGCAGCCTTCCAATATCTGAAGGGAGCCCACAGGAGAGCTGGGGAGGGACTCTTTGTCAGGGACTGAAGTGACAGGACAAGGGGTAATGGTTTTAAATTGGAAAAGGGGAGATTTAGATTAGATACTAGGAAGAAATTCTTTCCTGGGAGGGTAGTGAGACACTGGTTGCCCAGAGAAGCTGTGGCTGCCCCATCCCTGGAGGGGTTCAAGGCCAGGCTGGATGGGGCTTTGAGCATCCTGGTCTGGTGGGAGGTGTCCCTGCCCAGGGCAGGGGGGTTGGAACTGGATGATCTTTAAGCTCCTTTCCAACTCTAGACCAAGCCTGCAGCCCAGAGACCTGTGTGCTGTCCCCTCTCTGCAGAGCTCACATCCACGGGGCTCTCATTGCCTGGTCCCCTGAGGGGCAGGACGAGGACTGTGGGAAGAGTGACTTTTCACTTGTGGACGCTGACATTGTGAGGAATCAGCTGTCTCAGCTGAATGTTCAGAACTCCCTGGAGCCCGATGGGATTCCCCCCAGAGCAGTGAAGGGGCTGGCGCGTGTTACTTCAGCACCTTCTCAGCCACCTGCCTTGGGAGGCCTTGGGAGCCTGGAGAGGTCCCCACTGACTGGAAGGTGGCCAACCTGATTGCAGTCTACAAGAAGGGCATGAGGGAAGAGTCAGGAAACCACAGGCCTTGTTGGTCTTACCTCAGTTCCTGGAGACATGATGGAGCAGAAGATCCTACTGGGTGCTACAGAAAGACATTGAAGGAATGATGCACCCCTCAGGGAGAGTCAACGTGCATTCACAAAGGGAAAGTCCTGTTTAACCAATTTGATATCCGGCTCCGTTACAGTTGCCCACCTGGTGGATGAAGGGTAGCCAGTGGATGGAGTTCTTCTGGATTTTAGCAAGGTTTTGATATTGTCCCCTCAGAGCATCCTTCTGGAGCAGGTGTCCAGCTGTGGGATGGGTGGGTTCCCAGTGTGCTGGCTGAAGAGCAGGGCTCAAAGGGTTGCAGTGAGGGGGGCTCCATCTGGCTGGCAATAAGGCACCAGCGCTGTTCTTCAGGGCTCATTTCTAGGGCCAGTTCTGTTCAACCCTTTTACCAATGATCTGGATGTTGAATGCACCGTCAGTAAGTTCGTTGATGGTACTAAGCTAGGAGGTGCTGTTGACCACCTGAAATGACAGGTGGCCTTGCAGAGGGATGATAGAATCATAGAATGGTTTTGGTTGGAAGGGACCTTAAAGATCATTGAGTTCCAACCCCCTGCCCTGGGCAGGGACACCTCCCACCAGACCAGGTTGCTCAAAGACCTGTCCATCGTAGTCTTGAACATCTCCAGGGATGGAGCATCCACAGCTTCTCTGGGCAACCTGGGCCAGTGTCTCAGCACCCTCAGTAAAGAATTTCTTCCTGACATCTCACCTAAATCTCCCCCTTTTCAATTTAAAACCATTACCCCTCATCCGATCTTTACACTCCCTGACAAAGAGTCCCTCCCCATCTCTCCCGTAGCCCCTTCAGGTACTGGAAGGCTGATAGAAGGTCTCCCTGGAGCCTTCTCCAGGCTGAACAACCCCAGCTCTCTCAGCCTGTCCTCATAGCAGAGGTGCTTCAGCCCTCTGATCATCTTCGTGGCCCTCCACTGGACCTGTTCCAACAGGTCCATGTCCTTCCTGTGGACCAGAGCAGATTAGAGCACTGGGCCCAAAACTGGACACAACCCTCGAGGTGGGGCCTCACCAGTGCCACCACCGCGGCCTCTCTACATGCAGTGGGAGAAACACCCTGGCTTCGTGTCATCCCGGCTACGGGGACTGAAGGAAGGGGAAATCTTGAGGGCGGAGGATGATTCTGTGGCTGGGGCTAACACAGAGACAGTTCTCTCATCAGCGCAGTGTTTAGCCTCCCCGCTTTCCCAGGCCATTGCTGATCCCAGGGCAGTTTGCCACACTTTCGGGGTCTGGTAAACCTCTCTTTTTGGGGCCATACTGGCCCAGAATCTCAACAGAGGAGGCACAGCAGAAAGGAGCGGGAAGAAATCATGACTAATGGGCATTTCTGCGTTCCCTGAGTCCTGCCAGATCTCTTGGCATCCAGTACCAAAACGATACCATTCCACAGGCCAGAAATTGTGGGGGCTGGTAAACTGATTGTCGTTTATCTTTGCAAAGAGAAGTCAAGCCTCTGGCACTGTCCTTACTCCAGGATTTGTGCTCTGTGGGAACTACTAGATACCGTGCTCCCGATCAATCATTTTCTTTCTACAGGGGTACCAAGCTGGTAAATTAGGCCCCAAGGGGAGCAAAATATCAACATTTTCCAGGTTGGTCTTTCATCTGATCTTTCCCATAAATGCAGCCTCTCTGTCGAGTCCTTCATTCCCTGTTCCCTGCTCTTCCAGTCTCCCCTGACTCCGGGCCTTTGCCCCTCTGGCTTATTTTAAACCTCACTGATGCAGAATATCAGTCAGAAGGAGAGATATTTGCCTGGGGAAAAGAGCCAAAGAGGACATTTCCATCTTTTCCTCAGAGTCTGATGCTTGGAAGAGGGAGTTCATGGGGGCTCCTCCAGCAATGGTCCTTTTTTTTTTTTTTCTGCCTCTCAATAAAACAGGCATTAAGAAATAAACATCATCATTTGGATCCCTTGCCTATCTTCAAAACTAGTACTTCAAAACCTGGTTTTACAGAAAACAGAGTCAACAACAGCCTATTATTGCACCCATCGAGCAAGACCTACCCCTGGTAAATTTTTACTCGTGTTTTTCTATTTTTTTGCGGGGGGAGGGGGTAGATAAATAAGAGCAGAAGTTTCTTGAGCTCAAGAGACAAGGCGGTGACATACAACAAAACTGCTGTTCTGTTTAAACTGCTTTCTGTGGGAAAAAAGAAACTGGCCACCGGAGCTACTTCTAAGCAACCAGATCATCGTGAGATTCAGGAACACATGTCTGGGGAAAATATGCATCCCAAGCGCAGCTGAACAGGAGATGTCCAGATGTCATTCTTTTTCCATTCCGGGGAAGGGGAAGAGGTTTCCTACAAAACCATATTTTTTTTTTCTCCCATCTCAGGAAAAGCTGCATTAATAAATAGGCACCGCAATATGAATCCCTGCCCTGGCTCCATCTGCTAAGCCACTACGAGACTCCAGAGAGAGTCTTCACACAAATAACACTAAATATAAATTTCAGGCTGCTCTGCGTTTCTTGCTCAGAACCACAAAACCGGGAAGAACAGCTAAGTCCATGCTGCCAGGGTGAAAAATGAACCCTGAACGGGTTACCTTTGCCTAGGTTCCTTCGTTGGTAGCTGCTGGTGTACAAACAGACCTTACGGAGCATCGGTCAGATTTTTTTTTTACTGACCGGGTCATGTTTTCTTTCCATTAATGGATGAACCACCAAGGAATCACTGGGCAGTTTCTGCTTGTCCCAGAGGAGCAAAGAGGTTATCTTGAGGCACGGAACGTGGTTAACAGCTTGTGAGACAGGCAGCGTGGACGAGCCCCAAGGCTGATATAGCCTCTCTAGGGAAAGTTCTCTCCCTGCTATGTTTTCTGTAGCACCGTCCTGATGCACTAAGGTTTACTGCCTAGTTAGGTGTAGAGCTTGCAGTTACAGGAGAGGAGGGTGATGAGGGATAATAAGCAGATACCAGCACCCTGGCCTTGTTTGGAGGCGAAGCCAGCCAGCTGCAACTGGAGGATAAGCTTGGGTGAACTCGGCCTTAGAGAGAGCAAACTATGCTTTGGCAAGGCTGGAGGTTGCTATTTCAAGAGCAGGAAGGGACAGCTTGTGGAATAAAGTTCACCACGTAAACGAGTTATGGGTAATGTTTTAATTTGATTATGTAAAGTCACCCACAAGTACAAGCTGCCAGCAGGAGCACATTCCTCTGGGATCAATCCCAGGGATTCCCGCAGGGATCTCAGTACCTCCCTGACATCCCAGCCCTTTGTTATATTAACAATATATATCCTTAATTTCCTTATATTATATATATTTCCTTAATTATCCTTATATTAACAATATATCCTTAATTTCACTAATTTTTCCACTCTTTTTTCTTTCTATAAAAATCCTTGCTAGTTCACATCAGTTTCAGCTAACTTTCAGTGTCGCTTTTCCTCCTGAGCTTTCTAACTTTCCTGCATCCTCACCTCTATGGTCCACCTTCTGTCTACACATCAGCCTCCCAAGACTTCGCCAACATTCATTTGTGTTTCTTCCTAACCACCCAAATCCTCAGTATTTTGGAGCTTCCAAATCCCTTCCCGGGATTCGAGATCTGTGCTTTCCATACATTTCTTCAAGCTTCTTGCTAAGCCCTTCAGCTTTATGCATGAGAATGAGCAGTGGTATTATAGCCTCGTTTTATTAGAAGAAGCTTACTAAGTTCCTGTGCACAGTAGGTACTCTGATCATGTATGGGGTAGCTCTAACCAGGCAGAATTTCCTGGAAAATCTACGTCTCCGTGGAGACATGGACTCCTTGGGCTGTCAACTCCTTTAACTATCTTCATAGAATCATGACCCTTCGGATCATCGAGTCCAACCATCTACCCCACTCTGCAAAGTTCTCCCCTACACCGTATCCCCCAACACCACATCTAAAGGACTCTTAAACTCATCCAGGGATGGTGACTCAACCACCTCCCTGGGCAGCCTATTCCAGCATCTGACCATTCTTTCTGTGAAGAATTTCTTCCTAATGTCCAGTCTAAACCTACCCTGTTGCAGCTTGAAGCCCTTCCCTCTTGTTCTATCGCTAATTGCTTGTGAGAAGAGACCAGTACCAACCTCTCTACAATGTCCTTTCAAATAGTTGTAGCAGTGTCTCATTAAGGAAGTAAATAAGTAAGTAGTGTCTCATTAACTCGTCACACCTGACCAAAGAGGAAGGAGGACTCAGTTCTGCTGACCCACAGCTTCCAGGATAGCAATAGGAAAAGGTCAACAGCTGAATGCTGTGGGACTTGTGTCCAAGGACTCAGTGTCTCCTGCTTGTGTTACTTGTTGGATTGCTAAATAAAGGCCCCGCCAGTCATGTCAGCAGGCTTGTGCCATACGCTGGACCTGCTCTGTACCCACAAGTTACCTCGTTCTTGCCTTCCTCGGCCTTCACAGCCCAGGAATCACTCTGCCTCCACCAGCTGCCTTGGCTGCAATCCACAATCCGGGGACTCTTCTCCCAGGGAAAAATCCCTTGCCAGCAACGCACCCTCCATCACCTTAAAGTAGAATCTCCAGGCGCCACCTCTCTGGGAACACAAGGCACCCAAGGGCTTCCCAGACTCCATCGTGTCTTCCTGCCTGTATCTATGGAGGCATAGACCTGTATGACAGCCTGAAAAACATCTCCATGGCATCTGCAAACGCATGGTGATGAGCCCAGTCCTCTTGAGCCCACCCGCCTCCTGAGCAGACCCCTGAGGGCTCCTTTTTCCTCCATCCAGCTCACGTTGATTATTTTGCCTTGTTGCAGCATCTTGTGCTTTATGAACCGAAATACTTTCCTCCCTCCCCGTCCCCATGCTGGGCTTCTCTACATCCTGCCCGTAACCTTGGTACTAAGTGAGGTGCTGTATAACATGCAGGAACTTGCTTTTCATGGATTGGTCTGGCACACAAAGCTCCAACACCTATTTTAATGGTTCTTAAATGGAATGCCTTGCCACTTGCATTCTGAACTGCTTTCAAGTCTTTTCCTATGTCCCCCCACTGAGAACCATTAACGTCCACCTATAACTGCTCCTGGACCCTCATGGGCTGCTTCTCCCTCCACCAGTCCCCTCCAGCCCAGGCTGACATCCTCCCCAGCATCCCAAACATCTCTTTCCCCCCCCGTTTGTTAACATTTTCCCTTTTGGGATGCCAAATTCCCTCCCTGCCCCCAGTACTGTCTCATCTACGGCTTGCTTAAAAATCATGCCTCACTTCATGTCACCATTTCCATGTGAAAGCGTACACAGTTTTTGTGACAAAGCTGTCATGGCAACTTGAAGCCTGTCAGGTTTTCACATTAGACATAATCTGCAAAACTGCACGTTATTAAAAGTGTTCCGATTCTCCCAATTACTTGCAAATTATTCCATTGCCAGATTCCACTGCTATATTCAGTCAACATTTGTCATCCTGAAGAAAACTTCCAGATTAAGTTGCCATCCATTGCTTCAGGGCACCGAGGAGGGAGGGTGCCGCTCTGTCATGCCTGGAGCGGAATTAGAGGAGATCAAAGTCTCTAATACTTTTCTGGCTCAGTTGGTGGATGGACTTAAGAGCTGAGGTAGGATGGGCTGCTCGGGAACATGATTACTTCTGCATGCATCTACTGAGCCTTGAAAACCTGATGCAGCAGCTGTTGTCATCCCTTTTTTGAGCACATTCCCTGTTAATGCTCAACTTTTAGTCAACTAGTGTCCAATAAACGTACCCTGATAGATCTAGACATAAAGCTAGATAATCCAAAGCCTTATGCTGAAACTCTGGTAGGTACTAACAATCTTGTGCACCCCTGGTTGGAGCCCACAGAAGTGCTACGCGAGCCTGGCAGAGCCAGACGTTTCATATACATCTGTGCTGCTGTAAAGGCATTTAATTCACTAATTTAATTTCCCATTTCATTTGGCTTACCAACGCCTCTTCTGAGTCTGGCTCAGCCTCCGGTTGGTGGCAGATGGGTTCTCCTTATTTTTTATTAGGCAATGAAGCTTAGGTGTGGGGAGAACATTTTATTTCCTTTCTGATCTTAACTTTAAGTGTAAGTTGCGTGCAAGTATTTTTCCATCTGTTACCTGATTTTCTTCTTCATAGGCTTCAGACCTTACTGGAACTACTTCATCTTACATAAAAATCTTGCTCTAACAAAGAATACAGAGACTGCTAAAGGTTTTCCCTGTGGAAATCTAATAGATTTAATCAGGCATAATGCACTGACTGATACCTATTTTTTAAATTATCTTTTTTTTTTAATCCCAAGAAACTTTCTGCTATACAAAACCTGTATTAATAAATTAATAATTAATGAATCAGTTGTCAAGAATTAAAATAACAAATTGCTTATTAAATACTTTAATAAAGTAATACATCAACTTGCTTTTTCCCCCCTCTGTATGCAGAGTGACTTCTGGTTTACTCCTTTCTTTGATGAAAAAAACCCCCACATTTTCTCTGCATTCTCTGAACAGCTTTAGCCATTATATTTTATATTTGATCCCGCTGGGACATCCTGGGATAAAAGTTCATGAGAAGGTTTAACAACTGCATATTTGTCTCTGTTTCTGGAGTGACATCAGGCAGAATCACACACGTTGCCTTGGATGTCCCACAGACATTTGTTCTCCACCAAGCTCAGCAGCTTCCAGTGCTTCTTTGGCTTGGCTGAGAGGAACACTCTTACAGTTTTCTCCATCATTTCCCAGGAGCTGCCGCTATTCCGGAGTATCTGCGGGATGTCCACCCTGATGCCTTATGACCTCATTCATATGTTAGTGGATTCCGAACGCAGGAGCGGCTACAGATAAATTATTTTCAAGTCTTTCTCTCTTACCTACTGCTACCAGTAACTCTAACTTAAGTTTTCAAGACCAGTAAGAGCTCAGCCTGCAAGCTGGCTGCAAATAGCACTCTATTTGTCCCCCGGGGATCATCAGCTTCTTGACCTCCTTGAATCTTGATCTTTATAAACTCTCTCAAAATCTCTTCCTACATCTACAGCACTAACTTCTGACTTTCAACTTTTGCACTGTCACTCTAGGTCCCATTTTGGTCGGTTATCATTACTTCGCACAGGCTTTTCTAACAAAAATATTAGTAGAGTTTTCCAGTGTAAGTAGCATTCTCCCTCAGTGGTCCAGTTTAGCTTTTTCCCCTCCTTTCATGATACATCGTTTTACCTTCCTGATTTATTGATCCTTGTACACAAATAGTCTCTATTGCATTTCCCAGTAACCTGTGAAGTCTCTCCGAACATGAAGGATTTCCAGATGTTTGCAAATGTTGTAAAGAGCCACTAACAAAAAAGAACTCAAAAATTCCAACTTTTTTGGAAGAGAAACACTTGTTCTCAAGTTAAGAGGCAAATAGAGACTTTTTCCAGGCAGTAAACCACAGGCAATACAGAATGGGCAACATGGGCAACAAGATAGTCTTCCTCAAACTAAACAGTCCCAGCTTCTTCAATCGCTCTTCATACGATTTGTTCTCCAGGCCCTTCACCAGCTTCGTTGCCTCCTCTGCACCCGCTCCAGCACCTCCATATCTCTCTTGTATTGAGGTGCCCAGAACTGGACATAATACTCCAGGTGTGGCCTCCCCAGTGCTGAGTACAGGGGGACAATCACCTCCCTACTTCTGCTGGTCACACTATTTCTAATACAAGCCAGGATGCCGTTGGCTTTCTTGGCCACCTGGGCACACTGGGCACCTTTCCCCCCTCTTCTCCAAGATCTCCTCTAAGGCCTGGTGAAAGAATCCTCATGGTTGGAAGGGACCTTTGAGATTGAGTCCAACCACAAAAAAAAAAAAAAAAAAAAGAAACCCACACAAACAAACCACAAACAGACACAACCCAACAATCTGGTGCACTAGAGCATGCCCTGAAGTTCCACGTCTACACGTTTCTTAAATACCTCCAAGGATGGCGACTCCACCACCTCCCTGGGCAGGCTGTTCCAGTGCCAGTGGTCTCCTCACCTCTTCTCCCAGCCATTTTTCTTGTTGCCAAAACCCTAATTCCACAGGCAAATCTCACCTCACTTTAGCTCACCGAGCCCTTCCTCACTCAGCTCTCTTCAAGCCTTTTGCTGGTGCAAGGCCAGCCAGGCCATTTAGTAGCTCATGTTGAGAAGCACCCACTTCATCAATCTCGAAAAGGATGTTGACAAAGGCTTCTCAAAGGGCAAGTGAGTCACTGTTTCTCTGCCACTATTTAGACCTGCCTACTCTAGGACAGCTCATTTAACAAACAAGCACCCGTACCAGGGGATTTGCTCCAGTGACACCAGCAGTGAGCAGCAAGGCACAACCAACAGACAAAGAAGGTATTGTGATGGTAATATCAGCTCAATACACAATTTTTAAGCCCTTTTTCTTTTGGTTTAGAAGCCCCCATGTACTCTCTGGGTGTTTTGCGCGGTTTTGTTTGTCTTGATTCACCTCTAAGCTCCTCCAGCCAAGCTGTAAACTTGTGTTCTCATAAACCACATTAAGTGGGTTACTGAAAGCCAATTCTGCTTAAACCCAGATATTGCTACAGCACTTACAAAGGATCTTGCACAAATTGAGTCAACAGACTCTCAATTTTATGGTAGGACAAAGACAACAAACAGAACACACCACCAAGGGAGGCAGCATGCCAATAAAGTATGAAGGGTGTTTGGAAGACTCACTGTCTATATTCAAAAGAAAATGGACTCACAACTCAAAAAAAAAAAAAAAATCCAGTGAGAAGGATGCTAATTCCGTGAATTAAAACAGACTGCCTCTTTATACTGATCTGATAGCATTCAGGCGAGGCTTCCATTCAACCAAGAGGTTTGCGCTGTGTGTCTATGCAAGTGCAGGTAATACCCGTTCAAAGTGAAAGAGCAGAATCTGGTGCCCGCAGCCCTTAGCGCTGGCAATCGCTAGCCAAAACCCAGGGCGATTACTGGATTTGCCAGTATTTTTTCATTTCGGACTCCCGTACCGCGAGGGAAGCTCTCTGGACTGCAAGAAGACTTTTCTTTTCACGTAACAAGTCCGACAAGTTGAATTGGCCAACCCACGACGTCCTCGTTTTGCATGGAATTTCGAGGTGCCGTTTTTACGGCCAGCCAGGATCAAGATGAAACCATGGCTGTGTCTCTGAGGATGGAAGGTCAGCCTGCGGGCCGCATTTCCAATTAGGTCAATACAGTAAACTCAAATTAAGGCAGGGGGCAAGTAACAGGGCTTCCAGACCTCAGTTCTGACATTGCCTAAGGCCACAATACTACAGCTAAGGGGGATTCCACCTCTTTTCTTCAGAATAGTAACTCAGTCTACCTAGGTTTGGATAGTGCTCCTGTTGCTAATTATTTCTGTTCACAGGCTGGTGATATATATACAAATACATATATATATATATATATATGGACCTTTTTTCAAGTGGCCTCTGCTGCTGGAGCCCGAATCTTCCTACTGGAGAGAGTCCAGGGCTACAAAGATGATCAAGGGAGCATCTCTCTTACTAGGAAAGGCTGAGAGACCTGGGGCTGTTTAGCCCAGAGAAGAGAAGACCGAGAGGGGATCTCGTCAATGCTTATCAATATCTAAAGGGCAGGTGTCAACACGATGGGGCCAGACCCTTTTCAGTGGTGCCCAGTGACAGGACAAGGGGCAATGGGCACAAACTTGAACATAAGAAGTTCCATCTAAATATGAGGAGGAACTTCTTTCCTTTGAGGGTGCCAGAGCCCTGGAAGAGGCTGCCCAGGGAGGTGGAGGAGTCTCCTTCTCTGGAGATATTAAAAACCCACTTGGACGTGTTCCTCTCCAGCCTGCTCTGGGTGAACCTGCTTTGGCAGGGGGGTTGGACTAGACGATCTCTGAAGGTGACACTGTGATTCCTTGAGTTGCTCCTTGCTCTTCTAATCTCTCTCCAGCCATGAGCTCTTCCAGTTTCTCCGAAACTCTGCTGATTCAGAGTACGGATGCAGATGGAGGAATATCTCCCTGGGGAGAAAAGCCAGCTCCCAGTTTGGAAACAGAGCTAAATTTCAGATGTCCTTCTTTTTTCCCACGTGAGGACGGGGCACGTCAGAAAATAAGCATTAATAAAGACAATCAAATTAATCCTTGTCCTGGCTGAACCTTCTTGCAAAACACAGCAGATTGCTGCCTCTCAGTGAGTGAAATCAATGGCAGGCTTGTATTTCTAGTAGTACTGTAAAGGTTACTTCTCCTGCAGGTTTTTTTGTTGTTGTTGTGGTTGGGAGGGGAATATAAGAAGAAACGAAACAGCCTTGAGATTTAGGAATAAATATAACATCTTTTTGGACTTCTGTTTTCAAAAAACAGCTTTTGCACAGAAACCTACTTCAGTGGCAGAGCTAACTATTAGAAGAGTGATTAAAGTCAGCAGTATCTCTGGAGAAAAATTATATCCAAGTTGCTGTTGGGTTTATAGCTGTGGTTCGTTTATTTCTTCTTTTTTTTTTTTTTTCTTCCATTTAGGTGATTCTCCTGCTTCCCTTGTTTCTCCACGCCGCCTCCTCAGGAAAATCGTGTTCATAAATGAACATCCCGAAGATCCTAGTTGTGAGTCTCTGTGCAGAGCCTTGCTTCAAAACTAAGGACTCCTCCCACATAAACTCATCACAGCTGAGGCTTCTTTTTTAACCTGGCTCTAAACCACAAGTATGAGGAAATACAGGTAAGCCAGCACCACTCCTCCATCTAACACCTCTCCTTACGAAACATCTGGAAGGTATTGCATAGCTCCAGTCAAGCGCAAGTCTACAAAGAAATCTTTTTTTTTTCTCACAGATCCCAGAGGACTTGCTTTCTGTCCTAAGTCTGCATCGGTCACAATCCTTGTCTACAAATCAAGCTGGATTTACGAAAAGAATTGAGAGAGAGAGAGAGAGAAAAGAAAACCAAAACCACCAAAAACCAAAAAAAAATCCCCCGTGTCTTATTATACCTTCACCTCATGTCCTCACCTCACCTCATGTCCTCACCTCACCTCACCTCATAGATTGGCTTTCTCAGGGTTTGGAGGAAAGGGCTGGTAAACGAGGGCGCTGAGGCAGCTTGGCAATCTGCTGCTTTATCCCTCCAGTGTGGCTTCACCACAAGAGATGGTCCTTCACCCAACAAGGGTGCAGAACAAAGCACCCAAGCATTGCCAGGGCTGGGCTTGATCGGCTGAAGAGGTGACAAAGACTTCCCTCATTTCCCAAGCCCTCTCCTGGCTGCTGGGCCTTTGGAGGAAAAGGAGTCTCCAGCACAGCTGGCCCTTGTTAGCCACGGGGAGAGGGCACAGCTGGGCACAAGCCCCAGGATGATGTCTGGCAGCCACAGGCCAGGAGGGGAGCAGCCGGTGGGTGGTATGAAAAGAGGCAGAAGCCTGGATGAAAGGAGCAGGCTTGATCTCGGAGATGCAGAAGGGCTAGAAACTTAAAAGTCCTTGATGCCACCGTCACTTTACAGAGTGGAAAAGCATGGTTAAGAGGAAATATATCTTTAGTCACGAATAAATACGTAGTTTCACATATATATTTAAAAGTGTGTAATGCCAATTTCCAAAACAAGACAAATGTTCATAGAATCATAGAATCACAGAATGGTTAGAGTTGGAAGAGACCTTAAAGATCATCGAGTTCCAACCCCCCTGCCCTGGGCAGGGACACCTCCCAC